>CM052962.1:14815258-15415258 GCA_028554685.1 Agrotis ipsilon | reverse complement strand
AACCGATTAAAACTTGATATCTTTTTTTTTTGACCTTACGTATGTACAACGACTGAACAATGTTGATCATTACTGTGAAGAAAAAATAAAAGTCTTCCTACATAATTATCTAAAAAAATACACAATGAGTACAGAAAGTGTCAGTAACTACCTCAAGCAACTCGTGCAGGCTTCGTGCCCAGCGCATATAGGGCGGCGAGGCGGGCGAGCGCGCCGAGCTTCCCGACGAACCTTCCGTCTGCTCGCGCCACGCCATGCTGACCCTGGGAACAACACTCGCATCACACTTGTCCTCAAACTAACCTTAAGATCCAAAAGTCTCCTTTTTAAAGGCGAAGAGTTGCCTGTCATGTTCTGAGCTAACACATCAAAAAGAAAATTGAAAACCTTTTTGTAAATGCATTTTCAGATTTTAGAAGAAGGATAAAAATTTCAATCTCCTGAAAATGTAGCAGACCACTAACTTGTCTCGATCTGTCATTATTTACGCCACTCCTATATCGATGAAAACTCAATTACAACCGATGAGGAAGTAATAAAGGTAGGACAAAATATGTATTATGACTTACTTGGACAGATGTGGTTGTGCGAACACATGTTTGGACTGAGATTTGCTCTTCTCCTCCCCAGAAGCCGGCGGCAGCGACGACCTGTCAGCAAGCTTGTGCTCCCAACCTGAATTAAAAAAAAAAACATGAATCTTCACCCCTATTAGAAAATTGGGCTAAAAATAAATGAAGTTGATAAACTTCATTCTGCAAGGCATTTCAAAGACAATATTAATGAAATCGTCCATCATCACTTTTATTAAGAATAAGTTCAAGAAAGCGTTACCTTGCGGGTGGCCGCCTATAGGAGTGTGGCTCATGGCGCACAGGCCCTTCTCCCACCCGCGCGCTGCATGGCGAGACACCACCTGCACACAAACATAACATAACATAACACATCAATATTTTAATGTGGATGTGGTGATGAAAAGGCTAATTTTATAAATTATGCAAGAGCAAAGACTTAATATTATAGAAAAATCTACAGTTTGTTTTCTCTATTTCTTTCATCACAGTTTCTCTACTATAAATTACCTCTGGTGCAAATTTCCCTAAGAGATATCCTCTTTCAAGCCGTTTTACACCCATTCTCAGTAACATAGATCACAAAAACTTTGAATGCACTTATTGGGTCACAAATAACCACCTTTTAATAGGAATGGATAAGCTTATTATAGCATCAATAACTCACAAAAAAACTATGAATACGGAACAAGCGTTCCGTTCACGGATCAAAATGTTGGTTAAGCCACAAGAACTGCGCACCAAGCCACATAAAAAATCAATATAGCAAACAATAAGGATCATATCCAGTGTATTTGATTTGTATAAGTTAAAAAGGGACAGCAAACAAAAAATGAGACAGCGTGCCAAAGTCAAGAGTCTCCGGCATCGATCGGTGCTGGAAGGAAACATCACATCGGAGCTTTCCGTCCTATAGAAACTTATTGTTCTGTAAGCTATACCATTACATATTAATCCACTTAGTAAAAGGAACCAAATATCATATTTCATAACTGTTTGCACAAAAAATATTACCAAAATTATAGGGAATACAACATAATAATTTATAATTTCTTTTCAACCATCCCTACATATTAGAGAAAAAAGGGACAGATCATAATAAGAGCATGTCAAAACAAATTAAATCATAACTTCATGGTTCAATAGGCAAGTTATGAAGAAAAAAATGCATAATGGAACCACAAAAAAAATTCATAAAGGACCTTACCATGTTCATTGTACTTTTACAAACAATACACTTCTAAGTTTCACCGGTTTATAGACTTATTTCTGAATTATTATAACTTGATGCTATTAGTATTGAGTTTTTTTTAAAACAGCACGACTGCACAACGCTGCTGCAAAAGTCCGAGTGAGAGATCCGTAGACGGAGGCTGAATATTCAACACAATAGGGTATGAACTCCTCTCCAGCCCTTCTATTTTGTATAGAGGTTGTACTTATGATAGGGTTTATTATAAATATGAAATCAATAACAGACTAAAAAAAAAAAGAGTTTGTTGATGAAGGGGTGTGCAGAACTTTATTTAATGTTGTTGTTATAACATCCTGCCAGTTATGTCATGAGTTTGCTTGGTGTACTTAATTTATTCTTGGAATAAATAATACGGAATTTTTAAATAATATGAGGAAGGTTAATATGATTGTGGTATGGAAAGAAAGATTTAATTATAGAAGGAAAGAAAATACTGAAAGGCAAAACAATTTACTTTTTTGAGCAGGTCATGATGCTAGCGTGTTACGAAGCGTCGCATAGTACCAAATTCAACAAATTTTCATTGAACATGACGAGCATAAACACAGGAAACAAGTTGTAAACAAAGGCAAAGCTCGTAAAAGTAACATCGTGGTAACAATCACGACGTGTAAAATTATCAAATAATTATTAGAAACTCGAGGAAACCTTCAGTTTTATCTAGCAGTAGATCATCACACGTAGAATTGAAGGCAATAAATGCTATTTATGCCGAAATACCATGCCGAAACCCGGAAGGGCTATATTTATACAACGATGATAAGACAAAACTTACACAAAAACAACTGTTCTTACTTTTCACGTAAGTTTTGAAGGTCGCTCCAATTGATAACTGATGACATTAATTGAAAACTTTCTTCGAAATAAATAATAAATTAGCTTGAATCACTTTTGTATACAACAGCGAGTTTGACATTTACTTGACAATCAGCCATGACAGACAGCTGTAATCTAACGCCATCTATCGACGACGCTATAAATAACGTGGAACGCGCGCGAAGCTGTTGATGACAAACAGTGCCACTAGATGACGGTAGCTGTTCCAAGAACTAATAAGCGCGGCAAAAATAAAAGGAGCTGAGTAAAAATAAAAGGACATTCTAACTTTATATTTTACGGAGGACAATAAAATCATCGGCACTATATTCGGGTTCATAGATAATGTGGAAGTGTCTAGTACATACCTGTGTAGCAGCTTAATGCCGCTGCATTTCGGTGTTTTGTGTCTTTTCTGTAAGTTTCGTATTATCTGGAACAAAAAGAAAAGGATTGGTTATCAAACTGTATGGTTGGTCAATAGGCAGAAAAGACCTATTCAAGTATCGAATACATTTTTAAGTCTAATTTTCCATTGCCAAGTAAGTTATGTAAGGTCCGTAAGGTAGGTGTATCGCGACGTCATGATGTTCACCTTTTGAAGGCGAATTAATTTGAGGATTCCAACTCGATTTACAGATGAAATGAATAGATAGATATCAAAGACGTTTCTCTGAGTACAGCTCTGATATTTGATTTCGCGAAGATCAGACAGACGGCAAAATTGATTTGTCAAAATCTTGTAGGTATGTATTGTAATTTGACTGTCGCTGGGGGTCTCAAATTATTGATTTGACTCAATACCTATGCGTGTCAATGGATATCAGTCAGTAAACAACCCTATTGAACAGAACACCTCACGGTGATCTTTTTTCTTGTCTATGTTCATAAACATTGTCATTAAAGATGCGCATAATTCCAAAGAGTGACGGTGATAAAAAAGACGACCTAATCTCATTAAAAACACTGAGACATTTTCCCGTTACAACACTATTTGAAGAACTTTCAACCTATGCCAATTAAGGTAATAAAACATTCATCGTTTTCTCAAGGCTTTCTCGTATTCATTTACGCAGCGACAAACCACCATTCATGCCATGTTAAACAATAAAATTAGCGTGTACATTTTGTCTAAGCAATATTTCGGTAATAAAGTTTAACTCCCCCGTCAATAATGCTCGCGGCTGATCTTGTATCGATACCAGCGAACATCCCTATAACTTCATTAGCTGTAGCGATTAATCGACTATCGATATCGATAAAGACCCGCCCCCAACCAAAGCGTCATTAGCCGAGAGCACGCACTAAGCGACTCTTTGATGTGCGCAAACTTTTCGTTTCCCTTTGATTGGCATAATGGAACTGTGCGTTGTTATTACACTAATTGAATTTTCGCAAAGTCCGAGCCGTATTACTGTAACGGATTTAGTAACGTTCTGTTTGTACCTGTGTCTGTCCTAGGGGGCTTTTAATTCATTTGCATGCTCGATATTAATATGCTTGAATGTTTATTCGACTATGCAATACATTGGGTCAGATCTATGATAAGTCAAGTTAGAAGGTTGATTTATTCGTAGGTTTTGCATAATAATTACCTTGTTGACTTTAAAATCTCGCCTATTTGACCTATTTAACCATTTCTAACGATCAGTAATGAGCAAAATATGTAACATTATACACTTTTAAATGATGAGCCGAAACCCTTATAAAAACTTAATTTCACTACTGTATCATTCCGTAAAGACAAATTCTCTATGAAGTGAAGTTAAAAGGGAAAATACGACTGTATGATTGGTTTTACAAGTCAGCAAGATCAAAGGGCCAGTAGTCCTTTCATTTCGGGCCCGCCATTCGCGGATTACATTAAAAAGAGAGAAAGAAAATGTAAAAAGTTAATTATAGGTATTTAAGTGAAACAGTCACAGATAAAAGAATCACTGATTACAGACTAAAGCCTAAATAAAATCCTTTGAAGAGGTTTTGCTTTTTTGGCACGTGGCTACGTATTAATACGACTTGTATAAAATTACTTACGTTCAAACAAATTGCTTTCCTTTGAAAGTTCTTTCAAGTCTATTTCGTATATTTTCGTACTAAATAATTTGTATTACATTTTAAATGTTTGTTTTTATGATTAGCAGGCGGATTATCATCAAACGCTTTTCTTATCTTTAAAACTAGACTTAACGAAATTTTTTGATCAAGGTGCTGAAGGGTGAACATAAATACGTCATGTTAAGAATGGCAAACTAAAGAACAACGGCAAAAACTCAATCAATTCACCTCATCACACAGTTTCTTCAACAAACACCACATGACCGTACCCTATCACTTAAAATGTAGCAAAAAAAAACCTTTGAAAGCGGTCCCCATCCCGTCCCAATACATCAATACTACTAACCATCGGTAACAAGAGATCAAAATGATAAGGGTACTGATTCATCGTATTAGCGTTCACTCATCAAAGGGGCTCGGCCACTTTGATCGGGCTGCTTCCGAGAAATTCCTTTGGCACTAAACAACATACTAATCAATCGGGGGGTACAAGGCATACCCAATCGGAAAAGGCATTAAGGGCAATAGTTCCAGCTTGCGGTAAACTGTTTGCGAGCGAGACTGGGAGGCGTGGAGGCCCGGTGGGGGATGTTCTCGCCGTACATCAAAGGCGGGCCGAGACAAAGCTTGAGGAGCCTTTTAACTTTATTTAGCGGAGTGGTAAGTTTAGCCGGTCGCGAATCGCGCAGGTTAAAGAGTAACACACTCACTTTGAGCCCGGCTGTGGGGAGGCGGTAGGGTTGGCCTGTGTTACCCGAACGAAAAAACCACTATGTTGCTCTAGGAATTTATTAAAAAAGTAAAAAAATATATAAAGGTGAAAGTAATTAACCGGAGTGCATACGTAATGTTGTTGTGAGACATACATTCCTAAAATTACATATTATGCTTTCAAGTTCTAATTATACTCGCGATAAAATACAGCTTTATCAGAAACGAAGCTACAACACAAAACCGACAGCGTACTTTATCACTCGAGTCAATAAATCCCCAATGTTCTCAATGTCCGACAAGGAGGAAAATCCATCAAACGAAATTAATCCATCACATCATTTAAAAAGCAATTAAACTTAGATGGTCGGTATCGTACGACCGGTTTGTCGTAGGTCGCGGTTCGTTGTCAACCCTGCGCGAGGGTGGGGGTATCAAACGGGCCGCTAATGCCGCCCGCACCGCGCCGCGGCGACGCTTTGTCGGCGCCCTTTGACTCGCCGATGATACCGTGCACCACCTAAACCTGCAACTCTTTGGATACGACAATGTGGGGAGTTGCGATTTGTCGCACCTCTAGTGAAGTTGAGTATCGGGTTGAGTGCCAGAGAAGGTGTTAAGGACTTGTTGTGGCTTTGTCTTCATCAGCAACAAAATTTTCCTAGCAAAACTTATGATAACGAAGTTCCTCTTTATCAATAAAGTATCGTTTTCGACAAGCATTAAGTACATGTGGTTTGATTCGTCCCACGTTCTTAGTGAATATTGATTTTATCGTACATCCGTGAACTTTTCAGCATACATTACACGAGGCAAGGTGAGGTCTAATTCAATTAAGTATTATAGAATTAAAACGTGTTTTGGGAGGAATTAAGGTCGAAAAAGGACGTAGGTTCAGCTTCTTTGTAGACACTAGATAGGATAGTCAAACGTATACCGCTTGGCATTACTATAGAGATTATGTAATTATATCATCTACAAACTTTTTTGGTAAAGTGAACATAAACAAAGTATATAGGAGCGGAACTTAGCAAAGTCTTAAATAACTTCGTGTTATAAAATGGAGGTCAGCAAGTCTAAAGCTGAGTAAGCTCTTCTCCACTGGGCAAGATTATACCATCACCATCATCGACCGTAAACGCGGTAATCATTAGATGAAGATAGATGATGAAAAGACAACTCAGAAAATCGTGTTCTTGGCACCGTTACCTTTTAAGATTCGAAACTCTTCAAAAAAGCTTGGATGACTATTTGATATACAATCCAGAAGAAGCAAATTGCCTAGAATTTGCCATTTCGATCTAGACAGAGTGTAGAACGGGAACAATCATTTGATTGGCGATGCATATCGCAAGGGGGACGTAGATAAGCGTCGTGAGAGCAGCACTATTGTCCCTGTCTCACGTGATTCATATGACTACATCATCATAGAATTTGATAGTGGTGTGGTTCTAGCTATGGTGATTTTGAGAGTTCAAGAATATTGGAATTCTGATGTTCACAAAGAATACAAATCTTGATAAGGCTGTGTGGTAAACCTCAAGGCAAGAGTAAACTGAATTTAGAATCTCAACAAGGATAAAATGATGCGAGTACATTCATAGTCTGAACTGCTAATAGTAAATTAGCTTAACAGAACCCACATAGATCTATAGGTATCAGTTAGCTCTCGTTTGTTCACTACCCTAGCCATTAGCCATTCTATTTCCATCTATCAGGCCACTGACAAAGAACCTTTAATTAACCAAAATCTTTACGTAAAACAGATCACCTAACGTACCTAGTTAATAAATCCGATCATTAAATGCAGAGAACGGCGCAGCGGCGGCCACAACGCCTACGTTGATTACCATAAGCCGGGACAAAGCGACGCGAGCGCCCTTTGACGAATTAGCCCCCACTAACATTACCTATGTCCGACGTCCGTCCTCTGCCGCGGCCGCGAGCTTTGTGCCTCAAAAGTCTATCTAAATTAGCATTCGATTTTTAGAAGACATCGATGAACTCTAAGCTCCTTATACTGATTCTAACTAATTAGTGCTCACAAAGTCAAAGGACGTTGAAAAGCTTTCGGGAAAAAAACTGATTAAGGCTGGAATCTTAAGACTTCTGGTCCAATTTATTTTCTTGGTTTAAATTAAATCTCCAGCTCATCTTCGGAGACCCAGAGATTACTGCGGTATTCGCTGGTGACAGGTTAATGGCCGGACGTGAAGCATTATGTTTAAACTCGAAATCAGATAACGAAATTTTAAGGTACTGTGTGTTTGGGGGCATGTCAGGTAAAAAGAAAGAAAAGGTGCTAAGTGATTATGATCTAAATATCGTATTGCACTGTTTTAAAGTTCCGACAAAGGTGTAATATTACCAAGAGGTATATAAAAGGAATATACTAAGGATGTAAAGGTGTTCTATTTGCTAGTTTGTAAAGACAATGGTCAGTAACAAACCACTGACAAAGATGTTCGTAGCACACATGTGGCAGCAGTAAGGTCGTTCGGAACTCACTTCTCAATTTGGATTACTTACTAGCTCCGTTTGTATCAGACGTAGCTTACATATTGGTTTGTGAAGTAGCCTCTCTCATTCGAGACTTCTCAATCTGGTACTGCGGCACTGATAGATTTGCAGTCTGAGATTACTGTAAATTTTTCGTCATTGTCGAATTTTCTGTGTTCTTTAAATCTAAGCTCCAACTTAGTTGTTTCGGAATTGTGCAGTTGTGCAGATATGGCCCTTTTAGTTCTTATACGGAAATATTATTATCAACCCCAATTCATAGTGGCAAATAGACCCACACAAGTTCAACTTCAGCACCAAATGCAATTTGTCTTTGAACAATCACCATCAACATCCACATAATTTCAATTTCCGACATCTAAGAGGTCCCTTACTAATGTAATAGTTTAGCGCGTTCCTTTATAGTGGCAATTTTAAGTAGATGCGTGTCACGTAATGTGAATCAGCCCGGAGGCGTAACGTCATTACCGATAGGCAACACATAATGAGAATAGTATTTTGTACACGAGACTTGCATATGTAAAGTAATTTTCCTGAGTTAATTATCTAGGCCGTAATGAAGTCTTCCTTCTATATGATACTCAGGAATGAAAATTATGTTAAAGACAACTAGGGTTACTACAACACAACGTTAAATATACTAAGAGCCTCGATATAGATTGTCAGACGCATTATTACCATTAATATCTACCAAATCTTAAAGCAATCGCGTATAGCATCCCTATGTATGTTTTTACAAAACTGTGTATAACATTTTTAGGACAGTTACCAATAAATGCTAGCTTCGTTCAAAAATCCGCTATCCCAAAATACAGTAAGTTCACAAGCGCGATATCTGCGAGCACATTCATGCATAAAGCTGACGGGCAGTATGACGCAAATTCCGTGTTGCGGAGAGCGCAGTCGACCGCAGCAGGCCGCTACCGTACCGTCTGCAGCGGATATGTCGCGGTCGACCGGCCGAAAGTTCTGCACGCATCTTCGACCACCAACCACCGGTCCACTGGCATCGATATAATAAATTCTATTTTCGTAAATCTTCTGCATCTCCGAATATTTGGCAGAATCTTCGCATTCTGAAAATTCTGCTTGCGGTTTGATTGTTGTGTTGTGTTTTTTTTTTCTTCGACTTTTAGACAAAACAACCGTTATTTAATGAGGTAATAAATCGTGTTCGCGAGAGTATTTTGTCTTCGAGACCGTAAAACTTGCTTTGATCTTAATTTGGCCCTTGTAGGTGTTAATTTGCGAATAACAAGTAATTAAATTACAGTCATTCGATACATTTGTTTTGTCATGTTCTTTTATTTGTACAGAAGTCTGGGAATGATAATGTTATATTTATTCGATTTATAAAGTAAGCTATGTATTATGTCTAAAAAGAAATGCTTTGTTTATAAAATATCCACCGAGGTGCCAACATCGAACCGTTCTTGAACTAATTGACCTGTTCTCGTAGTTTTCCAACTGAGAGTGTCCAATCGAAGGTATTCAAGTGTCCCCAACTATCTTCACGTTCAGCGGCGTCATCAATTTGTACATTTGCCTACACTTACAGGAAATTGACCAGTGCCTCGGCAAATCCCTATAAGTACAACTCCATTTACGCAAGAAGGATTTTGGGCTTTATTTGCAACGACAAAAGGTACTAACTCAATTTGCGTGTGTACACAAATGATGGGGAAAGTCACGTGTCGCGCATAGGTACGGCAAAATTCGATAGAGAACTATTCGTGCGAAATGTCTTATGAAATGAAGGATAAATTGTCGCGAGGGAATTGAATAAAGTTGTAGCAGGAACGGAAACGGGGGCGTAAATTGTATAAAACGTTTTATCTTGCTAAACTATTTTGTTGTAAAACGCGTTGAAATTGTATCATAAAATCACTCAGTCTTGATAATAGCGGAATTTGTTTAGAAACATTAGACTTGAACACAGTTCAAAACGAACGCGAAACATCAGAAATGATGGATCACCACAACAGCAGTAAAAAAACAAAGACAAATCACAAAAAGAGAGCGGTAAACAAAGCCGACCCACCTGACATTTCTTTTATCTTCTCCTCTTTAATATCCCACTCAATCAACCTAACATTCCTCATTCCGTCACTGATCATGCAAAAAGCACGTCGTCCCAAGATTCGTACGTAATTTGCGAAACAGATTGGTTCGTCCCGTTGTCCCGTACAAGGTACGACGCGACAAAAGCCAGGCCCGAGGGTGATACCTCTACTCAATAGCATTGTTTTTCCGATTACAGGCCTGATTAAATGTCTGAAACGTCTCAGGTGCGTCGCTAGAGTGCCCAAGATTGGATAAAATTCGGGACTGCGAATAAAAGGGATCACGTGTTTGTAAATTGGTATAGCCGAATCGGGAAGTTGGAAACGTGATGGAAAATTTTGTGAGTTGATTTTTTTGAGGTTCTAATTAAATATTATGGGTTTTTCTGAGGTAAACTTTTGTTATGGTTGGTATTTATTTTAATTGAGATTATTTCCAACGTTGGTTTGGCAACTAATTTTTTTGCTTTTCATGTAGCGCCTTTGTATTCAGCTTGTCCACTACTTTTTTTAATGATGTTTTGCCTGTTATCTATCACAATGTTACTCTTCATAACGCGTTATATTCTTTTCTCTCTCCTGGCAACGGTCAACCTAGTTTTTAATAGTTTCCATTCTTACCATTCTTCACATATTCATCTAGTTTTCCAAGAGCTTCCCTAAATAATTCAACGCCTTTAAAATATTGCGTTGTCCCGTGCAAGCCGGGGCACCTGAGAGCCCTGTCAGGTTCGCAATCACCCGTGGAATAGGGTCCCGTTCCTCAGGCTGCTTGCATAATGGACGTGCCCCCGCCTTAATCTCGTGTGAACAATAGTGCCGTCTGGCCGCGACGTTTTGCATACAATGACTATTCGCGGCGGGACGCGGGACGCGGACTCTTCGGGAAAATGCAGCTGTCTCCGATGCTAGAAGGGTTTATTTTTTTCAGACGAACGGCTCTAATTTGAATCTCAACGTCAATTACGTCAGTATTAGTTTGCGGTTCTTTGTGAAGAAAATAAAGGGAAATGGTTTGAGGGAGTTGGTGATTGCAGCCTTTGAAATGAAAGTTTTGAATAAATAATTCCAGAACGTTTGAATTGATGTCTGTTCACCTTCAACGGTAGCAGCAACAAATTACATGTTCAGGTATATTTTTTGTCGTAAACTACTCAATCCACTTCCAAAACCGATCAATTTTCCTAATCTGCGGCCCCTCTCACAAAAAACCTTAAAACGTTAATGGACATCTGTCTAGCCAGCTCTCCTTTCCGTCCAAAACAGACCGTTAAAATTTCCAATTTCGTCAAAAACTATCGAACTACGATAAAACCGCGGCCCGTCAAAGGACAGGTTATCCGACAGAACACTGCACAATACATTTTTTGCGACCACAAAGTTGATTCAGTTTTTATCGGCACGTCAGTGAAATGGACATGTTCGATGGACGGGATGTATCGGCCGCACGGGCCGCAGCGCGGGACAAGTGGTCAGGCTGCGTCCCCTGCGGTCCGATATGTATTGGAAATTGGAGACAGGATGACCAGTACTTCTGGATTCTATCGCGTTCCATGAATTTATTTATATTTCTAGACATCATGGTAAGTCCAGGTTGTGTAGACTGCAATCAAACAAGATGCCAATTTGCAAGCATGAATCAGAAACTTGTATCAATAACAATGGCAACATAAATCATACAGATCATTCGGTTTTAAAACGATTATTTATATCATGCTTAACTAAATTTCAATGGAATTAATGATTTGGTTTGATTAAATCTCAAACATGGTCCTAGCAATCATTAATTTCATGATATTTGTTATAGCTATTTGCATTAATGGAAAATAAAGCAGCCATTAAAGCAGACTTTGGTATCTACTGTAGAGCTCAAAATGTAAATGACATAATTCCAAATCAAAATCAATTTGAATCATATCATTATTGCATCTGAAGTTAAACATTAACAATATTATGCCAAAAACATCATTATCCAGCATTCGTAAACATCCCAAATGGAATTGAGAACAGTGGTTAACTAAGCCAATTGAGGTCTAATTGAAAATTTCGAATCACCCGTCGCACTCAAGCGTAGGAAAAAGAGTATGAGAAAGAAAAAGAGGGAAAAACACGGAGATTTCTTATTTCGATAGTCTCCAACGCCCGCAAACAGCCCTCAGCGGTATGGATGATTGGATTGATGAATAAAAGATTCGTCAATTTGTGTAATAGCCCCGTGGTGTATTATGCAGTAGTCAATTTAATTGTTCCGACTGAGTGGGAAACGATGTGGTTTCCACGTAAGATATTTTAATTAATAATGTTGAGGAATTCTAGGTAATGCTTTATGGTATACTGGAATACATTAAGTTGCGTTTATTAAATAGTTGAAGTGATCACTTTACTGGTGTATTTTCCGTTATGTGTAATAACTTCACAGGGCTTCATAGGAACCCTCTTTGAGTGGGCAAGGGCAGCATTAAGACAGGGTTTAAGCAATTGTACAATATTTTTTTGGTTGTATGACTTGCTTTCCTCATGATGTTTTACTTCATTCGGGCTTGACACAAGCCAATGAATATAGTGTGAATTATTTATTTAAACTTCAGCAATTATACAACAATAAAAATAAATACTAAGTAATAGATATGGGCGCCGCGCCGGCGCGACGCTGCCGTGTGCCCTCCGCACGCCGCCGCCGCCGCCGGCATTCACCGCGCGGCGTGAGTGGCGTAAAGACATGTATTTGTTTTCGTGATTGACTCATCCAAAATTACTGAATTAATATATAATATAATCATTGGTGAACAGTTTCGGGGATATAACATCCCCCTGTGCAGCAGGATATGTTTAGACTGTTGGTTCTGTACTTAGACACTCATAGTCGTGGCGTCATTCAGACATTTCAGCAGTCGATGTACCGTCAGTCGTCTTGATTGTAGAACCAGGTTCCAACAGAGTCAAAGGTCTTTTCTTAATCAACAAATGTTAAGCACAGGGGCTCCGTGGTAGACGCCCACGGCGTCGGACGTCGGTAGACGACCTCCAGCCACCGTAGGCGCGGGCATGCGGACAGCGAGTAAAGGGCAACTCGCTGTCCGACCATGGACCGGGTCCGGACCATGTCCGGGTCGACGGCGCGTCGTGTTCCACAAGCGCCTCAAGGAGCGTCAGCATAATGAGGCCCTCTCAGAGGGCCAAAGGCTGCCGGAGTCGCGTTACCTTTTTCATAACCGCTACCCCGGAACATCAAGGGCTATTGAAGGACACCGTGGATTTTAATCAGTACAATTCTGAAAATCATCAAATGAGTCCCACACCGAGCTGGGCGGGAGGACTCATTTGATGATTTTAACATGAACACGATAAAAAAAAGTACAGGGTCTGCTTATGCTCTTCGGGCTTCTGTATAGTTATACAGAAGTCCGAAGAGCAAAGAGGCAAGTTTGCCTCACTGTGTGGATGGGGACTATGATGCTTAATCCTCCGTGAAACCCAGACTGCTCCGGAGGCTGAAACTCGTCAAGTCTTCTTGCGAGGCGGTTTGTGATGCCCCTCGCAAACAGTTTATACACGTGGATCAGGACTTCAGGAGTGATATGAGACGATAGATGTTCAATAGGGTTTTGTCGTCCTTCTTGAAAAAGAAGACCACAACACTTCTGTTCCACGCCTTTGGAGTTGTCCCAGTCTCTAAAATAGACTTGAATAGTTTTTGGAGCTCCCGAAGTACGGGTTTTCTACCTGCTTTTGGAACTCCTGAAGTACGGGCTTTACTACCTGCTTTCAGAAGCACCGACGTGATTCCATCGTCACCTCATCTGGGCTGATTTCCGGCAGTTTGTCGGTGTAGTGGCGTGTTAGAGTGGCTCGGTTATCCTCTGAAGAAGGGGCTTGTAGACCACGACTGTCGTACAAGTGACCATAAAAGCATATTTTATCTCTACAGACCACGACTGTCGTACAAGTGACCATAAAAGCATATTTTATCTCTACTAGGATCTCCGGCTTTGAGGTTATGGTTTGGCCATTAGGTGATTTAAGCTTCGTCAGATTCGAGCGTTTCAGCTGTTGGGCGAACACTTTAGCAACCCGATTTTCTTCTATTGCCTTTTCTATGCCACCTAAATTGGTGGTTCGGAGGTCACGTCGCACCAACTTGCTTATTTTCTTATTGAATACTCGCTTCTCTGATATAAGCTTTTTTTTTGTACCTGATGACCTGATCAGGACAAGGTATTTACTGTACTGTATAAGACTGACATTTCCCCCCTCCCCAGCAACGCCCTAAGCTGAGGTCCGTACCCCGAAGGCCCTTAGCGTGTGGTTGCTTAGTTTTTTTTAACTAAGTTTGTTGCCCTGGCTGAAGGCCTTAAATTTTAAAGCATCCACAGAAACTTCCGGTTGCGCCGTACACAACCTACTAGAGGATGACTTGCGAGATGCCAAACAAAACAAAAAAAATCGACATTTTCCTGTCGTCCATCTGAAACGACATTAAGGAGCCGGCCGGTTTAAAGAAGATAGGGAGTAGATTTCGAGTTTTAGTTGGAGGTAGTAGAAAACCACGCCGCCGGCGCCACGCCGCCGCCGTTTGAATTTGGCCAGCGCGCCGCCGCCGAGAATTTTTAAGGCGGCGCCCACGTCTACTATGTAAACAAATCTCCATAAAAAAATCATATCACAAACAGATCCCCTGCGCATCAATTCCGCTGTCTACAGCAAGGGGTGAGGTGTACTCGAGCAAACAATTGTAATCGAGGCTAACAAATGATAAAAATGTATTAAATTATTCCCTGAGGAATGGAAGCGACAAGCGGTATTGATGGGTATTTGGAGTGCTTAGAAAAAAGCTCCAAAAGTAGTGTTCCGACGTGGTGGTTTTTGGCAATCCCAGGTTGATCCTTTTAAGATTTCTTGAGTTGAGCAAAAACAGATTTGAAAAAAGTTGAATTATCTAGGGCCAGGGCTGGGCAAAATACATGCTTTGCTTTAATTGAAATACAAATTACAAAATACTATTATCGCAAGTAATTAAAATATAAAATACAAAATACTTTTAAGTAAGGTATTTAAAATATAAAATACAAAATACAGTATTTTAGCTATTTTTAATTGAAATACAAAATACTAATTACATATTACAAAATAAATAATCTAGACCAGCATGAGCTGAGTGGCTGAAAAGTAGAAGGAAGTTCTTAGCTTAAAGTTCACAATTCGACGTTAATTTCTTTTTTGCGTTTTTTTAGCCAAGATTGACTTACAGTCATAGCGTACAGTGTAAAAACGCCAGCGGGTCAACCTGCCCGGATCTGTGAAATTTTATCAATAAAAAAATAACCTTCCACTATTGCAATAAGTTATTGCAACGTCCAAAATCTGTTGAGGAAATTTGATGGATTGTGGTAGGAGGCTTGATGTGCTGACGTCAGTGCGTAATAGGTGCAGTGTGCCAAGTCTTATTAGCTGCTTTACCATCATTGCAGAGAGTGCAGTGACGGTAAATTAAGTTTTAAATGTATTTTGTTAAAATGTATTTTGGAGCCACATGTATTTGAAATACTAATTACAAAATACTTCGTCGTCAAGTATTTGAAATACGAATTACAAATTACATTTTAGGTAAGTATTTAAAATACAAATACAAAATACGTATTTGTATTTCAATTATGTATTTCAATTACAAGTAATTCAAATACTGCCCAACCCTGTCTAGGGCTACACGGCAAAAATAGGAAGACCCAGAACAAACTAGATCAATCGAGAAGTCATTACTATACTAATCAGAAAAACAGATCCCTGGAATGGTTTCGGTACCTCTCCGAAATGTTACAACGTCAGTTGACAATTTCCGAAAAGTTCATCTTTCGTAGAATGCGAGCCCTATTGTGAAGTTGTTTCCATTTGCGACTATCCTGGACGTTCAGTTTCATAGTGTTCGTGAACTATCGTAACTGATTTTGTACAATAGCCTAACGATGTTTCAAAGCGTTTTAGCAACAAATGTGCTCGCTAACGTTTCACTGGAACTTTACAACTTTTAGCAACAATCCATATATACGTTACATAATTTGAAAGTTTTTGACAAAATTTCAACAATAAAAAAAATGCATTACGGGAATAAAAATGTGGTAAATCCTAATAATAACATTGTTGCAGTAAACGCAAAAGAAAAACTCAACCATTTCAAAATGCAGGCTTCTAATAAACCAATCAATCATCCACATGAGAACAACAAACCAGTCCCCTTCATTCATCGCGACTTGCACGACAATTAGGCACCTGCACCCTTTCATCTGCACTCCCCGATCCGCAAAACAAACAAGTTCAACTCCATAAAATACCCTGTAATTTAATAGTAGGTACTTTTAATGATATACATGGTAGGTTGGTTGAAGGCAGGCCACCCGCCGCGCGGGCCGACAGCTCTGCAGATGACATTAATGACATTCACTGAGGGACGTTCATTGTCAAACACATCCAGTCTATTGATATTACTGGGTTTGTTTGTGGTACCGTCATCAGGTGCTTGTGTGGTTTAAAATAAAATGATAGCTGTGTGTTTGAATATAAAGGAGCTGACAGTTTCTGCAAAATTAACACGTGACATCGCAGAGGTTTTGCAAAATTTTAGCATTCTTAAATTCGTAGTCAAAGTCAAAACCTAAATCTTTATGTTAGTAGCTACTTTTGAATTAGCAGCCATTTACAATAGTAATTATATCTCTCAAGTCTCACAAAGGTCCAAAGAAAAAATAATCCCAAAAGGTAATTTCATCGTTACCTCATTTCTGGAGTTTCATTTCGCGTTTTCTCAAGGAGCTGCACAAAATATTTTCAACAATAGTGCTTCATTCCGGAGTAGACGTGGCAGATTACACTATTGTTACCTCTCTGCGAATGGACGCAACTCTTATAAACAGGAAAATTGCTATTATGTAATCCTATTAAACTGATATTAAAGGACCTCCTTGAGAGTGGACCGGGATTAGATGATATTTCATTGAGACGTGGACATAATACAGTTGCAGCACTAGTTGTACTGTATGATAAGCATGATGGAAAGTTAAATAAGACATACATTGACTTAATACGCTCAATATTCAGAGTCCAGTTTTTTTTATGGCTATCATAAGATTATGAAACTATGTCATTTTGAATTACAAACAAACATCCAAAATTCTGATGAAACTGGTATCTAATCCTGTATATTTCGGTGCAAAACATCGAAGAAACTTTGGGTTTTTGTGAATGATTGAATCACGCTGCGCTAATACGATAGATGTGACGATAGTAAAACTTTGATTTCCATCACTTTGTTTTAAACATTATTTTTTATACCGTGCCAACTCTTAGAAACATAATGCCAATTAAGAACAATGCGTCTGGCATTTTGTTCGGCATGATCTGAGTAATTAACATAATCTGCTTAAGACTTAACTGTTAAAACGTTTTGCTCCTTCATTGGTACCGTAACGGTGAAGCAAATCCCTAAACAACAGGTACCGTAGTAATTTTTACTTATTGTATTTGTTTGCTTAAACTTGAACCGATTTCAAAGGTTGGGCACCGTAGAAAAATTTAAAAGAAAAGAAATGACAGAAAATCTGACGTTAATGTTAGATGTTTTGGATTCGTATGGCTGAGCGCCTAAAACAGCCACTTTAAGTTTTATTCCTAATGATTCCCTTCGCAACGTAATTTTTTCGTTTCGTTATTCATTCGTGACGTATTTGGTTCGTAGTTCATCCAGTTGCATGAACATTGTACTTAGCTCTCTTATTCCTTTTTTTATCTATTATTCTTCTTCTTTTTTTAAATCTTGCTTACACCAATCTTCATTTACCTGCCAATCTCATTCAGGATTCCTCAGACACATGCTCGATTCTCAATCTTTCATTAACCTCCAGCCTTCCATTTTCCCGTACCACTTTCCCTCCGCATCTAGTGTAAACTTATTTGCTTCTCGGATTTGTAACAAAATCATTCCTATCCAATTTAGAAGAAGCGTATTTCCACTTTCTCAGTACATTTGTTTTATAGTGGTTCTCCTAATAACGTTGACGTCAGGATGAGGAGTGCATCTCAGGGATCCGTATTGGTTCAATGTGATTATATGACGTGATTGTGTTTTCTTTTCTCCGTAGAACTATGAGGGTAGTTTTAAATTAGATTTAGCAATTTGATTTGTAAGGTAATCTTATTACGACAGTTGAAGGCAGGTGTACTTGTATGATCAGATGTAAGAATGTGGATGGGTAAAAAGCTTATGCCTTGCCATGCCATGAAAAATGAGCGTGTATTAAGACTTCTTTTTTGAAGACACAAGAGATTCAATAGTAGTTGATATAAATTGAAACATTGACATTTTTTTTTATTATCACTGTCCAACATTAAATACTCTTGATACCAAATGACTTACAGCTTGTAATCAAAATCAAATACACATAGATACAGTTTTACTACCAGCTCGTTTTACGCCACTTCAATTTCCTGACCATCACGGAAACACATACCTTCAGTAAAAAGTCATTACAAATGCATTCCATTGAATAAATCCCGGATAAAACCGAGTGCGACAGACGGACTGGCCGCAACGCATTACCGCCCCATTCAATAACAATAAAAGTCGCGTCGCTCAGAGAAATCTATTACCGCTTCACTCGAAACGTTTTTTATCTAAAGCATTTATTTATAGCGTAATTAATGCGTCGCCGGCGCCAGCGCTAAATACACTGCTATTTGTGGAGACAATATATGGACGACACATGGACAGGGATACCAGATTACAGAAATTTTGTTATTTTTGATAACCTAAACACCAATGTTAATGACTAAAATTAATAAAAAAAATCGGATACAATGCTAATTTTCGTGATTATTTTTCAAACCTACAGCCAACACCCTCAAAATCAAGGATTCCGTACATTTTAAATGATTCTAGAATTTAATTCTATAATTTTTTTATTGATTGAAGAGGGTTAATTAAAATCTAAAATATTTTTGTAACCCGAAATCTTCCGCTACAAATTGGCAACCCTGTATCAACCGCATGTCAGTTTTGAGACAAAGACAAAAAATTCAGTCTGGACTTAAATATATCGCTAGTTCCCCACATTACTCTTGTTGCTAATGACGTGTGCTAAATAAGTCAAGCACTTAACTTACAGACAAATTGGTATTTAAAACTGATTAATTTATATTTGCCGTCATCGGGGATCCCTCCTACTCTATGGTTTGTTTTGAGGGTTGAGAACAAATGGTTTAAATTTGGAACTTCTGAAGCAGAAATAAAGAGGTTTAACGGTGTGAATTCTTAAAGAATTTAAGAAAAATTACCAGTTTCGAAACAATTTGGCACTACTTGCCAGTTTAACTGATTTTACAAAGAACTACTGTTCAGAAATGACATTGACGAAAAAAGTTGCCTTGGTGCCTTGCAGACTTTACGCTGTGACATCAGATATCAGTTCAAAGTAAATAAATTTTCTCAATCAGACGTTTTTCCGAAAGTTCACTTCCCCAATACATTTATTTATCCTTCACAACATTTCAAGGAAAATTAATAAATCAAATCAAGGGGCAACTCATCAAAGGTTTCATAACTAACAATTTATGAATGTGCTATCATCAAGTCTGAAGAGGTATAAGAGAAAATGAAAGGAATGAGGACAAAATTAAATGAGGAGCAATTCATAAAACGGTTGAATTGAAATAAGTCGCCAGTCCCAGCTGCCGTGTGATCGGTTAGAAATGTAAATGAAAAAAAAAAAGTAATTCTGTTACCGACGCGTCGATTTCAATTGTCTCTGGATCGGATAAAAAATTGACACAATTTATTTGCTGATTATCGAGTTTAGTAGATGAGCGAAATTTCAATCTATCGCAAGAAGGCTGGTATCTTTTTTTGGAGCATCTTATTCTGGCCAGGAAGTTAGATAGAGACTTACTAATAATTCCCATAACATTCATCTTCAGTCAACGGTAAAAAGCGATTTTCAAGCCTAGACATACACAAAAACATAAATTAAAATATATCATACTGCTACTAATGAACTTCGTAAATTAGAAGTTCATTAGTAGTTGATTTCTTAACAGGCAGTTCCAGCTATAACTGTTTCTTTTAAGCTTCTGGATGCATTTATGAAACTTTTAAACTCATTGCAAAAGCTTCTAAGCTTGTATATTTTTTGTGCCTCGTTATGGATTACCTCCCCAAGCCGTCCCCATGAAAATGCACAGCATTCAGCAGGAATGTTAGTAACAAGTGGCTACACTATTCATAATAAATGTTATTTACATCTCCAAGGAAACTCATAGCCATTTCTTAAGTATTGAAAAGCACAATCGCCAACAGAGCGTCGCTGAACTAGGCTGCAGTGCGCTTAAAGCGGCTGCAATATTTTCCAGCGCTTAATCGGCATCCAGGTGCTGAACGTCTGTTGGCGCACTCCACGGACTAGCGTACCGTTGCACAACAGCACTCCGCTTTCACGTCTCCCTTCCACGGGCATTATGCCTCTAATGTCACTTAATTTGCCGTCTAGGGCCTCCTCACGTGAATGCAGCCTACGAGAGCCGGTTTAATATAAAAATTCGCTTTTTTACTACCTCGAAGCGAGATTTAACGTTAAACTGTTGCCTCTTTTGAGAGTAAACGCGTAGAAGTAATGGGATTACGAGATCGGTAGTTTTGGAGTCGAAAGGTAATTAAATTATTGTATGTAAAAATATTGGGTTCACGAGTGCTCGGTGGCTCGCTAGTTCCGATGGTTGATGGATTTTCAGATCGAGAGGTGCTTCAGTTCAATCGAAGTCTAACTTAATTGCGTATTCATGTATTTTTTTAATAAGTTATTAAAGTACCCCCTTGATCACTTGAAGAGTAAAATCAGCTTATTGCAGAACTAAAAGGAAACTTTCCTTTGAGTACAAAGTATTAGTCGCAGGAGAAGCGGACGAATAAAAATAAGGGGAAGTAATAACTCATTGTAAAAATGACGGCTTAACCATTATAACTGAAAGCGCCGAATCAGCAACACGCGCTTACGCCGCACACGTGCACCAACGGCTTATTCCTATCGAAATAAAGTTGAAAATTGAATGTAACGTATTACCTGATTGTGCTTTCATCACAAAAGCGATATAACTCGTTATTATGTCGTTAACGAAATAAATCCGTAGTGTACCAGATTGCCGACGCGACGGATTACTTTTAGGACGTATGAAATAAATTGGAAGCCATAGGTTACCAACGATACAGATATAGCAACAACCATCGATATGTTATTGCAACCAACCGCTTTTGTCCGCAGTGTATGAAAATTGCCGATGTTATGAAATTAAATTATTTTCGTTATTGCCAGCGCTCTGGGCACTTATCCCGCTTTTTTCTGTCATCAATATTAAATATTTATATTATTTTCTTAGTAAGGTACTTTAACTATTACTTTTAAATTGTTCTATAGATATGTCTCTTATTTTTCTAACCCATGTATGATATTATACATCATGGATGGATTAAAAACAGTTACATTTATGACGTGTACTTAAAGACACCGCCCGTATAAATTGTTCACGACTTTGCAAATTAAATCATTTGAAACGTATAAAATATGCAAAATCAAGAGGTTAATGATTTAAATAGCTACAACATTTATATATTTTGGTATCTAACTTATGCGTATTAATCCGAGCAGTATCCGAAATAAATTACACTACTTGAACCATGGCAATTTGTTCATAACACAATAAATCATGGTTCAATTGGGTTTCAAGTCTGTGTATCATAAATAATTACGATTGGCTTAAAATTAACTGTGACTGCTGCAATGACGTGTGATGGAGAAGTGAAGAAGGCATGCTGTGAATTTTTTATGATGATGGTTTTTTTACTAGGTTTTATTTATAGTTCCTGTTCTTGTTTGTTATCAAGAAAGAGACCCACTTCCCGGTTTCTGATTGAGCTGTAATTTTGCACGTATATCTATGGATATCGTGTGACAATATAATATTATGATGATATGAAGCTAATCTATGATGTTGGAGCTGGAAGATGGTCATAGAAACTCTGCTATGAAAAGCTGCAAACCAATCGACTTTAGACTCGTTTGATTCGTCTTGACGATTACTTTGTCGATCGTAAGTATTTTTTATAATATACAGGGTGAATTTTTCAACTGGGCTTGGATGGGTATTTTCGAAACTATGAGGAATATCGAAAAACGTTGAAAGGAGTCTCGAGGCCCATTTTGACTTGAGAACACAGTTTCTTAAATGACTAATTTTATTTTCTTTAACGATAGGTTCGCGTTTGAGCACTATCTCGGTTATGGTTTTAATTGTGACGGGGCCCGACAGATTCACGTAGCACTGCATATACCTAATGACTGCTAGGGTTGCGGCAATATCTTAAAAGGTTACTGCAGCCCTGGTATGCAAAGGACCAGTGAAGCAACTGGATGGTTATTGGTCAATCAAGTCTGACAAACCCTTACTATCCGTATTAGCAGAGAAGTAAACACATGATTTCCACAAAAATCATCATCATCAGCCTATAATGTTCCCACTGCTGGGACACAGGCCTCCTCTCTGTTGAAGGGAGTGGGCCATAGTCCACCACGCGGGCCCAGTGCGTGTTGGTAGATGTGACATGCCTTCGAATTTTTGGTTCTAGAACATGCCGGTTTCCTTACGATGTTTTCCTTCACCGTTTTGAGAGCAGTGGTGATGAAATAAATTACACAAAGTAATGCACCTGGCTGGGTTCTTGGATGTCTTAAATTAAATCTTACCTTTAAATCTTAGCTGAATGGTGCCGTATATGAGGAGAATATCATCCTGAAACAAAACAAATAAACATAATTATTATAAAGTTTCCCAGAGATTGCATGGTAAAGTTTTCATATTACTAAATTAATATTGAAGAGAGTGCATGAAATTAGAAAACTATGTTGTATGTTTATTACTGCGCTCCTTCTCCTCAAAGGCGCCTAGAATGTTCCTATTATTTTCCACCGAGCATACTAATATCTAGTGCTCCGGTTACTTAGGTCCTCAAAGAGTTGGTACTTTTATAAGTAAAGTCAGTTTGTCAACTAGAAATTACAGAAAGCTTGAAATGAAAAGGCTGCTGAAGGAACCGTGGATTGGCTTATATTTGACTAGCTGACCCGGCAAACTTTGTACGACCTCAGGGCCATTTTTTTAACTCGTTTTCTCACCTTTTAAACCCTCCTTAGACCAAAAATCATTTAAAACGAAAATTAGCCAAATTCACCCAGCTGTTCTCGATTTTTAGCGGCAGTAACGAACAGCAATTAATAAGATGTCACCACGCTATAAAAGATACTTGAAAAGAGCCAGAATATTTCTATTAGTCAATTTCGTAGATCAAAAAATCTTGCTCTTACACTTTTTTTTCCTCATTTCTCGCCTGTCAGACGTCACTGCATCAATTACCTTACTCATTTTCTTTCGCAATCCATCCATCTTTAATACCCCCAATATAAACAGACTTATTTCTCTACAATAATATCAGTATAAATATAACTAGCTAGTTTATCACGATCAATATTTAGTTAAGGAATGAACTGAAAACCACTCGATAGAAGCCGTACAAGTTGTCCACGAAAAACTGTTTACACGACACAATTAGTAGGTACGCTGACGTACTGAAGCCAACAAAGTTCTCAAAATATAAATAAAGAATTTATTACTTCCCTGTTTTATGGTACTTCAATAGATAAATAATAATTTCATCAATATGGGATTAATTCATTTCAATAATATGGGATTATATTCGCACTCTTACTAAGCCTTTTTATGAATTTCCGATAAGGCGTGTCCTTGTGGAAAAAAATAGCAATGGTAGAGACCAAATCTGCCCAACATAGAATTTATAAATATGCCAAAGGTATGATGCATTCTTCTATAACGAAGTTTTTAAAGATTAAGAAAAAGTAAAGTTATGGTAGATTACAGGAACTTAAGATTAAGTAATTATTGACAATGCTCCCCCAATAGCAATGTAGATTTCCAATGAAATAATCGTCAAATTGCATCATGATTTCATATTCGTGCGACAGTCAACCATCAACCAGTCAAAACCTTAAAGTTAAAGAATATCAAACATGATTGTATGATACAGAATCTAATAACAAATATCTCAGTGGTTCCATTCGTAGTACACTAGTCGAACAAGCATCCAACAGTAAATTCCATGGGTGTGTAATGTGGACGGCTAAAGCTGTGGAACTCTCACTTCCCATAGTTGCTATGGTCATAAACCAATGTAATGGTGGATACTTCGGTCGCCAGGATTTTACGAACATACACACTCCATTGAATTTATGTAGTGTGTCTAAAATCTATGGACCTCAGATAAAAACTGAATTTACCGTTTCCGGATTTGGAAATTCTACGGGATTTGTGAAGGTTGATTCCATTGGCTATTTTTCTATTATTATTTCACAAAATGAATCATTAAGTATATTGCCAAAAGGCCATTTTATATCCGTCCGTTACTATAAAAGAAGATAAAGCTCTTAACATATTTATACTGGGAGAAATCCACAAAAATCAATTCTTTAGTAAGGACTGAAATAGCTGTTGAAGAAGAGAAAAGGGAAAAAATACTAGAGAGGGCTTTATTCTGCAACAGAACAACAATAAATAAATAAATATACCGAATCCACAGTCATTCAAGTTACAAATGCAAATAAAAACAAAGAAGAGATCCGAAACAAGTAACAATCAGCTAATGGTAGCACTGGCAGGTAATCCATATTTGCAGTGCCATCGAGTTGCAGACACAGCCAACAATCCTAGCCGCGCATTCCGCTAGACACACCATTCCTTTCATAGTTATTGTCGAGTACTACTGACACTCCGAGATGGATAAGTGAGATATAAATACTGGTTTCAAGACTGTTGATATTTGTCTGAATGATGCCGTTACGATAAAAAATTAAACCACGACCTTGCACGTTCGGATAACAATCAAGCCCGTTGTTAAATGAGAAGTGATCGTAAATTAAGCATATTATTGTTAAACATTATGGAGGGGGTCATAAGATTAACAATGTTTGGACTTGGAAGCATGCAGGTAAAAAAAAACTAATCCGATTACCATAGTAGCACTTTCAAAGCTTTCGTCTGGAGATCCATAATAATTGTAAGGAATCATTGAAAGCTTAGCTCATTGTGATTTTGTATTATCCTTATCAGACGATTTCTTGGTAATCTTTGGCAGTTCTGTTAGGAGTTTTAGTGATTGACTTTTGACAGCTTTTAAGGAGATAGCAATTACAAATTCTTAGCAGTTAAAAGATTTGTTTATGAGAAGTAAAATCTTCTTGTAAGCGTAATAGAGGATTTTGAACAGCAAAACGGCAATAACATAAAATAACAACAAATATTTGCAACGTGTCGTTTATCAGGCATCAAACGTAAAGGCGGGAAGCGGCACTGGCGCCGGCGGGCCGAGGCTCCAAGCCGTCCGCGTGGGCTGCGCACACGCAGCCAAAGCAAAAAGCCGCCCGGACAGTGCGCCGCGGCATTCCTTATCCAAACCGGTCTCCGCTCAATGGAAGCCGATTGTAACAACTCAAACAAACTAAACCAAACCTTAACTTTAAACACTAAAGTTCAAGCTCTGTTGTGATGAAAAAAAGGTATACCTACGCAGATGCGAGAAAATTATAATCATATTACAGGAGTAATAGAGGACAAAAAGTTGAATGATGGCACAAACGCAGAATATCAAATGGAGGTTATAGTCAGACGTATTAAATCACAGACCAGTCGATGTATGAATTGTAAATGAAAGGGAGAGCGAGCGGTGAAGAATAAATGCAGAACCGTTGAAAAAGTGATATCAAGGACTTGAGGTGATGATGTTTTGTCATTGATTGAAGATTGGGATATGAGGAACTGATGACAATCTGGATGACATTCTGAGGTTTTGGAAGAGCTCGAATAAAGATTTCCAAACGGTGTGTCAATAATAAAAATAATATCTGTCTGACATGGTTAAACATTGAATTCCAAAATCGACGACGATATTTTGCGAATATCAATTTTTGGTCGCGATCTTGTTGCGATTCTCATCAATCTGAGGCGGTCAAGATTTGAGGATTTCAGAAGCTTAAGGCTAAAGTAGATAAACACCGAAACCGTTTTAAAAGTAAACCCTTAATACCACATATTTCTCTTCGTAATTTAAGATGAAGTACAAACAATGGGTTCATAAAGAACAAACAAAAAGCATGGCAAAGCTTTATCATGAATGCTCATACAGGAATCCTAAAACAACGAGGCAGATTAAATAACGAAGACTAAACAATACACTATAGTTCAATTAAAGGGGAAACAAGGCAAACATTCAGATGAGTGACGTCATACAGGGACAGCGTTTTAGGTAGGCGGGCGGCGGCGCACGACCCAGGGACCTTATATCTTCGATGCTATGGATTCCATACTTTAACTTACAGGCAATAAAGTTGGAAATCCGAAATCTGGATACTGGATCTATTGGTATTGGCGTCGGTAAGGTCCCAGTTCGTGGAAGCGTGGCCGTCGCCGTCATAAACTCTTGCGCACAATGCCAACACCCCTGCGCCCCGCGATAACTTGTGTGTTGGATTTCAAAATTCCAAACTGTTTTTTTTGTAACTCGCCTTGTTAATAAATGCTTTGCCGACGAGTTATCGACTTTGTAAGACAGTGTTAACGTTAAGGAGTTTTTATCACCGCATTAAGAGTGACGGGCCTCACTGATTTTAAGACTGTTAGCCCATTTAGACACCGATGAATGTTTGAAAAATATTTATGTGGTATTTGAAATTCCTCTGCACTTAGACACTTTGTGTAAAAATCTTGGTTATTCGTGATGTAATACAACTGAGATAATTGAATGCTGTTTTTTTTTCAATGAGTTGGAATATTATTACATACTTTAATTTATTACTTTTTCGTAAAGATTTGATCAACGTAAGGTATGCAATTACTAGGTAGTACCAATAAAATATTCAGATTCTTACAATAAGGCATCTAATATAACAAATTGCAACAAAAAAGGTAGGTTATGTCGTAGAGAATAAAAAGTAACGTTTGCTTTCTCATTATTAACAAAAATGTCCACAACTTCACAGTGAAACGTTACGAAACGGTGAAAAAGGCAATTTCCAAGAAATAAGAATACAATTGCCAGCTTTGTGTTGAAAAATTCGAGTTTGGTATAAGTTTAAAACTTGTTTTTAAGGCTTCAGAACTTTGAGAAGCCTACGCGTTGCTCTTGCGTCTGATATTTTATATTACTTTGGTCTGTATTTAAAGAACATTGAAGGATTCATAACTTGTACAGGCGACAGATACTACTCTGCTAAATTAATCATAGTAAAATAATTAGAATCCTGAAATGATATTACAGCTCGCTCAGTTCCAAAGTCCATCAAAGAAACTTAGTGTCGTTTAATTAAAGGGATTGACAACATGGGTGGTGTATACCAGTACGTATGTACAAACATACCCATGCGATTAAAGTTTCCTTACAGTTGAGCCGCGTAAGTGTGTGCCAGCCTTGCGGGAGTTACAACTTGATAGGACATTCCGTATTAATTAACTAAATAAGTCTGGTAAAGCGGAGTGAGTTTGAAACAGTCGGCGGCGTTGGCGACTTGCGAGTTGTCAGTCGCGTGTCAATAAGACAGGCAGAGACACGGCGGATTTAAGTATGGGGCCGGGGGCGCCGCCCGCGCCCGGCGCCACCCCAATGTGTGGTTTCCTTTTGATGTCATCTTCGCGCAAACTTTGCTACGGATCGGCTTTGAGATAGAGAGACGGAGAGTGACTAATTCGGCCCAGCATTTGATCTCGAGAACTCCAATGTGTGCGTCCCGCTCGCACCCACCGCCCGCCGCCGCCGCCGCCGGGAAGCTCTTTGCAAAATTTCGCTTTGATCGCAAAGTTAAATTATATGGGAATTGAGCATTAAATGGATACACATGTGAAGCGAGGACGCGAGCCATGCGCCTACAAGCGTTCCGGCCGGGCCCTCGCGGCAGGACCGGGCGCGACGACGACCACGGCCGCTCGGCCGGACCGCGGCGCAGCCCAAATAAAACACCCGTCGTTTGACGATTACGGCGACTTACATAAATAATGAGCGAGGAGTCACTTTCAAAGTTATACATTTGTGAGAGCGGCGCTTGTATTTAACTCCGCCTAATTTGCCGCGAGTACGCAGTACCTTTGAGAGCTCCGTTTTTACTAGTTTACGAAACAGATATTTGCGCCCGCCTTTCCTTTGATACGGCACTTTGTAGAGCATTTTACACGAGTTTCTTTTGAGGCCATTCAGACGGTGAGTAACGAAAGGCTGTCTTTGATAAACACGTGCGAGGACTCTTCAGTACTTATTAGGGGTGCTCTCTTTGAAAGAGCTTCTTGTGAAATCTATTTGAAACGTTCACAATATCAAAGCGGGCCCGATGAAAGCTGCGCTAATTAAACTGTCACTAATAAAATTATGCGAAAAATTGAATCTACAAGTGTTTTGTTCGCGATAAAAGGTTCGTGTAATTTAAATATTACGTTAGTTTTGTGAACTGAAATTGGTGTAGGTTGAGCTAAAATTAGTGTAGACGGCGCGGTACTTGGTTAGAGCGTGGCTTTGTGTTTCAGAGTAAACTTGTTAGAGGAGACATAATCTCATATCAATTCAGCGAAGCCGGGATAGTCTTGCGAGGGGGAGAGCTATTAGTAGGTTATTAATGTTGGGTCACACACTCGTGTAAGTCAAAGACGAGTCCGCAAAGTGGCGCCTTTGTGCGCGGCGTCGGCTTCGGCAAGCGGTGTGCGACTGTGCGCCGGGAAACGCTCCGTGTTTCAAGTCGCTCCGTGCGACAACTCTTTGTGTAGCGACGCCTTTACAATGCACCGCTCCAACACAGTGCAGTTTACAAACATCGTCATTACGAGAAATCTTACGTAAACGTGAGGGCGGAATTTCAGTTGATAGCCTACTCAACTACTCACTGTTTTTACAACAACTTTTGTAAGTTCTGTATACGTCTTAGTAAAGTACCTATAATGTTTGCATTACTAGATAACAACAGATACCCCTTAGTAGATTTAAATCTCAACACAAAAATAACAAGCGTATGACACTGAATTTCCTTACATCAATGGCCCGATTTACATCAAAGACGTTCGATAGACTTTGATGTTTAAATCGAGAAATGTCTTTAACTAGTGCCCTTGTCATGTTAATAGTATGGGTGGTGCCGATGCTGTAGTCACAGGCAACTTTGTGCGGCCTCTTGACGACATAAGTTAGCACAAAGGAGCGACTGCAACACCGAACGACAAACTGATGAAAAACTAACACAAAAACTAATCAACTTTACATCATCACACCTCTGATGTCTCGTTTTATTATTAAAACAAGTATTCCAATCCTCATTCACTGATGAGGTTTTATGCTAAAAAGGAAAGTACGAAACTGATAACTCCAAGTCTGAACCCTTTGACACTAAACAAAGTTAAGAAATGGTAAAGACAACTTTAAATACATTATACGTTTCAAATTGCCTTCAAGCCATTACACGATTATTAAGTTGGCAAACACAAAGGTCGACTGCGATATTTATTAGACTAGTATAGTATGTAAGCGCTAGATATTAAAGGTTCCACAGACATCAAAGGAATAGTACAAAGGGAAAAAATATAATCAAATCTCGAAATATAAGCGCTTCTAAGAAACATTCGAAATCAAAGAGACACCTAATTTATAAATTACAATTACACCGGCAGTCGGCGAAGTTCGGCGGGTACAGAAAAAAATTAGAAAGAACAGATTACGAACACTAAATTTAATTACAAAGCGAACTCGAATATTACAAATTGGAGAGGATAAACGCGACAAAGTAAAAGAGAAAACACACCCAAAAGGAAACTCGTAGCATTGATATAAACGAAATTTAAATTAAGTACAAAGGGAAAGAAGATGAAAAAAAATCCTTTCATTGAAAGCTCTCACCCCCGGAGTCAGAGGGCCGGGCGGCTACATCAAAGACACCTACCTCCCGTCTCTAGCCTTATCTGTGCGAAACCGAGTTTGGAAATTAGCACACAGGGATCCTTTCTGAGTCTCGTCTGCGGCTCAAAGACGCCGCGTGCGCACCCTTTCACCAGCTTTTAGCATTACGCTTTCATGAAGGGTTTTTTGTATAATTTGTCTTTGGACATAATGTAGCTAATGACATATTTTATTCAAGTTGAAGCGCTGAATTGGCTTTATTCTCAGAGCTTCTGGTGAAAGTCACAAATGGTGCTCTATTAAACTTTCAGTGTAATGAAATTTAGTTTTGCTTATCTACATTTATAATCAAATATCCGTGACATTTTGTGATTCACATTACGCCTGTTTTACCTTTTTACGTAAGTTTATGTATTCAGCAGTGGTGGGCCAGTGGTATTAGCTCGGACTTACGAGTTATAGGTCGTGGGTTCGAATCCAGCCAGGCGCATTACTTTGTGTAATTTATTTCATCATCACTGCTCTCAAAACGGTGAAGGAAAACATCGTGAGGAAACCAACATGTCCTAGAACCAAACATTCGAAGGCATGAGTGTGTCATCTACCAACACGCACTGGGCCCGCGTGGTAGATTATGGCCCACTCCCGCTCGCAGAGGGAAGGTCTGTGTCCCTAGCAATGGGAACATTTATAGGCTTATGATGAAGTATTTAATTGGTAATAGTTGTCGCGTGACCTTTTTGCAATTTTGGAATAGGTATATTAAAGCATTTCAGGAGTGATCTCGGAAAGAAAAAGCTAAAGCCTATGATTTTTGTACCTGTTCTAAAATTGGACGATTATTGTTGGTTTGTTCTTTAATTGATATTAAATCCATCTCTAAGGAAAATCTCAACACATTGGAATGTCTTTTTATTCAGTCCCAAAGAAAACTTGCGAGTTTGTTCGCTTGGAAATCGGAAATTAGCGAAAGTATTAATAGTAATATTGGAATATAAGATAGCCTGTGTATTAATCAAGTTTATATACAATAGACTAACTGTGTGTCAAATAAATGTTTAATCGATTAAAGTTTAAAGAGTTACAAACATCCATTCATCATCTAGACACCGTTCCATAATAGTAGTCAAAAGTAAATAATGGGAGCGATATATGCTTATTCTTTTCAAACCGTTTTTTTTTAATTTGCTGAAAAACATTTAAAAAAAAATAATAATATATTTATGGTAATAAGGTAATAGAACAATAAGATTCCATTCACAGACGAGATCTACTAAAGCTTTTTTATATCCCTGAAAAAGATATTACTTCGCACGCACACAAGACGCGTTGATGTCTTTTCTTTAAGAACATGCCGTAGCGAGTAATATTAGTTCCCATGATAAAATTTACTACCACTGACCTCCTTAAAATTGTATAATGTATACATTATAAGTACCACATGCATGTAAACAATATATTAAACAGCTCTATAGAAAATTCTTTTATTGATGTTTGTAATACTAAACAAATAACAAGCAATAAAGTACTTGCAATACTTAAAAGCTCCTCATGTACAAGGAACATTAAAGCTACAATAAAACTAAAACAACTACTTTTATACGAACAATACAACTAAATGAACAAAGCATCAAAAGTGCCTCTTATGCAAGAGCAACTACAATAAATATAAACGGTAACAAAACAATATTGTTGGAACATCGAACACAGACGAACGTAGGAAACAATAGACGCATTCAACTAAATATTTAAAATAACGACTAAGTTCTGACAAAAACTTGCCCACCACCAACAGAAGAGGGATGCCGACACAGCACACTCGATATGTGACCCTTTGTTAGTTCATTCGTTATTTATTAGTTCAGAAAAGTTCAAATAACTACCTGTGCTAAGTTTAAAATCCAAATAATTTATCGTACAATCCAATTATGTTTACGGTTAAACACTGACACTATAAACACACTACTTTACTTATTGTTAACACTGATTTAAATACATGAAAGCTAAGGTAACACGACTTATGACAAAAATCTAAAGTTGATACAGTTTCTAAGTACGCGATTGTAGCGCGGTAAATTGGCAGAGCGACAAAACGCTGCCTCATCTACGACTGCCGAGGAGCAACTGTCAGAATTTAGCACACAACGGTGCGCGCGCCGCACGTGGCCTTAAAAGTGGGCGGGGCCAGGCCAATCTAAGCCTTGTGATTGGACCAGCGAGCCCTTTGATCAGCCGCCGGCAACTAACTACATCGCTCTGCGCCTTAATCTCGGTAGTAACGTCCTTTTAAAACAGGTAATTTTATTACAAAAATGTGGATACTTTTTATGGTCAGTCGAGCAAGCGCTGTAGGATGGCAAAGGACCCCTTAGCTCCCAACCGGATGATATTTTCCATATGCATGCCACGGCCGGTGCTGAATGCAATCCCAATAATACATTACCGGGTCAGTTACGGTCAAAGGATGAAAACTCTGTGACTTTTTTCAGCGAAATACGTTTTGTAAACTCTACGCATCTCTTTGAGAACAGCGACAGATCAAAGATACGAATTTATTTGAAATTAAAAACAACTTTGAAATGTACAAAGGACAATTTACGTGAAAGATCTAATTAAATACGATACCTCCCTAGACCTTCAAAAGAAATATCAAAGTTCTACAAGCCACAGGCATCTTATAGATAGATTGATTCATGTTTTGAAGTAATTTTTATTTCATTTGACATCAAAGTTCAAACGTGGGATGGTTGTTTCCACGGACTTGAAATTTTTTCATTGTCTAAAAACTGGGCTAGATACAAAATATAGACTTGATAATAAGCTTGGTAATGGAAATATTATGAGTACCTAAAATATTTAAAAAAATATAAGAAAGTAATTAAGTTTGCGATTTACATCGTAGCAATATGAAACGCCCCGGGCTGGTGGCTGCAGCTCGTCGTGTTACGGCACTCCTCAGATTCGCGACACGATAGTTTGCCGATGCGCTGCGATTGCTGATATTAATAAAGCGCGCGTGTGTGTGCTGCCGGGCTGCACCCGCGGCGCCGGCTCGTCTCGTCCTGCATTATTACTCAGCTCTCGACACACTCGCCCACACTCGCACACTGACGCACACAGCCACACTCTCGCCCGCGCCCCACATATAATGTCAAAGGGTGAGCGCGCCGCCTCACAAAGCGTAAGTGCAACCACTAAAAGCCAATCCTAAGTTTTATTGATACACATTGTATTGCGACAAAGTCTCCGTCGGCCCGGCCCGCCTCACCCCACGCGCCGCACAAAGACAATATCGCGACGTCAAAGGAGCGGCGTCCCGCGGCCGGGAGGCGCCCGCCCGCCCCCCGCTGCCGCCTAAAGGAAATGAAAAATTAAATTGTCAACACATTTAATATCTGCGAAAACGTGCACGGCGTTGCCTTTGAACGCGCCTCCTTTGCGGAACCTCAGCGGCTCCAGCTTTAAGTATTAAAATTTCAGTCGTAAAATTGAAATTCTGTTTAAGTTTAATTAGACGTCGCTGGCGAAGTTCGAAGTCGCATTAGATCAGTAGCGCTAATGAGGCCCGCGGTGAGCACACGTCACAGGTGCGAGCGCGCGGCGACGAGGGAGGGAGCTGTGCGGCGGTACGGCAGGGAGGGCGGCACCCCCTCGCGTTTGATCGGCGCCGCCGCTTTGACAATTATTAAAATTTGCCTCGTACCTCTCGGGCCTCATCTTTTTCCGTCGCCTCGATTACGCCACGGGTTTGTCTCATTAGGGCTTTTGTATGGTATCGCGGGCTCCCCTTTGATGTGAGCGCGGAGGCGCGGGGCGGCCGCGGTCCACCTGCACTTTTATTGTTCCCGCCCGGCCTCGAATTTGCACGCTCCACTTTGAGTTGTCTCTTTGCGATTAAACCGCGCGCCGCTCTTTGACCTCTGAACATTGGAACGATAACATGGTAGCTGGTGCGCTGCACAGCGGAACTACCCTCACTGTGTGTACGATACGTATGGCCGGCTTGTATGTTATTTGTCAAGTAACGAGTTTTAAGTAAAATGCACATGACGTTTTGTCAGGTCAGTCATAAAGTCGTTAATTTATCGTCAAAGCGGTATAGCTGCAGCTTGCAGTATCGGCCGCTGTTTGTTGGGGCGGGTCGGGGCTGCGTCGCTTGTGAACACTCGACACCCCTTTATTACTTCTGTTCTCTTTGTACGCGCGCTATCATCATCAAGCATACGGTTCGTATAAAGCTTTCATAAAATGTCAATTTGACGCCTTTTATAAGTTTCATTGGCGCCGAACGTGGTGCACAAAGGGTAAATGCAGCTCTTTGAAAGACAAATACAAATTAAATGCTTAATTTAGTCCATTTATTTCGGAAACTTTTGTGAAGCAAAGTATGTGGCTTTAGTGATAAAAAGATATTATTATTCTAGTGCGAAAATCTTAGTGTATATCACATACATACTTGTGTTTTACATTAAAGAAAATTAATCAAAATGTTTTCGTTTTTAAATTACCAAGTGTTGTTAATAAGCACACTTACACTCTACTTCTACAGCGTCCCGTGGTATAATTTATATGACAGGCGTAAGTTACAGCAATACAAACTGAAGTTCTGAACTTTTTATTTCCTTCCAAATAAAAACAATAAAGGAGGAAGTTTTTATAATTATGGGCGCCCAACGTGGGACAAGATAACATTAAATAGTAACTTGTGTTTAAGTAATTTGGCTACGAAATATAAATCACTGTGCGTTTTTAGAACGTTTACTTCGTGAAGACAAGATTCAAAGAATATTTTCAAATTTTTAAGAGACTTAGTGTGTAACTCAAAATTTTTGGCGCCCACCGTGGGGCAATTATGTCCCACGTTGGGCGTCAAAAATAACAATTTCGTTTTAGGATACAATCAATTAATTGACTGAACCAATATAATTCACAACACATTCATTAAATATTTTTCTTGTTTTGTTTAACGTATAGTAACAAATTACACTAATTAACTGAGGTAATTCCTTCAATAAACATAAATATTTCAGCAACTCATACTAAATCACATGTTTTCGAAGCTCCAATTGGCGTTGTCAATGCTCGGAGCCACGAGTCAAAGTTAACGCGAGGGGTGCGAGGAGACAAAGCTTTGTTGTGCCGAACACAAGCTCGCAGCCTTTCATCTTGTACCGTCCGCGTCCTTCAACCGCCGAACGACGAACCAGGGTTGACACTAGCCGGACACCACTGACTGATTTTCGATGCCTATTTTTATAGAGGCGCTTTCTGTAACCATGTACGTATTTGTAGACCATTAGAGGTGCCAGACGTATTTCAAAGAGCTCTTTTAATTATCTGAACCACGTCAATGACTTTTTGTCTTCATTCAGAATATTAATACAGTGTGGAATGGTAAATTGATAGTTCAAATGCGGAAAAGGGAGCCCCCTAATAATTACAATGGTAAATTAAGTAGGTATTCTACTAGGTACCACAGAATACTTAATAGCTACTACTAAGACTCAATCCTCTAAACTTCTTTTCTACTTGATAATAAAAGGGAAAATATTGATCTAGATCTGGTTTTTATAAACTAATTTTTTAAATCCGGTTTTTTTCCTTATTACAAAACCAGATTTAAAAAATGGCAAAGCAAAGGCCTTCTTCAATTCCTTGTAGGAACCCTTTTCATGGGCCGCTTCTTACCAGCTCTCATGGTGAGTTTCTAGGTCATCTCGCCATCTTTTTCTAGGCCGGCTTCGGAAGCGCCGTCCATCCAGGAGATGAGTGAGGTTCTTTCCCAGTGGTCCTTTTGCATGCGACAGATGTGACCCGCCCTAATCAATTTCAGCCTAGTAGCTTTCCTGACAACATCTATTATGCCAGTATTGGAACGCAGCGTAGTGTTTCGCACTCTGTCTTCTCTTTACACACCATTCTATTGCACGTTGGAAAACTCCAAGGCGGGACTTTTGAGATTCGGTATCTTTATAATCCGGTAATAACATAAATGAAAAAATAAAACACATGCCGTCAACCCTGTCGCTAGTGCATTCCGTTTGATGTAAAAGAGTATCCTTTAGGCGAGACGCTTTTCTTATTATCAACTTGTCCGTAAATTTAATATAAATATTCCTTTGCTTCATGAAATATGCGTCAAACGTTATTTAATATTATTATTACAAAGTGGCTATTAAGACTTATGTAGGGTTCTTTTGGAGACATAAGATAGTCGCAAAGTAGTGAAATGTAAAAATATCTTTACACGCCGTAAAGATACACATTGCCCAAAAAAATCCCACAATCACGTTGACTGTTACCATATTTGAAATCCCAGATAAAATTTCTATAATGTTTTTTTCCATCGGCAATGAAATACGAACAGCAAAACAAAAGCTATATAAGATCTTCCCCGCAATATTTCCTCGACTTGACGGCGGGCCCGCGACTCACATTGAAATAGTAATTTGGGCGGGCCGCACTCTGCTAAGTCAATTCAGCAAGGAATACGATCGCACCGATAAGATTCGCGAAATTGTTGGATATGATGTTTTTACCAAAATACTGCAGCCCATGGTATTTCTACAATCTTTGAGATATTACGAGTATATCAGCTATCTGGCTCATCATAGTCGATGTTTTAAATGAATATTTATGTCTTTATCTGATAATTGGCTGATAGCAGACCATTTTTCAATAATTTACAGAAGCTGTAACTTATTTTTCACAAATATCTTCATCACTGCTTGAACAACTGGGTCAAACAGTGAAATAATGTGAAACTTGAATCACTGCACTTTCATTCCGTAAGTCTGAACGGGAATTTTAGCATAACAAATAACGCAGTAAATTCTTGAAAACAGCAATCATTCTATATGAGAAATGCGTGATAATACTCCAAAGCCGATGCATCGGAAATACAGTTCCACAATACTTTAATCCCGTCAGTACATTTTTCTATCCATCAGGCAGATGTTACCGAGGGATTGAATAGGCAATGCTCGATGTGATAAATTCGGTTTGTGGCGGAGGCTCGGAGGCGAGACGGCTCGGCTCGCTCGCCTACAATCTACATAATGCAGCAAGCGGGCCGGTAGACATCCACGCCTAAATTGCATTGTTGTGTTCATCTCGTGATTTCAAGTGCTTGAAGATATCCGTCTTCGTATTTTTACGTAGAATTTCCGGCGGAGGAATGAAGTTTATTTTTGGGGACATCACATTGTTTTCTGACATTCAAGTTAAAGTTTTTGAATAATGTAGGCAATAACATTACGGTTGACTTAAATTATACAAAATAAATAAAACCAATCATCAGCAAGCCAATTAGTGTTTAACCTTTATTTGTGCGCTCTGTGGTAAAGTAAAAACGAATATTATTGCAGCACAATGAGATATTGAAATTAAATTGCTGAAATTAATTTCAACGCTCATAAACACCAATGCGTACATATTTCGATTACACAAAGAGCTTGTCAAATACCTTATTATGTTTGTACAGTGACAATTCTCCAGTGGATATTATCAAAGTTATTGGAGACCGGCTCGAGTGCTGAACTGGCAGGTATGATGAGCCGAAACTAATCCAACTTTGTCTAGTTTGACGCCAGGTGAGTGTAATCAACTGGGGGATACAGAATCTCCGAAGATATGTTTGCCGTAGAAAACAAATTGGAATACTTACACTAATTGAGAAACAGCAAGACTTAGATGGGAACTACTAAAGAAGAAAATCAATTATTGCAAGATGGTCATCAGTTCTGTAGTTTTACAATTCATTGGATCAAGTTTTTGCACTGTCCCATTAATTTAAGAGTCATTAAAATCATTGAGGGTTAACAGCGATCAAAATGGTTTATTACAAATGCGCATAAACTAATTCGCTGGACCTATGATATGAGCACTATGCTACCAATAACTTTCTCTAATAATATTTTCCCTTTTACGAAAATTCTGAGAAACCGACATGAAAGAAATAGATCAAAGAAAACAAGTATTCATTAAGTTTGTAACGTATTCAGTTGCTACAAAAGCCCTGTTTCTACTGCCCTGTCATTTACTTGTGACAGACGGTTGTTTGAACATGGATTATTTAAAATGTGCTTAGGGGCTAACATAGTGGCGTCTCCGATCCAGGCAATAGCACTTAAAACTATGGCTAAAGTGGGCGTTTGTGTGGCCACCAAAACACATCCTTACAAATTTACAATAAACTTTAGGTGATGGGGATAATTTAAACTTTAAGGTTAACTTGAATATGACATTTTTATTTAACCTTTATATTATATTCGGAAGCACTCGAACAGGATGAATGAAATACTGAAAGGACGGCAGGCGCGTGAGCATGAATTGGTTCTTTGTCTCGGAAATATAAACAAATTAATTTTTGCTGATTAGTAAATTCTAAGAAACTCAACACGCCCTTAAACCAAAGTGGAGAATTGAAACTTCATGAAGGTAGTTTAGCAAGGGCAATAATTTGTGTAATTTATTTCATCACCACTGCTCTCAAAACGGTGAAGGCATAAATCGTAAAACCGGCGCGGCATGTCCTAGAAGCAAAATTCGAAGGTGGACCACTCCCTCTCACAGAGTGGAGGTCTGTTTCCCAGCTATAGAAACATTATAGGCTGATGATGACGATGATGAAGGTCATTTTGATGAAACTTTACTTAATATGTAAACACGCTGTTGTTGTACACCGAAGCATAACAATAACAATTAAAACACTGATAATGCTAATTCTTAGACATTAAAAATCATGTAAAGAGGAAGCCGACACCATTTCCTCATACCACTTCCATTTCATAGACGGGACGAGTCAAAAGGCTCACTTAACCTTAGCGAAACTCAATAACTTTCACTTTAAATAATAAATTCCCCTTTGAAGCACGCCGACGCTGAACAACTGATTCAGGGTTGCCATAATTTTGTGAGCTTAATTGGATTATAATCATAAACGTGTAATTAATAAGATATTTAAACGTAAATTTTCAAGAAGAGACGAGTCATGGATCTAGTTAGCTTTCAAAAATGACTTAATTCAGAATCTAAACGAAGTTTTAGAATGTGTTTGAATTTCAGACGAAACCAATACCAAATTAATGAACTTCAGAATGCAATCAGTTTTTTACTAGAATGTAGAGACGATAGTGACGATGTTACATTGACATGGTGAAACTGTTGGAAAAGTGAAAACACAACATGTCCACAAGATGTCCCGGAGGCTACTTTTCTGACAGACAAATAGAATCTGTCAGCCCTAAAACGACAATATCGGTGTTACAAAAGAGTAGAGGAATCCTTTTAATACAGACAATTGGTTTGAAACGAAGACAAAGCGCCATCCTGCCTTTATTAATTCCCAGTTTTTGTTCTTTACAGGTAAAATACTTGCTTTGACTTTATTTAATGTGTCTCATTAAATCTTCTCTTTATTTACGTAAACATGTGGATGCTGTACTCGGAATAAAATGCTGCATTTTATCCGTGTGTGGGCCAAAAGACAAAATGTATTTCAACGTACAAAGTTTTTAAGTCGTCAAAGACAACTCATTAGGCACTCCACACACCAAACGGCGGAGGCATCTATAAAAAATTCAGCAGGTCCTTACATAAAGGAGTGAACATTCTCATTTATATCTCTCTTTGAACTTCAGGCTTTTTCTTTTAAGGTACATATACACAAAACGACTTTTCAGCGACTCGACACGAAATAATTTAAGATGAAATAAACTTATGACTGAGACGCTATGACGAAAAGCAATTATGTAAGAGAAAAAGTGTAATGCTACGTAGCAAATAAGTCTTTGAAGCGATGTTTTAGAGATAATGAACATAAACATGAAAGAACCATACATTTTCGGCAGCTTTTCGGAAGTATGTAAACACAATACCAATTAACTCCCGAGGTATAAAACCACGCTTCATTTCGTTTGACGCATTATGCACCAAATTGGAGTAAGCCTGGATTGTATAATGTAAGTTATGAGTAAACAGCCGAGACGTTTCAACTGTCAATTTAATCTCATCCAATTATTTTATGATAGCAGTATTAAAACGTACTTATCATTAATCAGTGTGCATATACATTGCACTCATTCCTGCAGCATTCAGAACATTATACAAGGATCTTAACAAGACGTCGGTGTGGGAGTCCTGTCGTGTCGTCGAGTAGAGAGAGGATCGTGTTGCGACTTTGTAATTAAATCATTCCTTCGTATTAAATCGGCCTCCTTTGATACCTATCGCCTGTATTGAGCCGTCGAGTGCCCTCCACCCGTGACTCCCCGACCTCGGCTTTCATCATTTTTTTTATTAAAAACTCCTTATAGGAAGGGGTTGAGGAGGGGAGGCCTCCTTTTAAAATCCCATTCCGAAAGCTCAAGTTTGGAAAACAATTTAAAAAATTGGAAAACATTGAGTGCAATATTTCACACGGAATGTGAGTTGATGTTGATTTAACAAGGGTTAAGTCGAAGTGGGTGTGTGCATTGTTTACAACAACTCACTCAAAACGTGCTACAATAGCACAAAAGCTTAAATAAAATCAGGGGAGCCTGAAATAAAACAAAACTTCTCTTTTTAACTTGTATAATATTATGTAAGAATATTTCGTTGGGCTAATGGAGTGGAACGCTTAATTTGTGTTGTGGCTTGGTCGGTTTGTTCATAATTAGTTTAATATTCGGCGGGCGAGCGGGGAAGGCACCTCGCACGGTTGGCGGCCGGCCTGCGCCACATCGCGGGCGCAACTATCGAATTAACTAAAATTGCATTGTCAACGGGAAACAGCGATGTTGACCACGTTTTAGTTTGTGGCGTCGACTGTGAGAGTTGATTAAAATAAACTACATATTCTGAAGGACCAAACAATATTGAAACAAATAATCCAAGATGAGCCATGAAGACAGAGCAATATCGAAAATCTTATCAGTATAGGACTTCTGGATTCGGAAAAAGGAAGACAGTCGCAGACATTGCAAACGAAACAAGACTTAATAAAAGAAAAACCATCTTTGAGTTTTCCCATAAGACGGGAAATATTAAAATTGTAGAAAAAACTACGACAATCAAAAGTATAGAGACACCCAATGGATGTTACGCATCGGTTCAGGCTTTGCCGTCTCATTCTGATCTTGTGGCAAACAAAGAGCGGCGTCAAAGGCTCTGTGTGAAAAGGAATCCAGTGATAGAGGCAGTCAACAATGGGCCAGATAACGGCAGCGCCAAGTGTTGAGCTTCAGCGATTTGTAACAATACTTGGCGAATGATATTATTAATTATGGGTAAGGAACCCAGAGTGGTCAAATTTTATGAAAACAATTATTGGACTTATTGGCCTTAATATTCCAATGCTGGGCAAAGGCTTTCCGAAATCCTTAGGTATGACTGGACGAACTGGATGTCTTCCTTGAGAAATGGAAGTAGCCTTGACATTTGAAAGGAAAAGAAAGCGAATGTCTTACTCGGCCTAGAGTATACAGATCTGTGATTATTCGCAAAAAAAGGTCAGCCCAAAAACTAATAAGACCAGCCCAACGGCCTACTACAACCATTTTCAAGGCTGATATGCAACCTGTGGTCATGATCAATGGTTGAAGCCTATTATGGTCAAATGCTACATCCAGAAATAATCATATTTGTTATAGTTGCCATCAACTGCCTTTTCCCAATTGCATACGTTCGGCTTCCAGGCAAACAGAACTTTAATTTTGTTAGTATTGATAGTACACCACGTTATAATGTAAGTGCTAGGGGCATAGGAGGCGAGAATTTTATTCGCTGAAAATCCGCTGTCGCGTATATTTGGCGCGGCGGTGTGTTGTCGCGACGCGGCGAGGTGGGCTTCCGGCGTCGCTTTGTGCCGCATTGATACAGCGCCGCCGATAAATATTGTGGCGAGCTTTGAGCGGCGACGCGTGCACTCAACCCTTTATATGTATTACGAGATCTCTATCTTAATCTTTATAATGTTATTGTTTTATGCCATTGCAGAGTTTAATGGAGAATCGATGACGTATAGCGATGAATTCTTCAATTTATGGCTGACATTGCGAAAACGATCCTTGTTTAAGATGACAAAGAGTGTTGTGCTATAATTCTAGTATTTTATGAAAGAGCTGAAAATCTAACCAAATATCATAAACCAATAAATTTTATTAGAAATTACATCATAGATATAGCTGTGTTTCTAAGAACTATGAAGTCATGTCTCGTAGCTATCCCACCAGTAAATAGAACCCGAAGGCAATTAATATTTACTTCTTGGAACACAATCTTGGAGACTCAATCGGAATTAGTTTGATTTGCCGCCTGATGTAAAGCGGAAACCCCTAACTTTAACTATGTTTTATACGATTTGCAATATCCAATCTCAATTTCAAGGAATTTTATCGATTGTGGATATTGTGCTGTTTTACGTGAAAATTCAATTACTTTTCAAGTAAGGTTTGCCTTTTAGACTCCCACTGTTGCTTTATTCTAAAGATTTTTTAATTTTATAAAATTTTATTTATTTTCTTCAAGACTTGAACTCATTTTCGATCATTCTTTGTGAAATTTTGCGTTTTCATATTAAAGAAGCGTTACTTATACATTTCATTAAATTGTCTTTATGAACTACAGCCTCTTTTCTTATAATCCACTCCTATACAAAATTAAAATCAGAGAAATCATTTCAGCCTGAAACTTTTAAGCTTCACATCCGTATGTATCGAAGACAGTATATGTATTCTGACTTGTATCGGTGCTCGGCGACTCCTAGCTCGCCCAACTCAAATATCATAAGTCTTCGTCTGAGCGACCGCTTTGGCCCGGCCCCCGCTCTGCAAACATCTGTCGACAATCGTGATCTACGTCTACAAGCCTTTGACGACGCCACAGATTGCGGTGCGGTGACGAACCTCGTTTGTGTCATAAACTCATTTCTGTTCTCATATCTGTGTGTTTTATGTGTCTTTGCTGTGGGTTTATGGACTGCTTATTGGTTTTGTTTAGCGTTGCTATGTTATTTAATTAGGTTACTGGAATTAGTTTTGTCATTAGAGTAAGATGTCGTCTTTGTGTCTTCATTTGAACCTTTTATTTGAATGTTTTTGTCCAAAACAACTTTATTAATTTTCAAAATTCAATTTTAATTCCCTCTTGAAAAAACAGTCCTGAACACAAAATTCGGAAATAATTTCGGCGAATACTGGCTTAATGTCCTCAGAACACATGAGGGTGACTCCGAGAACTATTATAAATTTTATTTAATAATAACTATGAGAGCTTTCAGAGCTTACGTCATAGCTGGAAATATTACTCGGAGCACATCAAAGGGATGGAAGCTAGTTAAATGTATTAAAAATGTTGTCAAAGACAAAAGCTAAGAGAAAAAGGTGCTCACCGGTCCCACGCGAGTTCTTGAGCACATGTTGATTAGTTGGCACGTGCAATCGCATAGCGGGTAAGGTCAGCAGAATGCGGTGAGCTAGGGCTGACATTTCTTATAATTCGTCTGTTCTGTATGGAGTAGAAAGTACAAAAGCACTTAGACATTTAGGTGTCTACTTGTGAATAAAAGTAGATGAAACGAGTGCGGGGCAGTGGTCCAACTGCTCCGTCCAACTAGTTGGACCACGGGCCTTCACTAGGGGCAGTTGTCCAACTTTCAAAATAGTTGGACCACTGCCCCTAGTGAGGCCCGTGGTCCAATTCATTTAATAATAAGTTGCCACCCTAAAAGTCTCAACGTATCAGTTTATGTGTACGGTAACTACTGGTTTACGGTTATATTGAACCCCTTTGCAGTAGAAAAACCAAATTAAAGTTGGGTGAATAATTTAAAAAAACAACAAAAAAAATTACTACCCCGTAAACAACTTCAATTGATTTTTCTACTATTAAAAAATGTTTGTCAAAGACAAAAGATAGAGAAAAAGTGCTCACCGGTCCCACGCGAGTTCTTGAGAACATGTTGATTAGTTGGCACGTGCTAATCGCATAGCGGGAAGGTCAGCAGAATGCGGTGAGCTAGGGCTGACATTTCTTATAATTCGTCTGTATTGTATGGAGTAGCAAGTACAAAAGCACTCAGACATTAAGTGTCTACTAGTGAATAAAAGTAGATGAAACGTATGGGCGAGAAAGTACTATGTTGAATGAAACTGTTTTTTTTAAGGTCGCTAAAAGGCACTTCGGAATATCAAATTAACAAGCTTCTAAACCCAGCAATAGGGTATCTTTTATTTGTAAAAACTTCTTTCAGAAATACTTCTTTCAGAAACTTACGACAAGAGTTCGCATCGTAAAACACCCCAATAAAGTCGTTCATTCATAAAGATACGGTAGCGACTAGCAAGTGATATTTAAAAACGACGAGTGGCAACCCTATGTGGAGTGGCCAGCGGGCCGCGCTGCCGACCGTACCGCGGCGCCTTTGTGTCTCCGCTTTGATCTCGCGCGAGTCGCCGCCTTACACCAGCTTTGATTGATTTCACGTTTTGTTAATTACATTAACACTGTCCGTAAATAGTGACATATATTTCGCAAGTGTCAGATGGGCTGGAAATAATTTGCGCGCTAAAAGCACGGTACATTTGCAAAGTCGGCAATGCATGGCAATAATGCATTGGTGGTTTTGCGAAACGTTCTGTAACACAGAACACTGTTTCACACCTACGTTATTGGTGCTATCAGAAATGCGAAGTATGTGTTGCAAGAGTTGTGCACAGCAGAATGTTTTGCAAATTCAGACAGACTGCACATTTCCTGACAGGTTAGAAGCCTGTATTTCAGAAACAAAGCTTTTTAACTAAGCAGCATTTAATGACATGAGTAGGGTCGCGGAGCGCGAGCTGCAAGTTTGACAAAAAGCTCAGGTTAGTCGCAATCGCGGGAGGTCGCTCAGACGCTCAAACGTCGCGAGTCGCTAATGAGTCTGCGCCCTCGCTCGCCGCAAGTGCCGACAGAGGCACGTGCCGAGCTTTGGATTTTTTGGCACTCACGTATGTGCCGCACAGAGCTGGAGCTTAGGGTTAGCATGGAAGTTTTAAGTAAGCATGCTTATGTTTGCTTTGGGGAACAGACACTTCATTAGGTGTTAGAGAATCAGGACCCCTTCTCTTATTGTGGTTCCAGATGTTTGTATCTGCATAGCACCTGTTACATTAATTATACATATTATGTATAAGTTTTATTTAAATTTACAGAAATAGACTGTCAAAATTGTATAATTGTGATTCTCCCGTACGGTATTTGATATCCTAAAAGGACGATTCTTTAATCTTTGCGCGTCTTTGCCAACTTATTTCTAAATAATAAATTGGACTAGTTGGCAACCCTAGCCAGATAATTTTTGGTGTTTATTTTGAATTTCATACACAACATCTCTGGCTTTTGACTTCGTCTAGAATCCGTGAATTTTTTGCGGTTAGTTATTCCCACTAAGTATGCAAATAAAATATTGCTGTAAGTTGCATAATATAAATATCAGAGGCGTACTCACCTTATTTATTCTTTTGCTAATTACTCAGCTTCTCCTTATTTATCAAACCGATTATTGAAATACATAAATAGACCGACAGAAAAATTATTATTCTGCTTTTTTATTCAACAGGAAAAAGCGCAACGCGGCAAAATTTTTTTTATCGAGAACCAATAAAAACTTTCCCAAATTCTTTGTAACATCTTAATTGATGGGAAGCGCATCGGATACGGGCTTAAATTCTGAGGTGCGAAACGTCATGCACCCATGAAATTGTACAAATAAATAGCGGTAAAGATAATAAATTACAGGGAAATTGCTAATGATGAGCGGCGCGGGGGCCGCGGGCGGTGCATTAAGCCGGCGGCAAACATCAAAGGGCCCTTTGACCGAGCCGACACTCCCACACCCTCACTCCCCGCCCCACGACTTTCACGAGAGCTACGAACCGCAAGTCAGATCATGTACAGTAAATTAATTTGCTTTTTATAAAATTGTGTTTTAATTAAGCAAATTAATGTATCGTAATTATAGAGATATTACAAAATTTGCATCCTGTGAGGTATTCGTAAGCGCAGTAGTCGACTAGCTGTTGTCAACGTTTCCTCTCCCCATCACAAATTGAAAATCTGTGCAAAACTGTACACGCTATCTATGAGCCAAATTAAATACAAATCCGTTCAGTAATTTACATGAAAGAATTACAAACATCCATCCATATCATTCTCACAAACTTTCGCATTTAAAATTAGTAAAATAATATACGGAGTAACATGAACCACTGTGGGTACATTCAATATCATGAGAAAACTATTTATTTACGCCTTCTAAAATTCAACTACACATTAAAAGATATACTCGTTAACTCTTTATCCTCTACAAACATAGATCCAGATCTAATGATCACTTGAAACAAGATCATCCTGTTTACCACGGAGTTCCTGTTTACTTTATTTCTTGAGAACAGATCTAGCTTCATACCAGTACATATCATAATTGGCGGGTCAGCTAATTAATTCCCTGCGAACGAACCCCGCTCGCAGCTCAATTTTTCGTTTCGTAAAAATATCTTTGCGAAGACGTGACGCAGGCGTTATTGCGTATTAAAATATAACTTTAGCTAATTAATTGTCTTGCAGATATGTATATGAGGCCTATCACCAGCAGGATCGGAAGAACTGACTACCTCAGCCAGTCCAGTATCTCATTGGTTGAGGGTTCATACGACCTTGGAGCGGGCCAATGAGAGCGTCAAACGCGGTCGATATGGATGATCGAGTATCGTAATGACAACTCATGGTATGGGTACTGAATAGGGCATGCAGGCGGCGAGTTATGGGTGACTTTCCATCCCATCATGGATCATGCCAGTAAAAGTCAAGGTTCAAAGAGCAGTCAGCAATCTGACGGGGCACCTAGAGGTCCCATAGAGGGCCAAAGCCTGCCAATCTAAATGCGTAACCGTTACTCTGGAACGTAAAGGTCTATTGAAGGAACATCGTGGATTTTATTCATCACCAGTCTGACAGTTCCTATCGCTCCCAATGGGCAGGAGAACTCATTTTTGATGACTTTATCAGGGTAAAGGAGACCATCATTTCTCTCTCGTCTCTAAGTCATAACTCGGTATCCAGGACAAAGTCGAAAAGTGGTCGGTAATAAAGATTTTGTTATCCGAACCTGTCCTTCTGCAGTTCATCTGCTCTACGGCTACAACCCACAACACACCGCGAGCTACTAACACTAAAGCGAGACGTCTGAGCTACTGTTATCAATTAATCAAACCATAGATTCGTCTCGTCTCACTTCTTTTAGAACGCTTCCTGCGAACACTTTGACACCTTTTTATATGTTGCCTTTTTGTCAAGGAAGTAATATTTAATCAGGGTAAAGCTTTAAAGTATTCTTAAAAAGATGAGTGCTATTATAACTTGAACATGCCAAAAGCCAGGAGTAAATTACCTTGAAGAACCGTAAATTATATAAGGGTAAAATCTGGAAGCACCGACCTTATTTTTAGATCAATCGCCCAATATTTTTCATTGACAAAAAGTCACGAAAGAAATAAATGTTTCAGCAGGTACTTCCGTAGCAACGCCGATATAATAATAATTGTCACGAAAATGTATGTCAAAAGAACCTTGACTCATTCATTCGCAAATTCTCTTGATCATGAATGAAATGTGTATCATCATTCATCAGAACATACATTCAGGCTTACCATCAATGAGCACAGAAAATATGCACGAGTAAAAATGTGAAGATGAAAGACCAATAAAATTGGTCCAACAATCCAGTTTTTGTTTAATCTCATTGAACTCATCATTTGGTGTTTGCCACACAACACGCAGATCAAAGCAAAATAAAATATATGTTAAGTTGTTATTCAGTGTAATTCCGCGTATCTTCTCTCTCATAGAGCCGTGGCTCGATGGCGGCGTGCCTCGCATCAATGCCAACTTGTGAACTTCAAACTTCTGAACGTGTGAAGTGTCGATTTATCTTCCTTTCCACGAGTTTTCGTGACATTTCTGAAGCTCTCATTAATATATATACGAGTTCCTATCAAAGGCGAACCGTTGCGTCACACCAAATATTCTTGCCAAATTATAAATGTAGTACAAGTTTGCCTTTGATTGATCATGTTTATTACTAACATCTTCTTTTACACGCTTGTTCTCGCGAAAAGATCAAGTTTTAGTAACAGAGATGTATATCAAGAGCTGTTACATTTGGCACTTCCCATCCGTCTAATTATTTTTGGTATCGTGAACAAGATTTTTGTGCTACATGGCGTAATAGTTGCGTATGGTTGCCTTTTCTGGCCTAAGGGCTTGTCAGTCTATTAATTTTCTTAGACGTTTCTAAACAATAAGTTCTTTATTACAAAAAAACTAACATGACACGCGTGTGTGTTTTTGCAATAAAAACAAACAATAGGTAGGCTAGGTTCTTTTCAGAAAGGCAAACTCCGATCCTGAAATAGTTTGTCACGTAGTGAGTCAAATTAATCTCACTACGTTTCTAGACAAAGCTTTCCTCCAAATATTCCACAATGGGTTGCACCAAAGCGTCCAAAGCGGGCAATAAAGAAATTTCCGCGTACGTTTGCATTCCACGATTCTATTTTGGTCGTAGTTGTCGAAAACTGTCTAGTTGAGGTGCGAGTAACTACGTTGGTACGGTGACCGGCACTCCAGGGTATCGTTACCTCGGCGCGCGGTGGCGGCGGCCCATACACGGCGGGAGTGCGATAACGAGCCACTCCACGCCCGCGGCCCCGCGCTAAGCGCACTGATTCCACTGCCTCCGTGTCATACACGGACTTACTACACCTCTTTTACTTTTCAACCGACTGTGAATGTTACTGAATCTGATAACTCACACACACAGGTCTTGTCGCTTTTTACAATCTTCGTAGTTACAACATAAAATATAATTTCCTTTATAAATGAAAACGTACATTAAAAAAACTAGAAGAAAACCTGATAATTTATCAACTACAGCACTTCAAAGAAGTCCGTGTAGCAATGAGATAAACTGTATCTGATAGAGACAACCTGACTTATTTCTTGCCGTAATCCCCTCAAAGGCGATGAGCAAGAAAATCTTCAAGAGAGAATCCGCATAAAATATAACTACTGACATAATGTAGAGAGCAAAACATGTTGTGTTGGCGACCGATCATAAGTTTCAATTCGTTGATTGCCACCGGCACTTAAATTATCTGATCTGTAAACCCGATCCATTAATTCAATTAGATTAACAAAGGAATGTTCAAAGGACCCAACTTCTGACTTTGATCGTCCATTGCAGCTAATTGGGAAACGTTATTTGTCAAAGCTGATTCAGTTAATGAGGCGTTTGTAGCTGTCATGTCGCTCAGTCACAGTCTGTCAGACACTAGTATCAAATATCAGAGAGCTACAACACGGTTTCATAAAAATCGTCTCTATTCACAGTGTACGAGAACGCTTCGCAATGAGATTTCATTTGCATGCGTTTTGTGAAGTTAATGACGATATAAACTTCTGAACTGTGAAACAACACATGAATTGTTGCGTTTCATACTCCGTAGCGGAGTTTCTACTGGCTGAACCCAGAACGTTTGCCGTTATTTGACAAACGTCCCAGTTTTAGCAATTCATCCCAGTTCTCATCTCTCAGATAAACACTAACTATTAAACGGGTCCCTTTCTCTTTAATCTCTTCAACATGAGGTACTGAAACCATTCCAAAGTAAACTGCAGATAGTCATCGCTAAGATCACAGTATGTTGTGCTCTACAAACGTCAAAACGTTTATATCATGTTCCTTACTCACATATTTACGTAGAAAAAGTCAAAGAGAGGAGTTGAGTTAGAATATCGGTCAAAGATATTTAATTAAAAGCTTTCTGTTCATTTAATAATTAAAGACTTTGGCGCATATTAGATTTTTCTAGCTAAGTAAATATTAGATTCTTTGATGCAATCTAGCATCTCTTTCATTTTTGCTATGACTCTGGAATCCAGTTTACCTTTGACCTGATCAAATGCATTTTATTTTTTTCTGTCTATCTATTAGTGGGAATTCTTTCTTTGTCTTCGACGTTGTTTTAATGGCAATTTCGTTCTGAAACTTCAATTGAAGGTTGCTATTTTTAATTTGCAGTTAAGTGCATCAATGGCACGTAGACACGCAACTCCTTATTGGGTCGGTTGCACGCCAGATACAAACGTCCTCGATCTAATGCTGTGTAATTGGCGTGCTCGGTCCAAGACGCTGCTGCACACTCCGACTGAGCACCATCGCTCGGTCGCGTCGATTGCCTTGCATACTACACATTGTTGAGAAGAAGGTATTTCTAAAGTAAATTGTGTGACCCCACTGAGCTTTTTTTAAATTGTGGCTTTGAAAAATGCAATTGAGATAAGAGAAAAGTATGCTGCACGGGTGCAGTTTATACGTATTGTAAGAAGAAGAAGAAACGTGGTTAAATTATGTTATCTATAAACCATAGACGATGAACTATACACACTATTAGAACCATTCTACAGCATCTTCCAATGATGTAGTTGAATTGTCGTGTTTCAGTATCTACACGTAATTTCCAGCAAATCCTTAGTGTAAGTGCTACAAGACACCGGATACTGTCTTTCAAGTGTCGCCAAACAACAACACACTCCTGTTTCTGGTTACGTCGACTGTCCAGTGTTCCTATTATTGAACCCTTACATACGTATGTGCAACAAACGCATCCAAAGCGTCTCGGTTCAATATCAACAGTACACAGGAGAGCAGAGGGCTGTCTGTCGACGCAGCGGTCTACGCCTCAAGTGACACTAGACATCGGCAGCTCAAAGGCGAGTGTTTGCCCCTTTGTCTTACCGGGCAATTAGTGCAGTCCGTTCATTTAATTCTATCGGTCGATTAGCAACGGAGCCAGGTGGCCATTAATTGTTCGCCGCCAATTTGCGTTGCGTCCCTGGTTGGGCGCCAGTCACGGGGACGCACAAAGTGGACGAGATGGCGCGCCGATTCGATTTGATATTACGTGTGCATAGCGAGATGAATATTACGTGTGCGGAGCTCTATAGAGATGCTGCACTCGGGATTTATATTGAGATGGTGCTGTGATATTAGATTTGATGTTTCATTTAAAAGTAACGATCGATTTGTTTTCTTTCTGACTTTCATATTCTCATTTACGAGGAGGATCAATATGGATGTCACAATATTTTGGTCTACAGTTTTGGTTATTACTTTGCTTCACTAGTAGTTGATCTTTAAAAGACCTACATTTAAATATCATAGCTGTAGGTAAGCAATTATAATTCAGCTCACAGATGCGGAGTGCAGAATCCTTTCAAATCACGGTCCCGCTCTGATATTTATCTTGGCCATCCGAAAAAGTTGTAAACTTGGTGGATCAGGCGGGTAGCCCGCATGTAGACATCTTAGTAACTTTTATGTTATAGGATTGGATGAAATCATTGGTCTGTACAACGATTGCACGAACTTTCTTCTCTTATGAACTCGGCATAGAAAATGTTGTTTGTTTTTATTAGAGCTCAGTTCAGAGATTTTTTTGATCTTAGGTGTTTCTTTCATGTGTTGTGTTTTGCGTGAGTAATCTCAATGCATTTCTCACTGAATCAAAAATAGTTTTTCATCGTGTTTAGTCACGAAAATAGTAGACATTTTTTCTGAAAAGCATCGCGTTTGCAATTCTTCGAATGAAGAATGGAGAACGCAATGCACACAGACCTCAAAAGCAATAAGCCAAAGTTTAAATACAGAGAAGCCTTTACTTAAATAACGAACAAATACTAGAAAGTACGCTATCAAGAGCTCAGACAACCAAAAAAGACCTTTAAATACTTCCTACTCACTTTGAGTCCACTACTTCTCGTTGGCAAGTCAGTAAACGACAGTAAGTCTCACTTCTGCGACAAAGCTATGAATCGTCCCCTTTAGCGATCTGTCTCGATTCAGCCAATTACAGAAACGTCGCAACTACCTTCTATTGCCGACTCACGCAGAATTAAGAGAACGATTTATTTTTCAAGTATTTTCCTACATTATTTGGGCTTTTGCGAACTTTTATTTAATGTACTTCCCTTTTACAGCTGGCTCCAGATTAGTTTATTTCGGAGAAATCCTTTAACTTACAAAGAGAACGTTGAGCGAACAGTGACAAAAGTTGGTAAGAAGAGATAAGGACATTGGATTTGTGAAGTACATAATTAAATTAAAAGTGTTTCTATGATGTTGAGGCTGACGGAAATAGATCATAAGATTTTTATAGAAACACGTGTAACTTCTTACTTAATTTTTAAATGTTTTGATTAGAATTTAGATAGTAACAGTGATTACCCGGTTATTTTGTGAATTAATGTACTTCCGTAAGTAATGACGACGAAGTGACGACGTTTGTTCATGATTGCGAAACTAGAAAATTTTGATTGGATACGAAATGAACACATAAATCCAATAAAATATTGTAAAATACTCATTACATAATGAATATCATTGTAGTTCTACTACTAAACGAATTTTTACACACGTAATTTATTCGGAGTGCGGAACTCCATTCGGAACCAGCCAACAAAATTAAGTCAGCGAAATAAACTATAACCACAAAATAAAAGATTATAAATCAAAAACACACTTACTGCTCTACGCATCTCACCCACGTGCCATCCCATGTAGGTAATTAAAAAACAAAATGTGATACACCAGTTTATTTTAGTCGACTCAAATTAAGGGGAGATAAAAATCGACTAAAATTATAATATCGTATTTTTCGTGCAGGCGAGCATCAAAGAGGCGGTTGCGTCGTTGTTCCGCGGGCCGGCGGTATTAGCGCGCTGTCGCATCTTCAGAGGGCGGCGAGATCAAAGGATAGGTACACAGTAACCGCTCCCATTGATGTCGCGCACAAAGGGAATTGATTGTTGCAAACCTGCTTTTTTTTTAAAAGAGACGTATTGATGACACATTCTGTTTTTTCTTTTTGTTTTGTTTTCTGTTCGTGTGTTTACAATGTGCGTTATTGCATGGAACGTGTTACTTAAGTTTTTTATTTCGCGTGTTGAAGATTAAATGTAATACGTATTTTTGTCACAATATTATTTTTAACAATTTTTAAGAAATTAATGGTTTGTTGTAAAGTTCATCTTTTGAGGCTTACTTATAATAAAATGTTTTGTGATATCTGATGCATGTCTGAATACAACTTTATAATTGATAAAGTATGTACATATTATGAAGAGTAAATAGATTAAGAGTAGTTCAGTAGTTACTGGTAGCTGAAGACCTAACCTGACCTGGTTTTTATTCAACTTCTGACTGTTTTGTACCTATTATTATAATAATATGTAGATTTATCACTGAAAAATTACATCTTGTACAGATGAAATAAAATGTAAACAAACAGAAACATAATAATATGAATAAATTGGACAAAAATTAAGTCATTTAACACAATTATTTCATTTAAACTCGGAATAAAATCATGCATTTTATTTTATTTTAGTCTTTATGGATAATTAGGTAGAAGCTTGTGGAGATAATTCAAAATAATATAGAAATAATGACGTAATCAGATCATTTTTAACCCTGATTAATAAAAATAGGGCATTTTAACTTAGTTATCAATGCTGTAAGGCCATATCTCCAGCGGTTGAATATAATTTCCGAACCATTGGATCTAGTCTCAAAGAAAAATAAGATGACGGTTCTTATTAAGTATACTTTCGATTATAAAAGAAAAATGTAACTTTTTTCTACAATTACCTACTAAAGGTGTAACTACTTAACGGCATCTACAAAGAATTTTCATGCTTTGAAACATACCAAAATATTTATATTAAAAATATGGTTTGTTCTTAGTTACATTGATATTCTTGTATGTTTACATTACATTATAGATAGATAGATATAAATGTATGTAGAAACATAGTCATTGAATAAGTAGAAAATCTTGTTTTGTCGCTGAACTTCAGTTTAAATAAAGCTTTTTTCACTATGTTGATATCTAGTATAAACAGATAGTTTTTATACATGAGCATCTATTGCAAAAGTTATACAATAACTTAACTTCAGAGACCACAACATGCAAATCATGAGAAAAACTTACTAACAAAACAATAATAACAAACTTTTCTGAAGAAAATGATGCATGTTTATATAAATAGAGATGTATCTCTCATCCTTAGAGAACCTCACACATGAAATAATATGAGGTCAGTAGGTAAGTAGGTACCTACCTACTTCACAAGTTTGTAAACAAAAACTTTTTCTAACCGTCATCCCGCCACAAAATAACCAAAATCATGTCCTATTCCAGTTACAATAACAAAACTTGTAGAAATGTCTTCAATACAACCTAAGACAAGATCCTAACCTTACAGTGAATTATTTATAACTATTACCTACCTGTGCATACTTGATGTTGTACCGAATATACTATTTGAGGCTAATCATAACTTGCTTGGACGTAATAACTCATGTTAGCATCGAAAGTGATAATTTAAGAAGTCGTAATAATGGAATAAGCATCAGTTTCTTACCTCGTTGACACCTGAACTCCAAAGTGATCCGAGAGTTCGTTACAACTTCATACACAAAACTTCTAACTTTTAATGTTCAATATTTACACTAGACAATACGAACACACTGCCAGTTAGTTTATTTCGAGTCTTTCAACTTACAAACAAGCGGATAACAACATTAACACGTAGAAAACAAAAATTTATTCACACGCTTGACGTCGCTTTCGCCATGGTGTTGATGCACTTTGGCGCGCTCTAGCGGCTTCTTTCCGAATTAACAATGTAACGTTTCATTTAACGCAGCACCCAATGTAAGAAAAGCTGTGCGTATCGCTTCTGCCTGGGAAACATTTTTTTCTTGTTGCTATTTGGAAATATATTGTTAAGTGTAGTTGGTCCACAAAATGTACGACTACTGACATTTACTGCAATAGTAAATGGAATGGAACCCTGGATTTTTGGTTTCCAGTTTCATTCACTCATTCAAAAGTGTGTGTCATATTTTTCAAAGAGATTTTCAGTAGTGATCCGAAGATTAGAAATAGATAATTATTTCAGAGTGTTCAAGTTATTTTTCTTTTTTTTTTTAGAAAACTTTGCCCCACACTAGGAATTTCTCCGGTGTCGTGGGTGCGTTTACAAACAACTACAACTCACGTACGCAAACGCCCAGACTTGGAGCAACCACTTGTAGACCATACAAATATTTGCTCCGTGCGGGAATCGAACCCGCGACAGGCGTGGTTATTTTAGCGGACGCTCTTATTTGCATCGAAAGATACCTATATCAATATTTTTTCCAGAGTAATTTTTGCGGAACTCATTCTAAAGTCCTTCTGAAATTGTGAGTACCGTAAAACGGGGTGAATAGGTACGCAGGGGTGAATCGGGACTAAACTTTAACAGGGATTTAAATGTTGAATTAATGTGATAGGTTACCAACAACTACTGAATTTTATTTATTAATTAATACTACATTAATTTTGAAACCTTGCTGGCAACATACCATCATAATTTTTCGTTAAAATCCACTTCAAAGTTTTGTCCCGATTCACCCCTGCGTCCCTATTCACCCCGTTTGACCGTACAAACATTTTAAGTCAGCAATAAGATATACACTAAGCGCGCGAGTTGAATGCAGAGCTTAGGAATGCGGAAGTGCTGTTGACAAGCATGGTAAAGTACTACACTGCAGGCGCGTGAGGTGGGGCGTGCGGGTAGCGGGGGGCTCTTCACCTCAGACCCCGACTGCATTCAACTCGCGCGCTATCTGTAATAGGGGTCACAAGGGGGAGACACAAGCAAGGTGACTTTTGAGCAACCACCTGTAGATCATACAAATATTTTGTTCCATAAGCGAATCGAACCTGCAGTACACTGTATCTTATTGCAATCGTTTGTTTATCCACTGCACTAGCCGTGGCTGGAAGTAGATTGTATATTGAATCTACTTTGTTACTAAAACTTCAGGATTATAGTTTTAACTATAACGAAATAATAGGGTATCATAAAATGGCCTGGCACACCCTAGAGGAAGGGCGGCCGGTCGTGCTGCTTGTTCGACTTAGCGGGCACTGCAGTACTGCCGAGCTCCAGGCATTTAAATGCGAAAGACCACTTCAACACAATATCTTACAAAAGACAAGATCTAGGAGCTTCTTACATGGGGATTCTTTTTAGGATGTAGGTGCTGATCACAGAAATAAAAAAGAGAAAAGAATATCTATGGTGCTAAGAGAGGATTTTCCAAAATTCGACCCCTAGGGGGTTGTTTTTGAGGTTGATATTTGTATGAAACTTCGTTACAACAAGTGCTAAGAGTCTCTCTTTATTATGCATAGGGATTATTTTTATTTAGGATATTTATTTAAATCTCTAAGCGAAGACGAAGTCGCGGGCGTAGTGCTACACTTTATAAATAAAAGAAGAATTATTTAAAAAAATGCTTTATTTTTATCCAGACAAGTAGACAAACATTAAACTACATAAATAAGACTGGAGGTGCGTGCGGTACCGCCACAACACAGATAACACTAAAATTATTTACGTCGACACAAAATAACGAACATAGAAACACATTGCTGTAAAATAAATCTTAAGGTTTCGAACAACAGCTTCTTTTCGCATAACATAGAAATGACAAATATATTACATGTCCTAACAAAAATTTCAAATCACTGAAAATGCAATCGAAAACGAAACAAAACACATATTTAAACTGTTGTTTTATATTGAACAGGTACAAAACAGCAAACATAATCATTCAAACTAAATATTATCACGCCAGCGATGGCGGCTCACTAATTACTACAAAAATGACTAAAGCAGCATGACTGTTCCTTAAAACGCTACATAAATAAATTAACTATTCAATCGTAGAGAAAAAATCAAGTCATTGAGGTAATTTCTTAGGGTGCTTGCATGAAGACACAAATTTCGAATTATTTTGCTACTCTTCCCGATACCTCATTTCACTCATGCATGATTTTCCCGCAATTTTATCAACATCTCTTAGGCTACCAGGCGTCAATAAAGAAACAGAAACAAATGTTATGCGACCACGATAAGGTTGAGATTAGAATGGCGTTATATCATGATGATATTTATTTTTATAACACTTCAAAATCATTATATCAGTAGTAAGACGTTCACTGCTGACGACGCTAAACGCTCTTAAACCATAATGAAAATTCACATAACAAGATAACAATAAATTATTACTACAAATACACAAAAGAGACAAAGCAAAACTAGTAGACGAAGAAGGAAAGTAAAGAGGAATTGAAAATTAAATTACAAAAAAAGTTTATTTTTGCCGTAATTTTCAAGTGAATGTTGACAGAGGTCAGTGACGTGTTCACCTTTATCGTGGTCGTTTACCTCAATATGTATAGATCTGGACTGTATGGGAAAATTTTACCCACACGGACCAGTACACATGACGTGTTAAAGCGTGAAGAGTTCCGCTCAGGGAACGAGACGGCGCTAGAGGACTTGTATAGCTCTGTCTCTCTCCTACAGTGGATCTAAGGCCACCTGGATCTTGTTGACTTGTCCACACTGTAAACCTGTACCTTTATACAAGCACACAACACACAAGGAACCTTACATTTGAAAACATAGCTTACAGAATGTCACTACTGAAAAAAATTACGTACACATAGTGATTTAATAAATATTTTTTTTTAGAGTAATAAGCATGGGACAGTGATGTTGGTTAAAATTAGTTTTACATCTAAATTAATTTGGTTTGCTCACCTAATATACAAGTAGATAATATATTACTTTTCTTCGCTAAACTAGATGATGTTATGATAAAATGTTACCTTATTTGAACTTTAGAAAAGTGTTGTGAAGCTAATTTATTCAAACCATAGACACAGAGTATGGACTGAGCTGCAATCAAGAAAATACGTGAGGAAGAACAAGTCCTTTGTCTTTTTCTATCTTATTCTTTTTGTATCGCTTTTTTGTGATCCTTCATACGGACATATGAATGAATATACATATGATGCTCAATCCATTGTAACTGTCTATGGTTTAAACTAATGCTAGTTATAAAGGTGTGAGGTGCTTAGTAATTGAAACCTGTATAAAGACATATATGAACTTGCACGTATTCGACCTTATTGCAATTGCGTGGCATTATTGCATAAATCAAAGATTTAAATAGTATAATGGGGAATTAAAACAAAATTATGTTTCTCTCACAATGATATTTGAATATTGGTTCGCTCACGTATTGAAAATCTATGCTGACTAACAATCTAAGAATGGAAACATCAAACGATTTAAATCTTTGCTAAACATATGATATAGTATGGAAATATATAAGAGTACTTAGAATTATTTTTTCTTAAAAGCCTGACATTATGTAATTGACCAATTTGAAAAGCACAGTGCACAGAGATAGTTGTTTATAACAGCTTATGTGCAATATTTTTAGATATACCTAGATATAAATCGTGATCTAGATGAAGCATTGATGTGTGATAAAAGACTATTGTTTTAAAAACTACACAGTTATAGTAACAAATACAAGATTCATAGAACATTACAAAGGCAACTCGCTAAAGCTGTCTGTCTACCTATAATAAATCTACTAGAAAGGGTCAGCCTCTTCAAACGTATCTACTTACCTTTAAAAAGAAACTTTGTAATAGATAACTATTTAATTTTACAGGTCAATGTTTTCTCAACATTCTTTGTGGTAAGGTCTTATGCGAGTCACCGATTCACACATGAGAACCGCTAGTCCGCGCGGACGGGCGGATAAGGCGAAGCAAATGCCGAGGCGGTGTGCGCCGTTCGTCCGCGCGATCAAGCGGTGTGCTTGTATTCGGCAATAATGGAGTTCATACAAGCTAATGCAATGTGTGATCCGCGTAGATGAGCTCTGTCGTGTAAAAGTCGCATTAGATGAGGTCGCACTAGCTTAAAATACCTTTTTTACACAATACTAGTACAACAATTCTACATCATAGGGTCAAAGGCTGTATTTTATGCATGTATCGAATTTTTTTTTTCGCAACAATGCTTTACGATTCGCGACGCTGAATTGCCAGTGCGACCCCATTGTAACTTGATACGGTGTACAAATCACTTACATTTTTATATCATATTCCAAATATTCTAACACGCATAGGACGAAAATATGTCGATTGTGGCACGTAGTTTACTTCCGTCTACCAACATGCGACAAAAGCCGTGAATGTGTCCTTATAGCAGCATGCTTTCTTAATACAAAGCAAAATCCCTTTTGCCTTATTAGAGCGCGGTTCCACTATGCGGTAACGGTGCGGTGCCGCAACGCCTTCCACCATACAAATTACTATACCATATCACATGGCGTGTTGCGACGCCACATTGTAAACGCGCCTCGTCACCTGCTAGACGAGGCAAGCGGAGCAACACCAATCAGATAGCCTACCATGACTTCTTAACACGTTAACTGCCACTAAAAAAGTGCACATTTTCCGTTCAGGCCATGGGGGACAATGTTGAGCGATACTGAAACTTTCCATTCAAGCCGCGTCTGACAATGTTGACCGCGCGTCAGGCCTATGTTCAAAACTCTCTATTGCGCCAACGGACAGCAGTATCGAGATAATTCGCTTATAATGTGACCCGCGCGGCCCTTTAGTTTATCCTACATAGCTTGGTTTTTAAAGGAAACACTTAGAAAAAAAAATATGGTTTTTGAAACGCATTACTCTTGAAAAATGAAATCACTTATAGTTTAGAGATTATAAGGAAATTTAAAAAAACGTTTGTTACAGAAAAAAATGTCAATTTGAGCCTCTTAAATGCAATTAAAATGAACTTATACAAAAACAAAACTTAAAAGCTTATCGTAGGTAAGACAGGTACCATACTATAATATAATTGTTTTCCGCTAATGGATTTTTTTGATAACTCGCGCGGCCGCAGATGTCTGGCGCTGATTTTATTTTTCGTGGATAGTAAATGACCCTAGCTATCATATACTCACGCCATACACCCAACATATTAGTACAATTGAAAAAAAAAATTAAACGTGATTCGCTCCATACAAAAAATCTTTTTTTTTTCAGACAATCTATCAACTTTATCAGAAATTTCACAAGAATAAAGTTGTCAGGAATCTCATAAAGAATCACATAAAAAAATCGCATCGGTATTGGAACTTTGTTGCCTATGTCCATTAATTTTCGAAATGGGATCACTGTGTGGCGGTGGGCGGCAACCTGACCGCGCGGCTCTATTTAACGAATTTTTGATTTTTCGTCTAGTGAGGCCATGGGGGTCAATGTTGTGCGATGCGTAATAACTAATAATAAAAGGATAAAATCATTGTGTTTTCATTTAAACACGTTATTTAAACATATAAGGTGGCTAAATAATGAATAAAAAGTATGTGTGAAAAATGATAAAAATGAGAAATTTTACTTGGCTTGATAGCGTATATGAGCATCGGACAACATTGACCGCGTTGGCAGTGAACGTGTTAAAGCCAGAGTAGTTCCAGTGAGGGAAAAAGACCGAGCTATACAAGTCGTCTAGCATCACCTCGTTCCTCACTAGAACAAATACTAGGCCACCAGTTCGAAATACCGTGCCGCATAGTGTGGCCTTGCCCTTAATCATTTTATTCACAGTTTACAGCTAGATTTTTGGAACAAAATGATAAGCTCTAGCACTATCACACCAAATGTTTAAAAAAAAACCGCTTCTCTAGGATTTTCAACTATCCATCAACTTTTTTTCCATTCTATGCGCTCATCTTATTAAGTCCTTTGATAAAGTTGGTCATATCATACTCCTCTTCATACTGCTTATCGTCCCACAGGTCGGGGAGGGTCTCGAGCACAGACTTCCCTCCGGACGTGCCAGGCTGCGCGTGCGCCGGTGCCGCACAGTTGCTGCTGGACAAGTTGAACAGGTCCAGTAGTTGGTCCGTACCCATGGTCTCCATTGCTGCGTTCTCGCTGCTTATAACTGTGTTTGCTGTTAGTAGTTTGAATTTTTGAAGTCTGTGGAAGAAAGTTGTTAATTAAAAATATATAAAAAAAACCATTATAATATTTGGTAATTTGGTAAAAAATTGGTAAAAATGATACCGCGAAGGGAGTTGACAATATTATACGTAAATAGATCGACTCGAGTATATGTGTAACTAGATCTATTTTTGATATCTTCTTATTATCATGGACTCTCGAATCCTAATGCAATTTCACTTTGATCAAATAAATGACTGCATGCCATGCCATTTTAAGAATGACCGATTTGCCGCACCTGTCTACCAAGACAATCAGAATAAGCTCAATGAAGATTCAATCGATTCGGGATTCCATATCGATAAGTTTAATAATCATCATCTGCATATAAATGTTCCCACTGCTGGGAAACAGGCCTCCTCTCTGAGAGCGAGTGGCCCATAATCCACCACGCGGGCCCATTGCGTGTTGGTTGACGTCATGTCTTCGATTTTTTTGGTTCTACGACATGCCGGTTTCCTCCCGATGTTTTCCTTCACCGTTTTGAGAGCAGTGGCTATGAAATAAATTACACAGAGTAATGCGCCTGGCTGGATTCGAACCTTCGACCTACAACTCGTCATTCGGGGCCAATATCTCTGTGCCATCACTGTTCGAATAGTGTCGAATCGATACGACAGAAATGATGATCGTCCTAAAACAAATGATCAAAAAGTGCGGATCAGAAACATACCCCATAATCTTCTCCTCGAGCGTGTCCCTGGTGATCAGTCGGTACACATTGACGACCTTCTTCTGTCCGATGCGGTGCGCGCGGTCCATGGCCTGCAGGTCCTTCATGGGGTTCCAGTCGTGCTCCACGAAGATCACTGTGTCCGCGCCTGTCAGGTTCAAACCTAGGCCGCCCACCTGTTGGAGAAAGGAGGATTTAATCTAACATTTTGATAAATGATATTTATTTTGCAAACTGGTTTTGACAGGGGTGCTAAGACAGGAAACCTCCACGTGCGCCCGTGGACTGGAGTTCCCTCTCGGATAAGTCTGGGGGGAAGACTAGTTTTTCGGGCCGATGCACCCTGGGATGCGGGTAAAAACTCTCCCTTAGGCCACTGTGTGCCTAAGAGGTCTCTTTGCCTGTATGCGAATAGCCTGTCTTGTGGACGCTCCAACGCGTGTCCCTCTGATCAGCAGAGGGCACAGCGGCGGAGCGGGCTTGCGGACGATGAGTAATGGGTAGCTCGCCGTCCGACCGAGGACTAAGCCCGGGTCGGTGGCGCATCGTGTTCACGCCAAATGCCTGTTGGGGTCGCGGGTTTTTTCTTAACCCAGGATACCGCGGCCCCGGAACGTAAAGGGCATCCGAAGGAACACGGGTGGATTTTAGTCAGTAAGAGTCCGACAGTCCCTTCCGCTCCACCCAGGGCGGGAGAACTCATTTGATGATTTTACCACCTAAAAAAAAACTGCTTTTGACAAACTCTTTTACACGACAAAAAACTCTTTTTCTTCAAACTAGATGAGGCGGGTGTTTCGTACTTGACTACTCTTAGAAGAAGCAAACTCAGAGGTCACTGTGTCTTTTAAAGTCCAGTTATTTTGTATTGGTAGAAATCTTACGAGAACCATGCAGGTGGAGGTGTCTCAGGTGGTCTTTTGAAGAAAGAACCACCTAGTGAAAGTGGAACTGTCCAGTCATTTTTCACAACACGACGACGTTAAACAAATATTTTTTTACGTGGTAAAATCATTAAATTAGTCATCCCGCCCTGAGTGGAGCGGAAGATACTGTCAGACTCGTACTGTGTATCCAGTATTCCTTTCAATAGCCCTTTTAGTTCCAGGGTCATGTTTCCCTGTTTAGACAGTCCCGCGACCTTAGGTATACTTATTACTAAGGGCTAGGTGAGAATTTCCGGTTATGACTTAAGTTTAGTTTTATCGTCTATCCAGAGGTTTTACCAGATCAGTGGGGGTATGACAACGTCTTAAAATCAGGCTTATTCCGGCGAGTGAAAGTGACAGAGCTATACAAGTTGTCTAGCGCCATCTCGTTCACTCACTGGAACAAGCCTGGTTTTAAAACGTTGTAATACCCCCCCAGTTAGGGCCTATGCACACCACGCGCCGTCGACGAAAAAACGTGGTGTGCATAGGCCCTTAATCTCTTGCCTCTAATTATTATCTAGTTTCCTTATTAACTTATTAATTCATGAAATAATTGACCAGACACATTGATTTGAGCGGTCGATGTCATCAATTTGATGGCACTTTTTGAAAAATCCGTTTTTTGATTCCTAAATGAGTTGCTAATTATGTTCATAACAAATCTTCTCAAACACTAGAATCTAAACAATTAAAAAAGTAATATATGAAACTCACCGCAGTAGTTAACAACAGCAGATCAATCGAGACATCATTATTGAACCTGGTGACGATGGCATGTCTCTGATGCGGCGGCACGCTCCCGTCCAGTCGCAGGTAGCTGACGGCCGGCAGGTGTCTCTTCAGCAGGTCCTGCTCCACGATGTCCAGCATCTTCTTCAGCTGGCAGAACACCAGCGCGCGGTGCTGGGACACTATGGCTTCGGGCTCCACGTCGGAAGCTGGCGTGCCTATGCCGCAGTCGAGGAGGAGTTGTCTGGGGAAGGAATGAGACTGTAGTCAGAAAACGTAAATGATACAAAATGCAATTATTTCAAGTAGGCTAATTACACGGATTGGTAAAAGACAAAAAAAGCTATTAGAAGAATACATGCCCCACCCAGAGTAGAGTGGAAGGGACTTTCACATTTGTACCTACTGACTAAAGTCCACGATGTTCTTTCAATAGCCCGAATTTCGTTTCAACGTCAGAGTGATCTCATAAGACAGTTTCAAGACCCCGGTAGGTCCAAATACCCTTCTACGAGGATCCCGACAAGCCCGCTGTACATCCTGGGCCAAGGTATTGGGCCAAAATAATGAATTCCAAATGTCGCTGTTTACACATTGGGCCAACGTTTGAACACTGTATGTCAAGCACGCCAAGATCCTTTGAATGGTGCACGAATAACCGACAACTTTCGGTTGGCCTGCCAGTATTCCCGCCAACTACCAACATACCGCCAAGTAGCTCTGTACATGTTTACCCAATAAGCTGGCCTAATGCGTTAGCCCAATGTGTACCGCGGGCTTCAGATTGCTGACGTTAGACGGCGACGACGCACCGTCGACCTGTGCCTGGTGCACAGCGACGTCTGACGACTGTCGTGATCGGACGGCGAGGACGGCGATTGCTCGTCGTCCGGATGGACAACACACTTACTTGAGTGCAGGTAGTTTGGCCGAGTGCTGTATGTCATCCAACGTAGAGTGTTGATCCTGCAACTGTTTGGCAATAGCGCGCGCTTCGGGATGCTCCGGTGTAAGGACTAGCTTCGGGTGATTGCATACGTTTTGTAGGTAGTGGAGAGCCTGTGGAGACAAACATAGTTCTTAATACCTACTTAATTGTATAATGAAAAAAAAAAATACGGTAGAATTGAGAACCTCCTCCTTTTTTTGAAGTCGGTTAACAACGAAGCCAATGCACGACGACGTAAGTCAGTCGAAATGCATCATTACATCGTAACAGCAAAGACGATTTTCATTTTTAACCCCCGACGGAAAAAGAGGGGTGTTAAAAGTTTGACGTGTGTCTGTCTGTCTGTCTGTCTGTGGCATCATAGAGCCCGAACGGATGAAGCGATTTAAATTTAGTTTTTTTTGTATGAAAGGTGACTTATCTGCGATTGTTCTTAGACATGTTTGATGAAAATCGGTTGAGCCGTTTAGAAGTTGTGGGGGTGAAAGTGGGGAAAGGTAACCGAGGGTCTGCAAATATACTCGAGTTGGGTATCAAATGAAAACGTATTGAAAGGGAATATTGATGACTTAGTCGGGAGTACTCTTAGCAACATAAAATGATATAAGTTTGTACCTATAAAAAGGGTAAAATAAAAAATAAATTAAAAATTTAATAAACCCCCGACACAAAAACCAATTTAAAAAGTAAAAAATAACAAAAATACGTCGCGTTGGGGGACTGCAAAAAAACAGGAGACGATAAATAATTTGGAGCAGTCCCACAACGCGACGTATTTTTGTTATTGTGTCCTTCGGCCTCATTCGGGGTCATATAAACATTATTTGAGTCTAGCATCTTCCGTTTCCGTGTCACATCTATACAGGTATATGCAAATGTCGCCCTTTTGACAACTCGTTGATGACGTATTTCCGCCTTCGTTCACCAGGTGGCTGCAGCGCGCCAAAACCCTCATTGGCGTCCTGTTTTTCGGACGGTTCACATCTTTAAAAGTTAACGTTGTTAACGTTCGATATTTGAAAAAATATTTTATAATATTATCAGAATTATTATTATTATTATTACTTAAAAAAAAAAAAAAAAAAAAAAAAAAAATAGTGTTCAGTTTAGTTTTCTTAAAATGGCGGATAGAATACAGACGCGTAGTCGTAAAGATTCTGTTTCGTCATCGAGTTCGTCGAGTTCCTCAAGTTCCTCTGAATCATCACCGTCGGCTTCAGAGGTTGAACAGGTTGATAAGTCCCGTAAGAGGAAGAAGGCGAGTAAGAAGAAGAGAAGTAAGCGTCTTCGAGGGCAAAGCAAGGTAATCAAAAAGCTTGCAAAACAGGTCAGTGATTTGAAAAAAATATATTGCTACCCTCATAATATTATGTATACTGAAAATGGAAATTATGAGTGTGATAACCCGATATATTATGGTAATAACTGTGATATGGCCCAAGAGCAATCAGAATCAGAAGGATTGTCAGAACCCGTCGCAGATCCTGCACCGGTTCAATCATTTAATTTTGATTTGGCAACGCAATTAAAGGAGCCAGCTGTCACTGCAACCCCTTCTAATCAGTTAGAATTGTTAAATTCCATTCAATATTTTAAAAATGACAACTGGAATAATGTTAGATATGTGGAAACACAAAAAGTATATAATGCTCGTCCAGGATATGTTGACCTTGAAGTTAATGATGAGATCAAGTCTTTAGAAAAAGTTAGCCATCTACCCTCTTCGGATAAATTTCTTGGCTCTGTAACTCGGGCATTGATAATGCAAAGCGAGGCCATGCAACAAGGTTTTCGACAGATTGTGGACTGGGCAAAGGATACTAGTAGTATGGATCCAGAGCAGTTAGCATTAAAATTAAAAGAGGTTTTTTCTGCCGATTATCAAAAAGTTTCACGAGATTGTTTACAACTAGTTTGTGGTCGTAGGGCAGATATAATTGAACAAAGGCGCGAAGTGTTCGCTAAGCAATTAAGGGATAAATCATTTAAGCCATGTTTAAAGAAAATACCGCCGTCTAGTGAATTTTTGTTTGATAAAGTACCTTTTAGTGAATTTATTAAGAATAATGGCGGTGTTAACAAAATTTTTTATCCAAATAAAAATACTTTTTCTGGGCAAGAAAAGAAAACCCCTAGACCCCAGGCGGCGTACCCTGGGCCTAGTGGGTATCAATCGTCCAGTCGCGCTCCTGCACTGATGATGAACCAAAGATTTCTTCCTCCTCAGAGTGTAGAAACATTTTATAATTATCAGGCAATGCATCCATTTAATAATAATAGGTTTTTTCGTCCTCAATCAAGGGGACAGCATGCTGGACAACGCTTTCAGCAGCCCAGTTTTCGGAGAAATGAACCGCAAAACAATGTACCACGAGGCAAAGGCTCTGGTAAATTCAATAAAAAGTTCTGACTCGGATCAGAAATTTCGAGGGGGTTGCCTACAAAATTATGTTACGGAGTGGAAGAGATTGAGGGCACCAGAACCATTAATAAAAATAGTGAAGGGTTATCGTATTCCATTTCAAAAGAAACCGCCTCTGGTACCGCCAAGGCAGGTGAAACGTTGCAATCTCACTCTACCATCTCCGGAGATGGACACGGTCATTCAAAATTTGTTAAAACAAGGAATTTTAGAGCATGCCCCCCTGACTCCGAGTTTCGTATCAAATTTCTTTCTGATTTTCAAAGGCGACGGAACCTACCGTCCCATTTTCAATTTAAAAAGTTTGAACAATTATTTGATTATAAGCAAGTTTCGTTTGATTTCGATAAATCGGATTCCCGATTTTATTCAGGACAGGGATTGGATGGTCAAAATAGACCTCAGGCAAGCCTACAATCACGTAAATGTTGCACCAGTACATCGGTGTTTTCTCCGCCTATTGTATCGAAATCAGTTACTGCAAATGACTTGTTTGCCATTTGGCCTGGCGACAGCGCCCAAAGTGTTTGCATCACTGACCAACTGGACTGCCGAGATTTTCAGGAATCTAGGCATACGAGTAGTGGTGTTTCTCGACGATTATCTCTTAGTAGCACAGGACAGAACGACACTCATAAAACACGTGGACATTGTTCTGCGAACTCTCAGTCAGTTGGGTTGGCAGGTAAACATGGAGAAGTCGATTCTTGTCCCTCAGAAAGTAATAGAGTATTTGGGTTTGATGTGGGATCCGTGGCAAAATCAAAAATTTTTACCAGAAAACAAAATTCAGAGCATGCAAATAGTTTTATCGAAGTTGCTCCGCCGGCGGAAGGCGTCTCTTCGAGAGATACAGAGTATCATAGGAGTTCTGAATTTTGCTCGTCTGGTAGTTCCAATGGGTCGTTTGAATTTTCGCCATCTACTGGCTTATTGCAACCTGGTCCTGAAAATGCCAAGTCAGTCGACTTACCTCTTGCCTGCGGAAGTACTAGAAGAGTTGAATTGGTGGAAAGTTCACTGTCTAGAAAAGTCCAGGCTTCATCCACCACCAGTGAAAAACTTTTTGACCACAGATGCAGCCGATTCAGGTTGGGGGGCGGAGTTGAATGGTCTTCATTTATCGGGCAAGTGGACAAAAGAAGAAGAGCGGCTTCATTCGAATCACAAAGAGATGCTAACCATTCTAAAATGTTTGTTAGAGTTCGCTCCGTCTCTGAGTCATACATCTCTCCTACTGCAGTGCGACAACAAAGCGGTGGTGGCGTACTTGAGAAAGGAAGGGGGAAACAAGTCAAGGATCCTGATGGACTTAATATATCGAATATTTCATTTATTTCAGAAGTACGACATTCATGTAATCCCCCATCACATACCAGGCAGGTACAACAATGTCGCAGACGGTCTATCGCGTCATTCGACGTTACAGGAATGGCATCTAATCCCCGAATTCACCAGCATTGTCTTTGCAAAGTGGGGTGTTCCCCAGACAGATCTTTTTGCCTCCAGCACAGCTCACGTAGTGCCTTGCTATGTCACTCTAGATCAACGAGACCAGCGAGCATGGCGGCACAACGCGTTCTCATTCAATTGGGACTTTCGCCTAGCTTGGGTCTTTCCTCCTCCGAGTTTGTTACCCCGGGTCCTGATGCATCTCAATCAGGCTCGAGGTATATTCCTGATAGTTGCACCGAGGTGGTCCCGAGCATTCTGGAGAGCAGACTTGAAAACCAGGTCGACCGCACCTCCATTCACGATTCACAGGTTAGCGAAGGTGCTAGTGGACACTAGGACCGGGCAGCCACCACCTCGGGTGAAGGAGCTGGTCTTAGAAGTATGGAAATGTGGGGGTGGTCTGAATCCTTAGGTGACTGGTCGGCAGAACAAAAGTGTCTGCTCAAACAAGGTTGGAGGTCGTCAACTTTGAATACCTATAGGCCAGCATGGCAGAGATGGTTAAATTGGTGTTCCAAGTTCGGTGTAAATTTTTCAGATCCGTCTGGTAGTGAATTGGCTCGATTTTTAGCAGATTTACACCTAAAAGAAAAATTATCGTATCGTACAATTTTACTTCATAAATCGGTCGTGTCTACTTTATGCAATACAAAGATCGAGGCCCGCTTAAGTTCAAATATTTTAGTTAAACAAATGATTAAAGCTATAGCGTTGCAGCAACCTAAGAAGTGTCCACCCACTATTTGGGATCCTGGGTCTCTGGTAGGTTGGTTGGGCAGTAGACCTCTTCAAAATCAAAGCCTATTCGATATTTCAAGAGTTAGTGCAGTTCTTTTGTTGTTATGTTCAGGACGTAGGATACACGACTTAACATTGCTAAGTGTATCTCCAGACAGATGTATAGTAGGCGAGAATAGCATAATTTTTTGGCCGCATTTTGGGTCGAAAACTGATTCAGAAACTCACGTACAGTCAGGTTGGAGATTATTAGGTAATGTTGAGAATGAGGCGCTTGATCCGGTGGTTTGGCTTAAAAAGCTCATAGAAATTGGAAAAACACGTCGTTTGCTTTGTTCTAGTGATAGATTATTTATTACAGTTTGTGGAAAAGCTAAGCCAGCTACTAAAACTATATTGGCTGGTTGGGTTAAGTCGATTTTGAAAGAGGCAGGAATTCAGGCTACTCCGGGTAGTTTTCGTTCTGCGGTTGCTTCCCGAAGTTGGTTGGATAACGAACCTCTTGACGAGATAATGGCACGAGCAAATTGGAGATCCGGTAATACTTTTAAAAAACATTACAGGAGGGAAGTGGTTCCAGCAGTTCCAGCACAGGGAAGCTCATTGATTCATCTTTTTCAGCCAATTAATTAATTATCTTTGTTTCAATTATATGTTATTTGTTATTTTTATAGTGAATAAGGTATGAGAAATGTTACATGATTATGGTAAGTTTACAAAAAGATGTTACAATTATAAGGTACGTATAAATGCGCAGTTTATTTCAGTTTATAAGTGTTAAATTAGTTATTTTAAAAGGTTATTATTTTATTGCAATATATTTAGTAAATGTATACTTAAATTGGTCATTGGCGTCCCGTTCACCAGGCGATAACAAACAAAGCCTCAAATAATGTTTATATGACCCCGAATGAGGCCGAAGGACACAATAGTAGCGTTTTACCTTCAAATAAAACGCTTGTTGTGTCCGGAGACTCATTCGGGGTCATATTTTAAAGTCTGCCTGGTTTAATTGTTTCTCAAGTTTTTAGGGTTTTGAGGCCACAATGAGGGTTTTGGCGCGCTGCAGCCACCTGGTGAACGAAGGCGGAAATACGTCATCAACGAGTTGTCAAAAGGGCGACATTTGCATATACCTGTATAGATGTGACACGGAAACGGAAGATGCTAGACTCAAATAATGTTTATATGACCCCGAATGAGTCTCCGGACACAACAAGCGTTTTATTTGAAGGTAAAACGCTACTATTTTTTACTTTTTAAATTGGTTTTTGTGTCGGGGGTTTATTAAATTTTTTAGTTAGTAGAAATTGCAAATCGCACGAATTGCCTAATGGGAAGCTTCCTTATTCAGTTCATTTTAACACCACATTTTATGTTTAGATTTTTTTTCCTTACCTGGAATACATGCGTATGATGCGAGGTAATGCCGTGCGGCATGTGTTCCCTGGACAGATCTTCATACAATCGTTTCTGCAGCGGACTGAGGTCGCAGTAGTAGTCCTGAGTTATCTTAGGAGGTAGCTCCTTGAGTACGTCCTCTTTCACACGCCGGAGGAGGAAAGGTAACACCTGGAGAAAGAATGTTCAAAATATAACGATTGACATAATCTATACTAATAGTATAACGCTTAAGAGCTTGTTTGGTTGGTTGAACGCGCTAATCTCAGAGCCTATGGGTTCGAATTAAAAAAAAAAATGTGATGGGTAGCTTAAATATCGAGGAAAATTAGGCAATATCACGTTAGGACCAATACGAGCAGCGGGTTACACAGCTGGTCATTAAATTTCATGTAACTAAGTCGAGGGGAAAGACTAAAAAACATTGACTGGCTACTACTGCAAAACGAATAAAATTCTAGCTGATCAGTTCAATTGCCAACAGAATGCATGCAGACGGCGAGTGACGGTGACTCGTCGCCTGATCATGGACCACGCCCAGGCTGACGGACTATCGGATTCCACGAGCGGTTTAAAGAGCTATCAGCAATAAGATGAAGCTTCATAGAAAGCCAAACGCTTTCCAGGGTAGCGGAACTGTTTAAACAGGTAACCGTGACTCTGGAATGTACAGGGTGTACGAGACATGTATCGTACAGGGCACGCGCGCATTCACATCAGCACTTTTACATTGCTTTACTCAAATCGCTCTATATAGCGACAGTACACGTTCAGCACTCATATACATCGGTACTCACCACATCAACATAGATAGCATTAGTTACTTGGTAGTTAAGTATACAATAAACGGATATTCTTTGACTATCGGTGATTTCTTCCTATCTAAATCTCAAGTTGTGTGCGCCACACTCAGCAGCGCATACACAGGGTTATTGAATAAATACCGTGGATTTTTGTCCGTTAGTCTGAAAGTCCCATCTACTCCACTCTGGGCGGGAAGACTCATTTGATGACATGCCATCACCACCATGACTAAACTCTCTTACCTGTCGATGCAGCGCCTCGCAGGCTAGAGCTCCAGCCTGCAGCTGGTGCGGTGTGGCCTTGGCGTCGCGAGCTGCCAGGATAGGCCGGGAGTACCGCGCTGTGAACTGACGCTCGGTTCCAAGAAGACCAGGCATCAGGAAGTCGAATAGGGACCATAGTTCTAGTACGTTATTCTGTGGAGATAAAAAAGATTTGTTAAAAATTACAATATTGTTGTGTTAGTGTGTATTGAAATTATCAAGTTCTTTTTGGAAACTTTTCCCTTGATCGCATAAGAACAGGCCTTACTGTTTCACTAATGGGCTAGTTTTTCCAAGAGATCCTTTCACTTTGTGCTCATTTTACTATGTAATTGCAGATTGAAATAACAATTCACATCTTCTTAAAGTTATGTCATTTTAAGCCAAACTGAAAAATGTTTACCTGTATCGGCGTCCCCGACAAAATCAGTCTATGATTAGCAACAACTTGCTTGATAGCCTTAAAGACCTTCGTCTTCCCATTCTTAATAACATGTCCTTCATCCAATATGCAGTAGTTCCACTTGATACTGCTGAAGAACTCGATATCTTTCCGTACAATATCGTAGGAGGCCACTATGAAGTTGTAGTGTTTCACGTGTTGACGTAACCGCTCGCGTTCGTAAGGGATCCCCACGTATTGTAGTGGCTTCAGGAATTTTGAAGGTATGAATTTGTTGACTTCAAATACCCAGTGACCTGGAATGGAAAATGATGGTTTAAGTTTTGACCTGACCCAGACCTCGTAGAGATGGCGGGACGAGCTTGACAAAACCAATGACCAGTGGGATCCTCTTTGGCCCTGGATCGTGAAAGCTGAAAGTCATGGGGAGAGGCCTTTGCCTATCAGTGGGGTGATGTAGGCTAGCAGTATCAGTAATGTGATAGCCACATAATACATCGATGGCTCTCACGCAGAAGATCGGAACTTTATTTTTAGCTAAATTCGTTTTTTTTACCATTACATCAATCTTAGATAGATCGTTGTAATCTGCGTGGAAGTAGTCGATATTTTTATTTTTGTAAAAGAATCCACCATACATGAGCAGGTGTAGCATGACACCGTCTAAAATGAAAACGAATTTTTGGGACTGATTCGGCAGCGATAATCTGATATCTATTTGGGAAGATGCAAAGTTTTGGAATGTGCCAGAATAAACCATGTCACAGCTTGTACTGACCAGTTAGCGTAGGCGGGCACACCACGAGAGAGGGCAGCTGCGGCGCTCGCATGCGGGTCCGCTCCCAGTGGGAGCCGGCCACCACTACAATAGACTGCAGCGTCTTGCCCAGACCCATGTCGTCGCACAACACACCGTGTAGCTTGTACTCGTACAGGAATCGTAGCCAGTTTACTCCCGCCTGGAAAAGGAATTAATTATAATAAGATTTTGACATTGGCTTTCATTGTAATATTTCGCTGAGCGAAAACTGAGCTCGTTTTTATAACCGCTATGAGCGGCGTATCGTGGCGTGACAGAAACATTTGAGCTTGTCACTCGCTGCCCCGCGCTAGGCCATCGCTTACAGTGGCAAGGTCGTGAACGAACCGTCACCTAACGAGAGTGTGTACAGTTTTGTTATGATATTATGAAGGTGGTAAAAAAAACCTTGATAAGTATTTTTTTTAGTAGTTAATTTTATAACTAGTTCCGTAGGTACACATTTGAAACAATGAAAGCTTTTCAATTTATGCTGGGTTTTTAATTAAAATTAGTTCGCATGGGTGGATATTTGTTACTCTTTCACGCAAACACCATTGAACGTATTTCTTTGAATTTCAGAACACAGATATTTTATAACCTGGAACAACACATAGGGTAGTTTTATCCCAATTTTAGTGTACCCCAAATTTTCAAAATGTAGCGGGCAAAGCCGCTGGCAACAGTAATAATTAATATTAAAAGCAAGTCACACCCACCTGTTGATAACTCCTGAGTTCAGCCGATACTGGCACAGGTATCTTGTAATCCTTAATAGTCTTGGGATTGAACAGTTGTTCGAGGAAGTATTTGTCACTCCGCCTCCTTGCCCTCAGCTCAGGCGAGAGGTCGGGAGGTTCCGCGATCCCTCCGTCCAGAGGCATCAGTTGTATGAGGGAGGCGAAGCAGCGGGTCGACATGACGCGGACTGCCTCGCAGTGGTCGCTCATGCGGCCTGGAATCAGGAGTAGGTTTTTGGTTATATGTCGTTGAAAGATGATTATTGGTGAAAGTTTCTTTGGATGAATGGGTGTTTGTTTCAATTTCACGCAAAACCTACTACTGAGTTGGTAACAGCTAGAGTCGAATAATCCTGTAAAAATAAGTTTCATAGAAACAAGAAAAAAAAATGGTTTTACTCCAATGTAAAGATTTGTTTTTTTTTTTGTTTTTTGTAGAGTGTTAGCTTAAAATTAGTTAGTAGTTCTACTGTTGGAACGAGATGGCGCTAGACGACATGTATAGTGCTGTCTTTTTCTCACAGTGGAACTACTCGGTAGGCCACCTGAAATATTGAAATAATCCTGATTCTTTGATAAGTTTAATTGTAAGACTTACCCAGTAAAGGTACGACTAGTAGAACAATATAAGGTACAATTTGTAGCTGCAGCGCGTCCACGACTCGCGCTAGAGCCTCCGCCGCGCCGCAACGTACTGAGTCGCTGCGGACGTCGCTCAGAGCTGGGATTAACTGGGGGGAAAAAATATTATTGAATAAAATATCTGTGATTTTTTATACAACCTGTTTCTAATGTATTAGTGGAGTGTGTTATGAGAGTTCGACAAACTGATGTGCGATTCATGCTTGTTGGACAAAACTAAACGCGACAAGAAGAATGTTGTTTTGTGGCCAATAGAAAAATTACGTTTAAAAAACCGAGTCAACAGGAGCTCCATTTTTGGGTGGTAATCTTACCTAACCTAGGCAAACGAATATACGATTAATGGACATTAATCGTATATTCGTTTGCCTAACTTAGGTAGTACACTCATCAGTTAGTTTAAACCATATTTTTTTTACAAATAGTATAATATCGCTTTTTAACTCGGTAAATGGGCACTTCTTTATAGTTATAGGAATAGGGGAACAAAATAAAAGCGATGGCTATGGTATGACAAGAAGTGAATAAATAGAACAGATGAGCCCATGCGACATAGAGTGTACAAAAGTTGTAAAAGCAAAGAATAAGCAACGAGTATTTTAATTTTTCTTAGGTGTTCGAGCAAACGATTTATTGGAATCGCCTATTAAATGGTTTAACTATGTCTGACACTTATGTATTTGTGTATTCTATTTACCTCATGTATGACAGTGTGCATGAGTCCAGGATACCCCGCCCGACACATAGCAGCCAGCGCCCGCGCCGCCATGTGTCGCAGCGCCGTGTACGTGCTCCTGGCGAGTGCCGTCAGTGCGCGTGCGCAGGCCGCCAGCCGCGGTCGCAGGGCTCCACCTAGAGCCCCGCACACCGCCTCCAACACTTGCAGGCGGGTGATCAGTTCTTCGGCTACACTGCATTCTTGTTGTTCTAGTTCTGTGGATTAGAAATATAATAATGAACTAGCGGCCCGTCCCGGCTTCGCACGGGTGGAGGGCCCGGTCTAAAATTTGAGATTTAAACTATCCTATCTCTCAAGTTGGATCGAAATGCACATGGTGTGCGAATTTTATTAAAATCGGTTAAGTGGTTTAGGAGTCCATGGAGGACAAACATTGTGACACGAGATTTATATATATTAAGATAAGTAAAAACAAATTTTGACATATTGTCAATAACAGGCAACTGTTTAAACCATATAATATTCATACACTAGATACTAACGCCTGCCTAGCTGGATTTTTGTCGCGGGATCAGAACTAGATATTTTTCATAACATTTGATGTCATGGATTTCTGCAAAATAACGCCTGATTCTATAATTAACAAAAAAAAAAGGCGAAACCTCCCACAGGATTTGTTAAAAGTGCACAAAAAAACTTGTTAATTACTTTCAGACAAAATGATTAGTTACCCTGATTTTGATAGTGCTAGCCTACTCCACCTCACTACTCGCCAAAGGCCTCTCTGGAGAGAGAGGCCTTTGCCGACTGGTGAGGTGAAGTGCAATCGTGTAAACTGGAAATCATGGGGAGCCATGATTTCCAGTTTACACGATTCAGGGCCAAAATGGACCACTGGTCGTTGGTATTGTCTAGCTCATCCAAAATAACCACTTTGTGGAGCCCTGCAGACCTCGTAGAAGATGGAGGTATGACTCACCCTATTAGCACAAAATAAACAGTCCAGTTTGTAAAATACGTTCATGCTTTGGACCTACCACTGTCAGTGAGAACCCGCTCCAGCGGCTCGGTGATGAACTCCCACAACTTGGGCAGCTTCTCAGGCAGTTCATCACCGAAGTACATCGCTAAGCTCGTCAGTGCCAGCGTTGCACCTCGTCTCTGTATCCTTAGTAGTTTTCGAGCCTGTTGAGAACAAAATGAAGAAGTTTTTTGAATATAAGTATACTAGCTGTTGCCCGCGACTTCGTTTGTAAACTTCATTGACTTAGTTTTTTTGTCTAAAGGTTCTTAGTTACATTTTTTTCCGCGTATGTGAGTTAGATATGTCGGGTATATTTTTTCTTTCAGTGTATGATCGGTCTGAACGCTACTGACGGCTACTTATGATTGGATATCTTTAATATCGTCTCGCAGATGGCTGCATTTGCATTGCGTAACCTTGGAATGTCAATGGCAATAGAAGGATTACAGTGGATTTAAAGGCCTTTAGCGATAGAGCGCGTTGATCGCTAGAACGGAACACGCTGTCGGTAAGCCTTTATTTAGCACGTTTTGACATAAAAAAGGTTGGGCAGTTCCTTTCTAAAGGTCATAAAATAAAAAGTAAAAATAACCTTCTTTATGAAGTCGGTTAAATGGTGTAATTTATTACCTCATCCTCATGTGGTAGCAGCTGGTCCAAGGCGAGTGCGGCGGCCGCGGCGGGCGGCCGTCCTCTGCGCGGCGCGGTGCGGTCTGCACAACGTTGTTGTTCCCACAGCGTCAGGATGCCTTTGTGCTTGTCCACTGAGGAAATGTTACAAAAGTTTAGTTTGTTAGTCTTCTTCTTTGCAGTGGGAAAATGGTCTGTCTGTGAGTATGTGAGTTCCAAACCGCCATTTTTATTCCTCAGATAAAAGTAATCTAGACTATTGAAAAATTAGCCCTAAATGTTAGAACCATGATGCAAGAAGAATTACTAGAATATTTGAAAGGTCCATCATCGTGATAAAGAACGGCATTTCCCGTTAGTACGACTCTTTTTTTTTAACGTGGTATTTTCATCACAAGAGTCCTACCACTCAAGGCAGGGCAGGAGGGACTGTCAAACTAGTACTGACTATAATCCACGGTGTCCTTCAATTGCCCTTAACGTTGCGGGGTCTCGGTAGATCGTCAGTCCCGAGACCCGGGTGTTCGTATGGCACTCGCATAACAACTACTCACTGTTATTTCATCCAACTAACTATAATCGAAATCAATGGAACCGCTTTCATACCTCATATCTTTCTTACAAATCATACAAAAAAGTTAATAATACATACAGGCTGGTCCATGTGATATCTGTTCTCCCTTCCCCTCCGGTCCACTGTCTCCGCTACCAGAGTCACCATTTGCTTCCTCCGTACTTTCTAGAGAAATGCGCGGCGTGTATTCTGGGTCACATCTGGAAAAAATTAAATACAAAACTCAATTAATTTATTCACTTACTAGGCATTATTGGTTGTTTTTTTATGCGTGCTAAAATCATCAAATGAGTCCTACTCCAGGACGGAAGGGACCGCCAGACTTGTACTGACTAAAATCCTCGGTGTCCTCCAATACTTATCTTACTTTTTATTGGTATAAATAGCATGTTTATAGTCTTTATTGGGTCAAAATAAACAACGAGGTATCTATGTTGAATTTATTAGTCAAAACTTGCACTCTGTAATATTAAAGGGACAGTTTTAATCTGGCATATCAGATTACTTATTAAATTTTCTACAAATACATTTATTTTTGGACACAGGAATAAACATAAACTCACCTCAAAAACGCCTTGAGATTGATAAGCACTTTATTATTGGGACAGGGCTCTCTGCTAACAAGCTGCGACAGTAACGAGGCGAGGGTGTCAGCTGAGTTCTGCTGCAGTTCCTCCGAAGGTTCCTTCTTGATGCTCTCCATCAGAGGTCTCACTACTGGGTTCAGTTTTTCAGGTAACAGGTGTAGGTTTGCGCAAGCGCCTGCTAATGCTGCTTGGACACTGGAAAATAACATGATGACTAAATTAGTTAGCTTCAATTTTCTGACCAATCATTTAAAAATGCCTATTATTGGGATAATTAGAAGAGTTAATTTAAGATGATTAGTGGCAGAAGAATTCTCCAGTTTTGGAAGTGTCCCACTGCCGGCGATTAGAGAGTGAAACGAGCAACTGTAGTGAGCTGAGCAGAGCCTTGTACACGCGTGTTGCTCAGCGATAAACCAATGTAGCGAGTCCTCACCGGCAGTGTGAACAATCAGCGACCAACTATAAAAGATCTCTTTTGTTTATTATTAAACGTAAATTGAGCGAGAAAAAAGCCTACATTTCGTCGCTTACTCTGTCGGACAGCCTTTGGCACGCAAAATGTCGACTTAAGATCGCCATATCTATTCAAAATACGTAATAATAATAAACTTACGAAACATTAAGCGATCCTTGTTCAATAGTACACAGGTTGACGGCAGTTTGTAGGTTCTTCCGTCTCTCCTCCAACGGTTGTGCTACCCGTTTCAATTTCATGGCAGCCACCAGCGGTTGCGACATGGTTGTTAAATATCCTACCTGAAATGTAAAAAATGCCATCGTAATTACTATACTTAGGCTTGGACGAAGTAAATTTTTAAGAGAAGGGCTTTGTCCAGCAATTATGGAAGTAGACAAAAAAATCTATAGTTACCTGTTCTAGCCTCAAAATATTGCTCAACTCTTCACCGTCGACGGGTAACTTGTAATGTTTCATCATCGCGTGTAAATCACGAGCCTCTTGTAGGATTCTGAAATCATTAAAAACGTAATTGTATAACCAAATTACAACGCCGTTTTAAATATGAACATACTGTTGCGTTTTAATTCGTGGTAAAATCATCTAAAGATGATGAATCCCGGCCTGTGTGCAGCGGAAGAGACTGTCAGATCAGTACCAACTAAAATCCACGGTGTCCATCAATACCCTATTCCGTTCCGGAGTCACGGTTACGGGTTACCTGATAAGACAGGCGGACAGACTGGCGACCCCGGCAAGCAAAAAAATTGAGCTTCATTGGTTTTTGCGCCTAATAAGAAAACCCTCTTTACATTTATTTTTTATTCTTCAAATAATTAAAGTCTTAATTTAATTAGAACGTAGTTATTGTATGGCTTCATATGGATTGGCTAAAAAAACATAAAGCCTGTGTTTGTATAAATAACTATCTGTCTTACCTATTACAATTCAACGCGACCTCGTCGTAATAGAGAGCTTGGTTCAGCGCTGTGTGCAACGTATTAGTGAGTAGCGGCGGCGCCAACCTTGATATAGGACTCTGATCTTCACTACTCGCATTGTCAGCTTGATCCTCCTGTGAAAGTACAAGTATGTGTATATTATTATTACGGTTATGGAATGACTTGCCCTTGTCAGTAAGGCGTGCACAAACCTTGTCCACGTTTAAAAATCTAGTAAAAAAGCACTATTTATCCTCATAAACATGTGGCTAAAATGATTCTTTGTTTTATTTTTGTTATTTTTATATGTATTATTTTTTGTAAAATTGTATTTTATATATTTATTGTTTGTATATATGTATGTATTTTATGTATAAATAGTACACCACAGACTACCTACAGTATTGTTTCTCCTTTCTCTTCAAATCCATCCAAAGGTTGTCTTAAAAAAATCGCTTTTAGCGATAAGACCGCCCATTGTGTCACCCTATGTATAAGATATACTCTGTACCAGTAATTTGTATGGTGTGCTTATTAAAGTGTATTCTATTCTATTATTACAAGTGTTTTTACGAGTGGTATAGCCAGAGTTTGGTATCTGAAAGGCACTATCAGATACCAAACTCTGGCTGGAGAAATACCAAATAATGATAAGTATCGCTAGAACTAGCAACATCAAGCATTTTAACATAACATGTCTCACGCCTGTAATTCCTGAAGGGTTGGGCAGAGGTGTATCTAATTAAAATTAATAATAATTATCTCTATATTTTTTGTACCAACCAGTAGGCCAACGAGGCGAGAACGAGATAGTCTATATTTTAAAGAGGTTATAATTACCTTATGTTGAACATGTCCGTTGACGTTACGTACGTCAGGCGGGAACATGTGATGCGCCCGCGTGTGTCGCGCCCACGACGACACCACCAGGCTGGCCACCAGCCGCTGGAGCGCGCTGCCCGAGCGGAGGTACACTACCATCACCTGGAGGGAGGGAGGGATATTTATGGGACTTCTGAACGAGAATCGTAATGTCAAGTACCCTTCGAAATTTAAAAGTAATGTTTCAATAGGGAAGGCAAGTCAAACCTAATTGCAGATGGCGCCAGCTTAGTCCTAATTCGACCAAAGACGTAGTACTGCTTTGAACTGATTTGAACCAATGACGATGCTTGGAACAAGCTATACTAGCGCCATTAGTTCCCCAGTTGCCATCCCCATCTGAAGACATGTGATATCAACATACCCGCACTGGGCCCGGGTGGTAGATTATGGCCCACTCCCTCTCACATAGAGGAGGCCTGTGACCCAGCAGTGGGAACATTATAGGCTGATGATGATGATGAATGTTTCATTCGATTTTTCAAAGAACGATTAGGTAATATCTGTTTTCAGGGGCACAGTTAGTTACGGTGCATATTGCGGGTTCAATAAATACCCTTACTTCCCGCACGGAATAAATATATAAATAACATTTGGTCAAAAAGTAATTGTGCCGGATCTGGGTATTTGTGTATGAGAGTTTGATAGTTGGTGCAAGCAACCACAATATTGAAGAAATTACTGGTGCAACTTAATTTATTGAAATTGGTAAAAGTAGATTCTTACCTTAACATAACAGTCTATTGGGCTCTCATCTTCAGCTTTATACTCTATACCAGGTGCAGGTTGGACCAGGTAACAAGACAGGTATCCTGCGAAGAAAAAAAGAAGAGAATACCAATAATAAAACAGAATTTAATTTACAAGAAACCCAAGCAAGAAGAGAGGGAGAGTTGTATACCTAGTATATCAGCGGCCAGACATCTTGCACGCATGACGTTCCTGTCGCGTGTGGAGGAGGGCTGGGACTCCGAGCCGCCGATGAACCACTTCTGATTGGGACGGAGCTCGGCCGGGAGGGAACACTCCGACGACTGGGAGTTTGTGCGGGTGCGACGCTCCTGGGAAAAAGAAGGACATATTATTGTTATTGGTGAAATATGTCGATAGAAATAGACAGAACCTAAATCTAGCAATGTGGACCTTAAACTTGCATAAGTGCTAACAGGTCACATAATTAGAGATGGCTTTATTTATGCCCAGGATATATCCGGTGCATTAACTAAACGCCCGATAAATAAACGCCGAACCTTTTGCCTGGACTTGCCCAGTTAAGTTTCTGCTTTCTGTTTAGTTTTTATGCCCTGTAACCGGGCATTTATTTAGGCTTAAACTCTTTTATGCCCATTTTGACCATAAATGTTTTTGCCCCCGACCCATCTCTACACAAGTACACACAATAAATCAAAACCACGTCGTCGGTAACTTTCGTAGGCATCCCACCGTGTAGATTCCATAAAATAATTTTCAATCTTTTAACATAACATAGACCACAAAAGATAACTCGGCGACTAGAGCAATGTCATTACTTTCCAAACAAAGTCAAAATCGAAGTTCTGCAAAGTCTGATACCCAACTCCAAGAGCCCGGGTAAATAATTTTGTGTGTTTTGGCCAGTATATATTTTTATTTATTTCAAAAAAGAGCTAAAGGTACCTAAGAAAGTTTTCTCGTATCTCTTATAAACCCTTGGGCTTTTGTTGTTCAACATTGCATTCCAGATCTCCAATTTTTACACGTCACAGAGAATGCTCATCAGGCTGAACAACTCTTTCTAAGACGTCGATTCTATATATGTTATAGTTTAGCTGGGCTTTGGTGCTCCATATCAGGTAGTTCCAGATCTTCAATTTTTATCTGTCAACAGAGAGTGCTCACCAGGCCGAACAACTTGCTAAGACGTCATTCCTGTATTTGTTATAGTGTAGTTGGGCTCTTGGAGTTCCACATCAGGTGTTCCAGAGCTCACAATTATTCTCTCAGCAGAAAATGCTCATCACGTGGAACAATTTTTGCTATGGCGCCATTTTTGTATCTTTATGTTTAGCTTCCTCGTCGTTGCGGTCGGCGCCAGGTGTTCACGTTTCAAAAATAAAATTATTAGCTTAGTTCTCGACAGACTTAATCCACTATAAACAAACAAGATCATTAAATCGGTCCAGTACTTTTTGATTTTATCCGGACATACCTAAGACAAACAGCCAAAACAGATAAAACAGACAAACGACAAACAGCATAAACAGACAAAAAAACAGACAAAAAGTCTAATAAACTATATTTTTGGCTTCGGTATCGATTATCGATACACCCCAAGGATTCTTTAACAAATAAATAATGTACAGTTTTGACTTCCCCTATTTTTTATCTGCTTAATATAGATATACTGTAGAAGTCAAGCGTTTCGCACCCCAAATTTTAAGTTAATGTCTATTTCTATTGGTCGCAATACGTTGCTTATTTATCTTTGAAACTAAACCTACCTTCAGGAGGAGGATTTGAAAAAACTACCTTAGCGGAGGATTGTAGTAACAATTGCAGGCTCGACCGGCAGCCTGGCGGGCTGCATGGCCAGACACAGCCACCTGGCTAACATGGGACACGCCGCTAACAGGATCACTCCTAACGACGCATACTTCAGGAAGTTTTCCCACACCTGGAAGCAAAGAAAACATGTAGTTAGTGTGTTGTGGATACGAATGAATGACCAGTACAACAATCAAACATTGGCGAAACTTTAAAGTTTACAATATAAAATTGTGTATCAGAAAGTATGACAGTAATAACACACTAAACAGCTGACTACGAGACGCTCAAAGCTTAACTTCAAAATTTTCTTTGTGAATGTGTTGCGAATGTAAATCGTCCTTCTATTGGCCACGATTATGCGCTACATTTTTTCAAATTCTCAAGAAAGACATCCCTTTCTTGAAACTATTGACTTGAAAAACCATATCATCATGAGATATGGGACCTATTACCTCTGAAGTTTCAAAAGTATAATTCAACCGTAGTCTAGATAGTAAACTATTCATTAAAAAAATTCTTGTTCTCACCTGCACGGCGATCTCCTGTATCTCATGCACGTGTTCGAACAACACTCTCTGGTAGATATGCCGCATAGCTTCCTGCAACAACTCAGACGTCCAGTTCAGGTACTGATCCATCTCACCATTCGTGACGTCACACACTTTCACTGTATCATCACCATTCGTAAGATTACTCTTGACGGGCTCTTTGGTAACTTCATTATCCTTCATGACGACGTCTTCACCTTGGTTGACGTCGTCCCCTTTGCTAACGTCGTCTCCTTTACTGACGTCATTCCCTTTCATGACGTCATCCCCTTGGCTGACGTCGTCTCCTTTACTGACGTCGTTACCTTTGTTGACGTCGTCTCCATTAGTAACACCGGTTCCTTTGGCAATGTCGTTTTTCTCTTTGACAATATCACTGTTTCCATTGGTATCAGTACCGTTTTTAGCCGTGTGGCTTGTGACTAGAGGTCTGGTTAGTGTACGTAGTGTTTGTAAGGTCGCTTTTCGCACGGAACTTGTTGAGTGGTCGAGGTACGGCCACAGGCGGGGTAGGACGTCCGCTAGGTCGATTGGGCTGTAAAGAAATTGACAAGAGGTTTTTACTATACTTGTTGACATGTAAGACTGTTCAGTTTAGAACTTACACAGTAATATTAGGTAACTGTTTCCCAACTCGAAAGAGACGTAGTTTTTCAATCAATGGAACACTAATTTTGGGATGATACAAGTATCTGCTGTTTCATTCCATGTACATATTTAGTTATTCCAAATAAATGTGTACGTTGCTGTTTTCACCAATAGATAGAAGGGTTCTCGAGGAAGTTTAAGTCAAGTGTAATTTATCAAGTTAGTAGCCTATATGCCCAAGCGCACAGGGCGGATAACTGTTAGTGTAAACTAAAAGCAAAAACACTCACTGTAACAAACTAGCAGGTTCAGGCAGTGCCATGAGCGCCGCCAACAGCGCCATGTAGGAGTTGGCTGGTGACGCCAGTTCATCCTGGTCGGCCAGCAAGCGCCATAGCCTGGCCACCACCCCCCGCACAGCCCCGGGCCTCCTCCCCGCCAGCGCGGCCGCCGCTGGTGCCAGTGCTCCGGCTGCCACTGCTGATACATCTTCTGCTGAGTCGCCCAGACCTTGGATTAGGTGCTCTAGGGCGCCACTCTCGCAGGCTACTTCCTAGTAAGGAGATGGATTTAGTATTAGAAAAACCTGATGTATTTGGGTTAATAACTATTTACGAGTAAAATTCATATAGCAGTAAAAAAAAAAACATAATAAATAGTACAGCTTTGATTATTTATTAAATGAAAAGAAAAAAAAGTGTCCATTTTAATAGATTTGCGAAACAAAAATTCGAGGTTGCCTGAGATGGTTATTACACAGTAACAGCACAGTTCACGCGGAATTGGTCAGACCGGAAGAAAGAGATTTTCACAGTTCATCCAACAAGCGAAGAATTATCTTAGTACAGTCAAAGAATAAATAATATTACTACGCAAAGAAGCGTCACTCCCAAAAAAAAATCAAACAAATGTAAAATCTATGCACGAAAGAATAAAGTACATTTTAACTGGCAGCCGTACCGCCCACCTACTTTTATATCAGCCTAAACTTCCCATGCGCAAGCAAAAATGTACTGAATGGTTACGCGCGAAAGTTTATTTTTATTTATCTGACGCTAAGGACATTGAAAGGTTACCGTCGGTCAAGCTCAATAGGGATGCGACTCGCGAGTTTAGACACAGTTAGGTGGGTATACGTTTTTACGCATTTGTTAAATTACATTAATAACATAAATACCTATGTTCCTCATGGAATTTTGTTTTTATCATCAACCTATATCTTTTTGGATTCATCATCGATTACTTCATACACCTAGGGCACCTTTCGTGAGGAACAATTATATATGTTGCAGTCAATACTCTTAACCAGTCAAAAGTACTATTGACTAGCAAAATCAGTCAAAAGTACTTTTGACCGTATGCTTTAGTCAATAGTACTTATGACTAAAGTAACAGTTAAAACTACTTCTGCCCAATGGAGCTGGTTAAAAGTACTTTTGACTAAGTGATTCCGTCAAAAGTGGTTTTGACTGGTTTGTATCAGTCAAAACCACTTTTGATGGATTGCTTTTGCTGTGTAATTCAAAGTGCCATAATAGTTTGAGTTGCATGAATAAATAATTCTTCATTGTAGAGTGTTTTTTTTTTCTAAAGCGGAGCGCTCGTTTTATTTCTAAAGCGGAGGAAGAGGGCTTTCGAAGAAAGGTCGACGGAGCCCCGCTACGCGGGGCTCCTTTTTCTGTCTACAAGGTTTAAAGGAACCTAACCAAACCGAACCTCGAGGTGCCCCTGAAGTCGACCGTCTTCTTCTCGTTCAAAAGCATAAAGTTGTTCAGCTGGTATTTAGATAGGAGTGTATGTAATGGGTCTCTGAGAAAAAAAATATTGGTAAAAAACGACTTGGGTCACCCCGACACGGACAGGTTAGGTTAGAATTGTTTTAAATCACCCAAAAGTAGGAGCAGTGGAGTGGAGTGGTTTTGACTGATGCTTTATTGCAGTTAAAACTACTTTTGACGAAGAGCGTCAGTCAATAGTACTTTTAACTGCAAATTTGCAGTCAAAAGTACTAATAACCAATAATTTTCAGTCAAAACCACTTTTGACCAACCTGTTCAGTCAAAAGTGCTTTTGACTGATTTTGCCAGTCAATAGTACTTTTGACTAGTTAAGAGTTTTGACTGTGACATATATATTAATATTATCTGTTTTACCTATTATTGTTATGTATAATTATTTCTCTTATTTGACCATGGCTCTTGGTCTATAATTTTATTTAGTCATAACTTTAAAGATTGTTATCGTCTGTGGCAAAGTAGCTAGTCCTTATCATTTTGCATTCAACCGACCAATTACTATCGCATACTGTTACCAGGCCCCACGTGGCGTGTCTTTGCAGGTAGGTAGGTAAAAAGTCGCGCAGCGAAATACGATCGCTGACCTTGAATGCGTAGTGTGGCCATTTTCTGAGTTTGAACGTGCGTAAACAACAAAGCAAACATCTTTCTACTTTCTACCGATCTTAATTCGACCTACCTACGTACCTACTCAGCTTAACGTGAGTAGGGTGATCTCAGGTTTGATATTCGTCTATTTTATCTTGGTCCTCTAGTAGGCCAAACTTGTAACCTACCTAATCATGGTCAGTTAAGCGGGGATACTTGAATGACATTAATAAGCACACCACAAGCAGGTAGATAATTTTGTTGATCATTATTAAAGTACGATTATTAATTCCAGTTAGTAAATTGACATTTGTGCATTAATGAAATGTAGGTACCTACTAAATTAAATTGTATCACTGGTCATTTTACTGACTGGAATTAATAATCGTATTTTAAATGTACTACATAGATAAATATGCACTTTTTTTCTTACTTTTCAAGATCACGCGGTAGCGTGTGAAACGTGAGGCTTTTATCACTGTCATTATTTAGACAACCAAAAGTTATGTAGTATTTTTTTTTCTTCATAATAAATTAAATTATAGTTATAATACTGTTATGAAAACTTTTACGAAACTATAGGTAAATGTGCGTAAATAGACGTAACCAAACAAAAATATTTAGTAGATGAAGCGCGAGCGGAACGGGTAGCGCGTGGCACCCGACTGAATTGTCCTCCACGAAGAGGCCCCCCACCCTACGTGCAGTTTTATACCTACGCCGTGGAGTGAACCAGGCCTGGTACAGTTTGGATTGGTTGTCATTCAGCGTATCGCAAGTTCGATACCCGATATTTGAATGGCCTACAGACAGTTTTCCGGGCTTACGTAAATGAAGTTAAATTACAGTCAAGGCACCCATGATAGCAAATTTTTTTTTTTTAGTATGTTAAGGTTTTCTTTATCTCTTACTGACCAACTCGAGACAATTTCAAATCGAAAAATCTACTCACTATCTTAATAATCTAGTTGATGAACTAACCTGTCTCGCCGCCAACAGATACTTGAAGCCCAGCAGTGCTCCATGTCGCGCCTCCCACTGCGGGTGAGTGGACAACGTGGCCAGCAGCTCGGCCACCAGTCGCACTCGCTCAGTCCTCAACTGTGCGAGCGCCACGCCCAGTGTCTGAGCGCAGGTTTCACGGACTGGAGCTACTACCTTAATAGATATAAAGATACATTAATACTAGTAAATCTATATGATGATGTAGAGGAAGAGGAAGGAAAATGATGGATGGATTGTCTAAAAAATGATATGAAACAAACACGGAGTAAATGATGCTGTGACGTCTGATAAGGGAGAATGGAAGACCAAAACGTGTTGCGCCGACCACAAGTAAAATGGGATAAGGGCAGGAAGAAGATAAATAATCGTTCAGTCGCAGTAGTTCAGAGAAGTTTCTTCACTTTACAGACAACTTTCAACATTATATGACTCTCGGATGTTAAATTACTGCTCTAATGGTATAAAAATCAAGTCATTCATTCAAAATAGGCTGATATCATTTCATATAATCAGGATTTTTTGAAGGTCCAAATGGTCTGATGCGTTCCGCATTGACATACTACATACATTTCTAAAGAAAATAAGTTAAAGAGGACGATTAGCAAGTGTCCTGTCGTTACTGTTTTCGCCTAATGTGAAAACAATATAATATGCATCTTTTTTGTAAAAGACTATTCATGTCGAAAATGGAGCTAACCCAGAGGGAGCTATTAAATTCTGGAATAGTCACTGTACATACCTGATCAGAAACGAAGTCTCCAAATCTGTCTAGGGCGAGAACACATAGTAGCCTTAATGCCATGTCCTCTAACCATTCTTGATGGGCTTGCTCCATCTATAGGGACAAAAACTAAACTTTACTAACAAATACTACGAAACCATTATAGTATTTTGTGTTTTTTTTTTTGCATTTTATGAACGAGCTAATAATTTAATATGCATATGTACCATTATAAGTATAATAGTCATATGCAGGTCATATAGCACGCAGAAACTGATGGCTGTTGGGTCCGTAAGGTGCAGGAATGGGGCCACGCATCGGCAAACGTTCGTCGCTTCCAACCGATCCTATTGGAAGTTTATGGAGGAGGCCTAGTTCAGCAGTGGCCGTCTTACGGCTGATATGATGATGATGAAGTATAATAATAAGTATGATAAAGATAATAAGTTAGATTATTAAATTAGAATTAGCATATATCAAACAAAAAACTCCACACTCACCTCCTGACTAGTCATACTCGCATCATGTCCAGCAGAGCTGACAATCCTGGCCCGCAGTAGTTCCCGCAGCGCACTGGCAGCTCCATGTCGGGCCTCCCAGGCCGCACTGAACAGCTGTGCCTGCAGGGCCCCCCGCCCAGGCCTCCAGAGGCCATCGTGTGCAGTCTACCCAGGAACCGGAGCAGTCTGGTACGGGCGCTGTGCTTTCAACTGGAGGTGAAGAGATGATGGTTTGAAAATGATGTTTAAGTAAACGAATAAATAAATCTGTTACTCATTTACACAGAAGTTAAGGACTATCTTGGTTTGATAATTAATGAAATTTTATTTTTATACATCCGAATCTCGGATTGCGATTAGCGCAGTGTCTGAGCGAATGGATTGCCACGTAGCGTGTTGCGAGTTCGATCCTCGCACGAAACAAATATTTGTATTAGTAAACGCACCCACCATAGCAAGAGAAACTCCTTGTGTGGGGCAACGAACTTAGTAGGTTGCCGTAATCTGGCTATCAAGTTCATGTCTTGAGCGTAAAACCTCCAGTGAGGGACTAAAAAACTATGCGAGTAGAGGCTAAGGTCACCCCCTGTGGGGTACGAGCCTCGGTTTATGATTTCACTGGAGAAGACAGCAAGGGACATGCTGGATGGGAATACGATTAACTTAAAATGTCACTTACGGGATATCTTCCGTGATTATTGATTTGTTTGAGTTCCCGATATTTCAACGCTGTTGCAAGCGTCATGATCGCGGGTTGACTGTCAACCCGCGATTATGAAGCAAACCGTGATAGTTTAAAAAAGGGAATACGATTACCTATGGAGGAGGCCGAAGTCCCGGCAATGACAATAATTATTATGGGTAACTACGTGTGTGAGTGTATATAAAAGTCTAAGTATAAAACTGCAGTAAAGCATTTAGATACAGATCAAAGAGATCGGAAAAAGGAAGTGTCGATTAAGAATAATATGATTGGGAGCTATCGTACATTTACCAAGAACAAGTTGAACGCATCGTTGATGCAATCGATTGAAAATCGATCATCGATATGATTAATTTTGTCGATTACACTGAAGGGATCCCTTTGGGGAATAACTTTGTTAATCTGACGGTAGATATAAATAATCGATTTCGTATAAAAATCTTGTCAACAGTGACGATTCACGATAGTCTATCACCACATCTGCGGTGTCATTCCATCGATTATTTAGAGGTCAAAAAGTGTTCAAGCATAAAAAATTGCAACGACAAAAAACTCGATTTCTCGTTATCTTTTACTATATTTGATATCGTGCTCGTTACATAAAAAACACTGACGTCAGAACTGCATACACGTAAGCATGTGATGTAAAAGTTACGATTATCGTGTATTACGATGAGCACGACTAAGTCGCAGTTTGGTTTACCAGATGTTCGGATTTGTTGGGATATCTCCGGTTTTCTCCAATTTGAACTTTTGTAAGAATTTGTCATTTGTGCAAACTATCCGATTGGAAGGGCATTTGTTACGGAGTAGAGTCGCCTATTTTTTATAAAAATCTACTCCACTACCTAGGTTCTGATAAAAAGGCCTTTTCACAAGTACATACAAAGATTGTTTGGTGCGGGAATCGAACGCGCCGTATGGTCACCCTGGTTGCAGTTAATAGGCCCTAATGTTCCTAATGAAGTACGTAGGCGGGGCTGATGTAAACTAGGCCACAACTCGCGAGATCAAGCGACAACTAGCAATTTTGTACGTACAGTTAGTAGCACTAATATGTATTCACCTAGCAACTTTTACTAGTGAATTTCTTCTATTGTAATGAGTAGATAATATACACCTTTTAAGTCATATTAGGAACGTGGACGTCGCAACGGGATGTAGCAGGTGGCATTTCGTGATGTCCACAACAGGCCCGTAGCTAGGAGAGGTGTAGTGGGACAATCCCCTATCTTAAGCTTGTAGCGGCAACATGGCGACATCGAATGAATCATTTGTCGCAATCATTCACTCCCAGTGTCTTATGTTACTCTCAATTTAAAATTTTAACTTCCCAGTTAAAGATGGGTAGCATTGGTACAATGTTTAACCACCATCCTTCGTAATTCAACCCTAGCTACGGCCCTGGGTGGTCGCGGGACTAAGGAATACCGAGACCCCGGAACGTAAAGAGCTATTAAAGGACACCGTAGATTTTTGTCAGTTTTAATCTGGGAGTCCCTCCTATCTGCTCTGGGTGAAAGCTACGGCCTTGGGTGGGATAATACAGAGATAATAACTTGAGAATTTAGTTAAGCGTACATCTATTAAACTTTTGATTGTACAATAAGACCTTATCGCTCTCGTGATTAAAACTAATCAGAGATAAAGGGGACAGATGTGCATTGTAAAGGATGTCTGCAGATCATAAAGTATGTTCATTTAATTTGTTCTCGTTGAGAGAATTAGTTTGCTCCTGTAAATTGTTTGAGACCTTTGTTTACGTGCTAAAATCATCGAATGAGTCCTCCCACCCAGGGCAGGGCGGGGGGACTGTCAGACTTGCACGGTATAAAATCCACGGTGTCCTTCAATAGCCCTTTAAGTTCCGTGTTCCCTTTATGACATTGAGTGGCCCATTACTCGCCGTCCGCATTGCCAAATGTTTGATAACCATACGCTCTAAGAAACTGCAAGCTATGCGCTTAACTTTTTTGCTAATTTTTAATTGTTTTTTGTATGTTATTAAGCTACTTATGCACGAAGTAGGTACCTCGAAAACTTGTATTTTCCTGTTTGTTTCAAAATGAAAGATAAAAAACGAGATCTGGTGACCTCTGTGTTGTCATCGCTCTTTTTGAAAATATGCAATTGACGTTTTTCGAATGATCATGTATATTTTCAAATTAATTCTTTTCCTTTAGTAATTTTTTATAAAGTTAACATGTTATTACTCATTTTATCTCATAATATAATTTCCACTATCCTATCCATACAAACATTAACAATTTAAAAACCATTTTATTATCGTTTACTTTCACGCCTGAGCAAATTGTGGCATATATATTGTCAAGATACCATTCTTCCCAAAAACAAATAACTGCTCCCAATGAAAACAAATGCTGCATGTCGCCGAATTTATTGTCAAAACCCTAAATCGACGCAAGCGCGGCGTTGTTATCATTAAAGAATTTAAAAAAAAACGGTAATAAAGCTAACCATAATCAATACATTTTATTGAAACTAAAAAGAAATCCCTAATGAACTCGTCACCTGTGGCGTGTATCTACAAATAAACCATTATTACAGTATCAATTACTTAATGAACTAGGTATACTTGTTTAAAGGTAGACGACTGTATTAATACTTAAGTTTGTTACAGTGAGGTGATATAACCACGCCCAGCCAGACGGCCGCACCTGTTTCATTTCGAAAGTGAGGTACGGCCCTATCAACAATTTGGTAAGAGGTTTGCAAATAATATTGTTTGTATTGCAGAGTGGTTTGCCTTCAGCAACCTTGACATGCTCGCGTAGCCAGACCGAATCTAGGACAAAGGACTAAGGAGTTTCAGGACGAAGATATGACGCGCCACCGCTGTTCGCGTGAGTCCCCCTTGTTGGAAGATCACTGTGTTCTGCCAAGTCATCTATGTATACCAAATGTGATTGTGATGTGTCAGCAGTTGCAGTAACAGTTCACCTCCCAGTAACAAATAAAACGTTACATATATCTTGCAACAGGGGCCTCATGCAAGTAGTAGAGACGTTGAACCTTAAACGTGCTCATCGGTGTCATCAGTGTTGCATGGCCTCTTAGGGTTCTTTCAATTCAAACATAATACTGATACTACAAGCACATTAATGTTTTTGTATGTTAATTTCTTACTACTTAGAAGTTAAGTTGATCTGCTTTATAGACTGGTCTGTGTATCAAGATTTATTTCTTTATTTTTCTCAGGGTCCTCGCCCCCACCTAGCTACGCCACAAAGAGACGGCAGACAGTAAACCAGTAAATAGCAATAAGCTAGAGACCACTTTCAACAAATCTATTTAAACTGTCAGAGTTGTAGAAAATAATGGCCAGGTATTTTTGAATAATACGAGGATCGCAAAAATAAATGTGGGCAGTTGTACTGGGATAAAAATATCAAACTGTATAAGTTCAAATTGGTCTACCAAGGTCAGGTTAAACGGTAGCTAGCTAAATGATGACTATATTCAGCTGCATGAAGACTGACAGCCGACCCTGAGTTTGTTAGGCAGACGACTTTATTTTATTTTTAGTCCTACTAGCTATTGCCAGCGAGAAAAGCATGTGAGGCATTGTAAGAATTAAGCATTTCCCTACTAAGCCAACTTCACCCGCTATAAAACGACAATTATCCCACTGGAACTTAAATTCAGAATAAAAACTATCCATGTTATAAACAGAGAGTAGTGGTGGCCCAGTGGTATCGGTCCCGACTTACGAGTTGTAGGTCGTGGGTTCGAACCCAGCTTGGCGCATTACTTTGTGTAATTTATTTCATCACCACGGCTCTCAAAACGGTGAAGGAAAACATCGTGAGGACACCGGCATGTCCTAGAACCATCAAATTCGAAGACATGTGACATCTGCCAAACCGCACTGGGCCCGCGTGGTGGATTATGGCCCGCTCCTTCTCACAAGAGAGGAGGCCTGTGTCCCAGCAGTGGGAAAGTTATAGGCTGATGATGATGACGTTATAAACTATCTGTGCACCAAATTTCATCCAAGTCCTTTCAGTAGTTTTACGTGAAAGAGTGATAAGACACATAAACTCACAAATTTGCATTTATACTATTAAGTAACTAGTGAGAGTGCATGGTTTTTGTTTACATAGTGTGGGATTCACATATTTGCATACGCATCGATTTATAATACCTCAAAAATAATGGCTGATTGCAAATTACAGTCTTATTTCGTACAAACAAGTGACATTAATCTGTGACAAGATTATATCACAAAGTTATTTTAATATGTTATCCTTGTATCACTTAACAGATAATGATAATCACTCAATTTCACGAGAAACATAATCGCTGATATAATTTACTACACAAACAACGATGGGTGTCCACAGATAACAGAAGAATAATTAATCTTAAGTTCCTTACATAATGACAAAACGTAGTATTTACGTCCGCTTAGTGTGATTATAATAAATTCTAGTACTCATTACACAGGCTATTTTCCAGTTTAAAAAATCTACCAGAAACATTAAGCGCTTCGTCAATTCATTGGTAACGTTATGCATTCTAAAATCAGTGACAGAATGACGACGAGGTGCGAGAAAGGAGCAACAATAGGAGCACTCCACAAAGCGCAGTGGTATAAAAGTTTGTCATAGTCAAAGTTTACAATGGGGAACGCTAGTCAAAGCTAATTGTAGATGGCGCCACCATAGCTTAGTCCTAATCCGACCAATGAGGTAGTACTATTTTGAAGTACCTTTAAGATTTGAACTGATTTGAACCATCGACGATGCTTGGAACAAGCTATACTAGTGCCAATAGTTCCCCAGTTGCCAACCCCATTATAACAGAAATAGCAAGTTGAAGAGGCTGTGGACAGACCACATAGTTATCAGAACTGATGGCAGATTGGGCCGCGAGGTTCTCGAATGGAAACCACGCACCGGCAAGCCCAGTGAAAGACGTCGGAGCAGACCATTTGATCGCGCTGGATGCAAGCGGCTTCCAACCGGTCCTTTATGAAATCTAGAGCCTAATGGTCTATGTTCAGCAGTACATCCTCTACGGCTAATCATCATCATCAGCCGGAAGACGTCCACTGCTGAACATAGGCCTCCCCCTTAGACCGCCACGCCGAACGACAATTTGCCACTTGCATCCATCGGTTGCCCGCGACTCTCACGATGCTGTCAGTCCACCTAGTGGGAGGCCTACCTACGCTGCGAGTTCCGGTGCGTAGTCGCCACTCGAGAACCTTTCTTCCCCATCGGTTGTCAGTTCTACGGCTAATATGACGATGAATTATGGAGAAGTACACAAACATTTTATCATCTAAAACTTAATATTATTTAAATTAATAATGGTTTAATTTCGGCCGTAATGAATAATAATACCTAATATAACAATTACTTATGCAGTTACCTGAACAATTACATTAGCATATTTTTGTATAAATATGTTATGACGTGTCTGTCGTGATTACAATAAATTGACCAATTATTACGTTAGTATCAAACCCTATTGTATTTGTTATGAGTCTTTTTATAGCCATAAGCCGTAAATGATTCAGATTTCCATATTTTGCAATGAGAATATTCATAAGGTTTTTCAACATTTTGATTTCTTGGACAAAATTACTAAATTTCGGTATTTCATTATTCTGTCTCATTTCAATGCTTATTATGTATTCTTTATTGTATTGTAATAAAGAAAGGTTTTTTTTTTCATAAAAACAAAAAGTGCATGCTGCAAATTAAAAAGAGGTGCTATATAAATATTCAATGCCGCCGACACGCCTAGCGTGTTCTTGCGAATTTCTATAACTAAGTCTCGAACACGCTAGTCGTGTCCTAAATATTTCAGTGATATTTCGAAAATAAGCCACAATTGCCTTTTGGAATTCTCAGTACATAATCCTCTGTAATAACCTAAAAAATGTCTTAATTTGGAAAAGACAATCGAGCATCACAATTCGCATCTTGTATCCAATCTTTATAATGTAAGTGAATGCTCGTCAGTCAGGGAGGCAGTATTGTTATGTAATGCTCAAAGTTAAATCTGTAATGTTACATTACACGCGAATGCTCCCGTTGAGGGCGCGCTTTAGCAAGTGAGAAAAATTAAAGGCCCCGTGCAGGCGCGGGTGGTGACGCGGTGGGTTGAGAGCCAAATTAACACTAAGGAAGTCATAGGCAATAGCTAGCTTAAGATACTTACATACAAATTCATCAGGCTGTTCCAACTTGATTTTCTTCCGGTCAGGCTCAACAGGCGGCGTGGGCGGCGCCGACGGCCCATCCTCACTGCAATCGCGCGACTTTTGTTTACTGAACGCAAGTCGCGCCTTGCGTTTGGCGAGGTTCATCTCCCGGGAGCTCAACGGCTTTGAAGATATTACTAGTTCTTGTACTGGTCTCTGTTGGAAAGATGTGGTGAATTAGTTAAAGGACAGACAACAGACTAGATTCACGTTACAATTAATGCTATAGGAAACATATGACACTTTCATAAAAGACAATGGGCAGATTGGGACCACCTTCCAATAGCAATAAGATGTATGTCGTTGGATAGGTCTTTTCATTTGGAACAAATATTGTTCAGACATTTTTTTTGGTAGGGCTGTCCGTTCGGAGTTATGAGACTAATTAGCTTAGAGAAAAAAATATATTTAAAAACCTTTTTGTTTGTTTAGTATTTAATGGTTTAGTCTCGCACACACTGTATCTTCGGAACGCGTCTGGAGGAGACATAGCATGAGCACGGGCTTTTTTTTTGTAACTTTTTATAATTATCCAATGAGTGCTCACACACTGGGTGAAGCGGTAGGGACTGTCAGACTAGTACGGACTAAAGATCACGGCACGAGTTGTTAGTAAACGGGATAACATGTCCGGATACACGTGTAGATGACTGAGAAGAAAACTTGCTAATGTACATGTTATTCTCGAATAATAAGACTTAGTGTGAGTCTTAGTGAATGATCAATCAGAGTAGTGTAGTTATTGATGGCGATGGCTGATTCTCAGAGCTTATGTTTATTGATTCCGGAGTTCAACAAGAATCTATTTTCTCTCCAAATCTTATTCTGCTGCACATTTCTAAGACCCTTAAGCCTGGCATTTTTGGACAAGAAGATGACAGTACTATAGACATACTTGCCCACTCTATAAACCGGTGGGGAGGAAGTAAATGAATGTACAGAGAGGCCATGATGGAGCGAACAGATTTGACCTCAAGCTTCCCACTGAGCGGGCACGCCACAATCGCGGCGGTAAGACACCTCTTCGAGTAGTGGCTGGAGAGGCGTCACGGTGTCCACACCTTCCGCTTGATACAAGTCCTCACCGGACACGGAAGTTTCGGGAGGTTCCTATGATTGATTGGGAAGCAAGAAAGGCTTGGGTATCACCACTGCGATATCGCCCGTAGGATACGGTGCAGCATACTGAGCAGGACTGCCCTGCTTGGGCAGAGCTTCGCCGTCTCCTCACGGAGGCGATAGACGACCTCTCGCACCCGGCATTTATCGAGGCCATGCTGCGGGGTGAGATGGAATGGGAAGCGGACACCTCCTTTTTCGAAGCGGTCATGCTAGCAAAGGAGGAGGCGGGATGCGTGAGGGAGAGGACAACGTCCACCTCACGATCCAGCCGCCGCGAGAAACGCCCACGGCATCGGACGTCACGAACCGATTTTTGGCCACCGTGGGCTCGTCTGAGTAGGGGGTAGGTAGATGCTTTAACCACGACAAAAAATGTCTCCTAGTGAGCATACAAGAAACTATTGTGTCTTAAAAACTAACTGCCTGCGCCTGTGTTCCCGAGGCATACAATACAACTCGAATTTCTTCAAAATAAGAGTGAATAGACTTTTTCTGGGTAAACTAGTAGACTTTACCTAAGTCACCTCTGATACCGAAAAGAGACAGTAGCCAACCCAAGTTAAATAAAAAAGTTGGCTGTTTGATTTTTTACTATGCTTTACAGTTATCTAGTTCTTTCCTCTATTCATCTTAGCATTTGCATTTTTAGACATTAAAAAAAAGAAATGAAAAACATGCAAATATTCGCCATTAGCCAGACGAGAACACCCAGAAATAATGTGTCGGATCGATTCTCCCGGAAGGTGGTATACCCAACATTATGTTAATAAATTCGTCCATTATTGCACAGACTACATACACGGTTCGGTTTTCCAAACAGGTCACCAAAACGCAGCCAGGATACGGACGGTCTACAAGTTAGTTCTTTAATTGTTTTCTGATACTATGGAAAAAAAAACATTTTTGTCCTGAAAGTCCCGAAAATTCCGGGATTTCCCGGTTCCTTGGAGGTCTGTAACGAATTTCCCGTTTCATCCAAGAAGAACCGGTTCTCGATCCCCTATTAATACCCCTATGGTTAAAACACGTAGATAAGTAGACAGCCTTAAACAATTGGTTTAATTGTGACTTAAAAGTCTTATAACTCCAAACGGACAATTGTAACAGCAAAGCATTCTTAACAACTAATGTTCCAAATGAAAAGCCCTATCCAACGACATACATCTTATTGCTATTGGAGGATGGTCCCAAGTTTCATACATTTTTGCCCATTGTCTTTTGTATTGCCAAAGATAAAACGCATCAAAATTCCAAAAGAAAAATCAGCTAACGTTATATTTTACTGAGGGTCTAATAACATTTTTTCAGCGAAAGTGAAGTTCAAAAACAAGTTTACTATGTTTTGGTTTAGGAAAACTAAATATTAAAATGTGAAGAAGCTTAATATGTACTGAATCAAAAACTAATAAAAGTTATTTTGTGACAAAGTTGAAAATCTAGCAGACTGGGATATGTCGATATTATGGTTAGCGCAAATATTAATTTTTCATCAACTTACCCGGCACACATCAGTCTTATTAATTGTAGGTTTCACAGGACACAGGTCCTCGTTAGTATACATAGAGTTGAGATCGACCCCGAGGTTGGCGGCCACATCGAGACCCAGACGCGCATTCAACTGTTGACGCTGCTTTGCTAGACGCTCCTTCGAATCTAAACAAAAAGAGATAAAAGGAATTAATATTTGAGTAGTGTGAATAGAAGGGGTCGCGGGACTGTTTTAACAGGTAACCGTGACCCTCGAACGTAATGGGCTATTCAAAGAACACTGATTTTAAGCCGAACGAGTGTGATGGTCCTTAATTCCGCTCCAACCTGGGCCATGTCCTCAAATGAGTTCTCCCCACTCATTTGATATTACTTTAACACAATTAAAAGGGATGACAATAAAGGTTATTTTGCATAATTTAAGTGTCGTGGATTTCTTCTAAGAACTTTTAATACTTTTTAGGAGTACGAACGGTTTACGGAACGGTTTGGGGAACTACGTGTTAACGTAGTAGCGAAAATAGAGGTGTGATAACGATGCTCAGGTACAGGGCGCAGATCTTGCAGGGGCGTAGAAATGGGCAAACCAGGACCACAATTGACTAGACCAAGGCACAGTTAAAGACGCTCACAATGGGCCCATAAAAGGAGTATTTAATGGCACTGTTTAAACTACCCTCCGCTCAGCAGTTCTAAATTCTCAAAAACTAATATTCACTAATAGAGCAGCGTTAAACCCGATTGATTTTCGTGCTGTTGTGTAGTAAGTTATTAGCAGAACTAACATCATATCTCCATAAACGTTCAGGTAAGGAGCATTAGGGGTGTGAAGAAATAGAGCGGTAATCTGCTGATAGGCGTCATACGCTTCGTCGACCGAGTAATCCACTCCCTTTAATCTGTTACAATTCTCTTATGTAATATTTATTTATTATTAGCCTTCACATCCCCGTCCTCATTTCTCCCCCTTTACATAGTCTATATCTGTCTCCGGGGATGTATTTTGAGAGTGTTGTATATGTAGGTATGTGTGCATGGCTGCGTCCATATATTGGCCTCATAACAAATATAGCAGTGTACAATTAGCCACCGGTCGTGTCACCTGTGTTCACTGCTCCTATACTTAACAGAGAGGCAGATATACCTCCTTCTGCGAAACAGTAATGCTGAAGAAGGAGGAAGCGCAACGCGTCATCTAGAGGCAACCCTCATCCTCATGTGTGCGCCGTATGATACGCCCTAGGCATCGGGGATCACCGGCCGACTACTGGCCACAGCAGACGCGAGCTTGCGGACGGCGACTAATATGTAGTTTACCGTCCGACGAGGACCTCACCCGGGTCGACGGCGCGTAGTGTTCCACAAAAATATCTAACTGATGGAGCCTGATAGGTCACAGACAATATTCGATAGAGTTACGACGCGGGCATCTCTGGAACACAAAATAGGCATAAGGTGCAAAAAGTGGAGCGGTTCGAATATTCCTATGCCTATTATTTGTGTATCTACCATAGGTGTTTATTATTTCTGTCAATCTAAAGTACAACCATCACGTAGAATATCGGCGAATGGCACAATAGTATCCAAAAAAGTCAAATCCCAATGACGCATATCCCGAAAAAAAAAACGAATATTTCCTTCTTCAAGGAAACTGGGTAATTATAGGTATTATCATTATTACCAGACCTAACCACAAATATTTGTCGCCAATCTACTATAATGTAAGCTACCTAATAAAAATATACTTGGTTGATTTGGTAAATAAAATAAAAGGGGTATTATTTTCCTTCCTTATATTCATTGGTTGTTCTAGAAGACGATTAAATATAAAATAATATAATAAGCTAGACTGTTTATTCCGAGTAGGTATCTAGATTGGACCGATGACGTAACAAGCCGGCGCTTCAAGTAATATTAATATGACAACATATTAAATTGTAGCGCCATACTTTAGTCTAGAACGTCATTGACTATAAATTATATAGATACTGAATCGATTGATCACAAAATATGTCATACTTCTTTTTTACAAACGACGGAACGGAGCAGGTATATGCGTTTAGCGTGAGAGATGTTTGTGTGTGCGTTTGTGCAAAGTAATTTTCCCACCTATATTCTAAACTAATGATCCGATTTTGATGCGGTTTTCAATAACGGGTTTGTTCTGTATGTCGCTGGACGATATATGTATATTTTTTGTTGGCACAAAACAGTACGTCTACGGTGTGATTAGTGATAGCGCAGATGCCACTATGCTGGCGTTGTGGGAAACACAGAACAGAATTGGAGATGGATTTCGTAAGATTAGTTCGTTCGTAGGTTCGTTGTGGTGATAGGATCTCCAAGCGGATCACCCCGGGCACGGCACGGCAGGCTGCCAGTTACCTGCGATGACGGTTGAGCAAACCCACTGGTTGTGGTAAACTTCACTAGGGCCGCCCGTCTCGCGACCACCATCCTTCCGTAGTCAGATTTGACTGTGTTCTGGTGCGCAATAGTTCCAGTTCCTTCTGCGTAAGTTCGCTCTACAATAGGTCTCATCTTCGCTTCTGGCCTAGATTGCGATCAATAGCAATATTTTTTTTTAATAAGAGTAGTGTGTTGGCTCACGGGAATAATGAATTACCGTGACTCCGGAACGCAAGAGGCTATTGAAGGACACCGTGGATTTTAGTCAGTACAAGTCTGACATTCCCTCCCGCTCTGCGGGTGGGAGGACTCATTTGATGATTTTACAAAAAAAAGAGTATCTTACATACAGTACCACATTTATACCCTGATACTGTTATACAATTATTTTAAACATCGTTTATTTAATGTCTTGATAATTGGCAGTAAAATAACAAACATGACTTTATAGGGTACATTCGACGTGTGTATGACTAAATTAAAACAAATAGCCGATGTCGCCGCATAAATTTTCCTGCTCTTGATTTATAAAACCTGTCGTCTTAAGAGAAACCTATAGCCACAATGGATGGAGTTGGGCCGAGGGTGATATACATAATGCTTGCTTCGATACAAGCCTAAACAGTTTCGTGTTCGAAACAAAACGTAACGTTTTTAGTGAATGAAGCCACTTTTTTTATAAATGCATGTGTAAGTGAGCGCCACCCACACATTTAAATGTTTTCCTTGGAGATTTTCACTTGTTTTGCCACAGATTATGTAGGAATCGAACGGCGCCAACGAAGGTAACTTTTCTACCATGTTTTTGGCTTCAGTTCTGAGTGGGCCTACTAGGTTTATGGACATTCTATAATCTAAGCATAAACGCTTGTTCCGGTCTTAAATCCTAGACTTCAGTACTTATGTCAGTTTCTTCTTGAGTTATGGACTTACCCTAGCAAGTACAATGTTGACCGCAAGCCACACATGTTTGGTCGCGGTAATTACGAATTTCCGTGACTCCGGAAAATTAAGGGCTATTGAAGGACACCGTGAATTTAGTTAATACAAGTCTGACAGTCCTTTCTACTCTGTCCTGGGTGGGAGGACTCATTTGATGATTTAAGGGCTGGTTTTCCGTCTTATAGTCGTGTCTTCTTGAGGTATGGGCTAGCATGTAAAACGTTGACCGCAAGACACGCCTGTTTTGTTTCAGGAGTTGAATTACAAGTTGGCTTGATAAAAATACAGCATGACGTCTCGGTAAGTTAACCTTTGTTTGTTATTGTGATAAATAATACATGTCTAGTGACCTTGAATGTCCTGAAAGCGATGCTTCAGTATAATGTTAAGTATTGTAGAGATAATCGTGTTTTTGTGAAGTGCCAAATGTGCATTCCATTTGTAATTGTTTAACTGGCATTAACGAAAGCGGTTTTGTCTGGGAAAATCTGATAAGCAATATCTATTAAAATGTATTTATATGGTGTAGATCTATCTGCGCCATATAAATACATGTTTTTTTAAAAGCAAATGATCTTTTTCTGTGTGCGTTATCGGAATATATACAACCTGTTTTTTTTTATATCCCATAACTCTAGGGTTATATTCTGTAGGTAAAAATAATACTAAAACTCCTAGAATAGGTGGTCCAAAAATGCATCGTTTCGGAGATATCATCAATCATAGTTAAATTAGGTCAAAAAATGTCACCAGTATGACGAATCTTTACTTTTGCGAGGTTGCCAAACTTCGCAGTAGAATAGACCCTCGATGTGTCTAGGTATCTAAGTTTCATTGATAAAAGTAATTCATTTTTATTCAAACCAATCATTCATATTTAAAGCTAAGAAAATGCGACGTTGTCATATTTCACGTAAGGGTGTTTTACATTAATAATCGTGACTTTGCCGAATTATTTTGTATGAAAAATGAAAAAAAATAATAACGAAGTTTTGGAACATAACTCATATGCCAGTTGATTCTTTGATATGGCCTCAATCATACCCTAGAGTTATGGGATATCAAAAAAAACACGTTGTATAGTTTCAACTTCCACTTTCGGTTCAACGTTCACGTTCTAAAACAAATGACAACTAATTTACATAAAGTTACGAAATGATTATAAGAGGCAACGGTAGTGTCTGTGGTCAAGATTTTGATGATGTAACGGTGCTTATCTTTTAGGGTAAAACAGGACCCTATTAATAAGACTCCGTCGCTGTCCGTCCGTCTGTCTGTCTGTCCGTCTGTCACCAGGCTGTATCACATGAACCGTGATAGACAGTTTAAGTATTAATGTTGCCGCTTTAACAACAAATACTAAAAAGGAATAATATAAATATTTAAGGGTTCTCTCATCATCATCTGCCAAGACTTTTCCCAACTATATTGGGACTCGGATAACGGTCGAACCAGACGCAGATGAATATTAGTATTTTACATGGAGGGACTGCCCAATATCTATGTGCCTATTGGACCTCTATAACCCAGAAGCTGGGTAATACGCTAGACTGGTTGTGGTTAGACTGGTTGTCAGACTTTAGAGCTTCTGACTAACAGAAACGACAATCAAAGATGTACAAATTACACACCAGGACCAACGGCTTTACGTGCTCTCTGAACCACGGAGGAAACTCGCTGTGCTTTTCGACGCACGGAGGAAACTCGCTGTGCTTTTCGACGCACGGAGGAAACTAGCTGTGCTTTTCGACGCACGAAGGAAACTAGCTGTGCTTTTCGACGCACGGAGGAAACTCGCTATGCTTTTCGACGCACGGAGGAAACTAGCTGTGCTTTCTGACGTACGAAGGAAACTAGCTGTGCTTTCCGACGCACGAAGGAAACTCGCTATGACAGATGGTGAGGTAAAATGATCAAATAAGCAATTACCTGCAGCGTTGATAGGCTCCTCATCTAGGTCGTACTCGTTGCCCTCAGAGCCCATGAGGTGTGCGCCATGCTGCAAGACTCGCTGGATATCGAAGGTCTCGCAGCGTAGACGACCACTGTCTTCTGGCTCGGTCTTCTCTTCTGCACAAAAGAATATTACGATGAGCATTTTCTACTGTTGCAAGGTTATTCAACTCCACGTTTAGCGCAGTGACTGGCTGTTGGATCCTTTATCGCGGGTTCAAATATTTATACAACGTGTTTTTTTTGATATCCCATAACTCTAGGGTATGATTGAGGCCATATCAAAGAATCAACTGGCATATGAGTTACGTTCCAAACCTTCGTTATTTTTTTTTTTTCATTTTTCATACAAAATAATTCGACAAAGTCACGATTATTAATGTAAAACACCCTTACGTGAAATATGACAACGTCGCATTTTCTTAGCTTTAAATATGATTGATTGGTTTGAATAAAAATGAATTACTTGTATTTATCAATGAAACTTAGATACCTAGACACATCGAGGGTCTATTCTACTTCGAAGTTTGGCAACCTCGCAAAAGTAAAGATTCGTCATACTGGTGACATTTTTTGACCTAATTTAACTATGATTGATGATATCTCCGAAACGATGCATTTTTGGACCACCTATTCTTGGAGTTTTAGTATTATTTTACCTACAGAATATAACCCTAGAGTTATGGGATATCAAAAAAAACAGGTTGTATAATTATATGATCTACAAATAGTTGTTTCGGGTCTGAGCGCTTACATGTAAGTTTTTATGTTTGTAAATACACCCACGATACAGGAGTAATTCCTAGTGTGAGGCAAGGCACTTAAAAAAATAGGGCTACGATCGTGTGAGCATAATTTAATACTAATGTTATAACACTGCAGAGTTTGTTTGTTTGGTTGATTGAACGCGCGCGCCAATCTAACGAAATAGGTACACGTTCCAACTGAAAAAATATTTTTGTGTTCGGTAGTCTATATATCGAGAAAGTATATCTGCTGCCAGAGCCTCCTTAGAGGTTTTGCACCGAAAACGAGACGCGGGCGGGCGTTATTGCTAAAAATATAAACTAAAAGCAAAAAAAAACTAGTTTGTCTATAAATAAAACAAATCAAAACGGGTTATGTTACAATTTTATTAATATACGTGCGCGTGTAACATGTAACGGTATTTTCTACCACAATAATTTTAATATGAAAGAAAATCGATATAAATATGTAAAGAGAAAATCAGTAACGATGCAATCTATACTGTGTACAAGACCGCTTTCAGTTCGATGAGCTATACAAATAAAACTCGCTTGGAACATTACTTTCCCTGCAAACAGATGCGCAGACGCCGCTATATTATTGGATAGCCTCTGAATGTAATAAAAATTTTACAATCAAACCGCAAAATCGATTTGGCACAGTCATGCATTAAAAAAATACAACGTCAATTTATCTCTGATCTTTGACCATCTTTTTTATTTTCCTACTATATTCTAGAATTATTTATGCACTCGTGGTTAAATAGACAAAAAAAAGGTATATAAAAACTTTTTTTTTAAATAAAGTGTATCTGGTTGTTTTAGGTGTTAGCAGTATCATAACATTAGTTTCGTTTATCGCATAGTCACATTATGATTCTGCTAAAGTTGCATTTTAGACGCCCCCGGATATTTCGTGGATAACTACTCACTAGTTTTCTTCTGTGTTCCGGAAACATTATTATCGCAGTTTCCTTAATACAAAAAAACAATAACAATATGCTCTCATATCGCACGTGGAAACGTGCGGTTATTATTGGATCGGTTATTATTGGAACTATTGTAATAACAACTCCACAATATCGATATTACTAATCCAAACACTCATACTGCCGACAAAATAGCTCAGGGTACCTTTCGACCAGAGATGTGCTATGTAGCTGTGCTGCGAGGATGTAAAAGCTGAGCTACGAAACTGTGTGAACCAGTGTGACCGTTTCCACTGATGCTACGCTGTGTAGCTATGCGAGTAAGATGCGCTATGAAGATGGGTAGCTGCGCTATGAAGATGAGTAGCTGCGCTACGAAGATGCTTAGCTGTGCGCTACGAAGATGCGTAGCTGCGCTACGAAGATGCGTAGCTACGCTACGAAGATCCGTAGCTGCGCTACGAAGATGCGTAGCTACGCTACGAAGATCCGTAGCTGCGATACGAAGATGCGTAGCTGCGATTATTATTATTTTTAAATACATCCATAATCATTAACTAACCTGTAATGTTCCACAGCTGGGACACATGTTTGCTCTTTCAGAAATAGTGGGATAGTGGGCTGTAAAACTTAATGATTTCGCTTGGTGATCGAGCAGGATTTATAGTAGAAAATAATAATATCTAGGTCAAGGTCATTTCGCATGTAATTATTTTAAAGGTATGAAAGTTATCAACCAGAACTACTATCGCATTTATATTAGGAGCATGCTGTAATCTGCGATTTCCTTTGGCCCTCCTTTCTACATTATGCCCCCCGACCTCTCTAAGGTTCCATCTATTTCTGTACCAAAATGAATAAAAATCGATTTAACAGTTTTGTTGTGAAAACGCAACATACATAGAAGCAGAACAAACACACTCGCTTTTATAATATTAGTGGGATGTGATGGTAAATGTTAATGGGAAATGTTTGGTATATCGTATTAGTTAGTATATTTTACAAAACATCCGATAGGTAATAGGTATCAGTATTTTGGTGAGAGAACGTGTTATTTAAATAAACATTCGTTTAAACTTTGAATGCCATACTAAATTAAGATCTCGTTTCTATTTCAGACACGTGTTTTTCACGGGTAAGAAATTCAATAATTGAGAAGTTGATAACAATGACATGTCATGATAGAACCAAGTAAATGCATTCAATTCATAATGTTATCTACTCCGTCGTGTTACCAGAAAATCATAAATCTTACATGTTTTTCAATATTCCATCTATATTTTCATATTTACTATCTATTCTAATTCATAAACTGATGACTAACTTTGGTGTAACGCGCTAATCTTAGGCCGTTATCATACTAGCGGTTTGGAAGCGGCTGCGGGGCGGAGCGGACGCGCAGCGCATCCGTCGCGAACACGCCGCGCATCCGTCGCGAACACGTCGCGGACGCGTGGCAAATGCGTTACGTTTTCGTCGCATGTTTGTACACTCAGTAACAAAATGGATTCCGACGAGGAAACATTGCTGTTGACGTTATTACTTCGGAAACGTCGAAAACGAAAACGAAAGCATCGACGAATTTGGGAAGATCCATTTTTAGATTAGGCTGAGGAATTTTTCGCAGAGAGTTATAAGCAATATTCATGTTTTGGTAAAAAAAAACTTTTCAGGTAAAAAAAAATTGGATGATTATGCATCTATAATCTGTATCACCTACTCTTATCATATTATGCCAAATTTCAGCGCTGGAGGAATTTTTCGAAAGTCTTCATACAAAAAATTCCTCGTTGATCTAAAGTGGGGCGGACGTTTTGGCGTTTGTTCGAGGCAGTACAAAATGGCGTCCACTTTGCTGTTCGCGGCGATCCCGTTGCGCGTCCGCAACGAATTCGCTGCGCAACCGCGGCGTGTTCGCAACGCATTCGCTGTGCGGCCGCTCCGCCCCGCAACCGCTTCCAAACCGCTAGTGTGATAAGGCCCTTAGGAACTGATTCAAATTGTTTTTTTTTGAGCCGGATCAACTATTTATCAAAGAAGGCTATACTCGTAGGTTCTTTAACACCAGTATAGGGTGAAACCGCGTAGAACAGCTATTAATTAATATTATTGGAATGTTTAGCGCAACTTTACAAAGCCTGGTTAATAAAAACAGCTGGCCAGAGTGGTTAGGCACCACGCCCATTAGGTTGACTAAGGGAAAGGTTGCTTGCTAGTGACTCAAATCGCATTAAATAGCACAATCTTGTCTCCGCCAAAGGTACACTTTTTCTAACAACTAGATTAACTGTCTGTTTTGTCAAAATAAAGCCAGTCAAAAGAGCTGTGAGTTTTGACGATACATAGATCGTGATAAATAGATTTGTTGCTAACGACTTTATTGCCAAATTTGTACCAGCTTTATTTCTGTCGAACCTCCTTTATGGCTTAAATGCCTGCTGGGGTCGCAGGAATGTCTCATCAGGTAACTGTAACCCTGGATAGTAAAGGGCTATTGAAGGATCACCGTGGATTTTAGTCAGTAAGAGTCTGAACTGAAAATAAATACGTCTTAAATAATAGAAAAATGATAAACAAGAGTTAATTGACTACCAAAATCAACAAAATTAAAACATCTAGATGAGAAAAATTGGAACCTAAGACAAAAGGAACATCCAGAAAACGAGTAAAAGTAAGAGAAGGTGCTGTAGAAAGATGACATGTCATCGTTTGTGAAAGTACACGACTTCTCAACAAGATAATGAGAGGCCACTACAACTCTGTGGAGCAGTTCAACTTGCTAGTTAAAGACAAGACTACCTATGACGGCTAGACATGGAGCGCCCAGATAGGTTATAGGCAAAGAAATTGTAACATTTGTAACTGGTCAAAGTATTGCTTCAGAAATGGCTGTACCTAATAATTATGATAATGACGCAGTCACTCGATATCTTATAGTGGACGTGGAGTACCATACCAGTTAAACAGTGGCTCTCGATGTAATCCCCAAAATCCTTGAGCTCAAAATACTCCATCATGAAATCAATTCATGTTGTTTTAAAAGGGTACTTGACCACTTACAACCGGCTCCATTCAACCCATAGCTAATCACAAACATGCCTGCGTTCATTAAAATGTAATTCTTTATCAATGGAGAGGAAGTCTGTGCGCCGTGTTATCACGGTGTGACCTTTTTATTTTCCTGCTCCACTGCACAATGGCGGCGATTTTATCCAATTTAGCAAATAAAAGTATTTTATTATTCGCCTGTTGCGTTTGATATCTAAATGTATGCTTGACGTTTTTTTGCAATTTCAAACAAAAGCGCTTTTTCAAGCGTTGATTATTCAACACAGTTATTTCTTTGGCTCTCCTTACGAATAAGAAAATCGAAGACTGTAACATTTACCAACACACACTACGCGTGGTGGATTTACAGAACACTCCATTTCACAGAGAGGAGGCCTAAGCTGTGTCCCAAAAGTGGGAACATTTATTAATGCACGTAGGAGTAAGTACTGATAGTGTATGGGCATCATCTTTGGCCGTTATTTCTTTATTGGCGATTTAACATAACAAAGACTTTATTAAAATGCCAAATTATTTTTAAGTGTATAAAAAGTAAAAACTGGGTGACAATGAAAATACAGGAAGTTTTTGGTGACTATTAGCAGCATTATGTTAATGTCAGTTCCAAACAATAAGTGAATACCTAAATATTAATTAAAGAATTAGTGAAAAAATACAGAGTGAGTGTTGGACCTTGTTTTACCAGGCAGGAATCTGGATATCAGTTAGGCCACAAATCACTAAGGGGACGAGCTTATTGTCTTCTTGATGGCAATTAGCTCGAACCGAATATTATACATGTATATAATTATATTACACAGTGTACATCTCTTTGTCAGGACTTCGATGTTTACAGGCGTGATGTGTGTTTTACTACAAGCGAGTAAGTTCGTCACAAACTACAGAATTGAATGAACGTAAACAATTATGGGGCATTAACACGGGTCAATTTGCCTGGCGACTAGGTGTGCAACTAGCCCTGCCCGGGGTGGGAGGACTCAAAAAAAAAAGCCTGGACCAGTCTATTAGACGGTCGATTTTCGCCGCAAGGCAGGCCGCGCGTGGTGGACGCCCACGGCGTCGGACGTCGCAAGACGATCTCCGGCCACCGTAGGCGCGGGCATGCGGGCGGCGAGTAAAGGGCAACTCGCCGCCCGACCATGGACCATGCCCGGGTCGACGGCGCGTCGTGTTCCACGCGCGCCTCAAAGAGCTTCAGCATAATGACGAGGCCCCCTCTCAGAGGGCTAAAGCCTGCCGGGGTCGCGGGTCTTATACCATCACCGTGACCCCGGAACATAAAGGGCTATTGAAGGACACCGTGGATTTTAATCAGTACAAGTCTGACAGTACCTCTCGCCCTGCCCGGGGTGGGAGGTCTCATTTGATGATTTTACCACGTAAAAAAAAAAAAGGCAGGCCGCGCGGCTATATCGACCGAAATTCATTATTTCAGAGAAGCCATTTCACAAAGTACGTCACTACACGTGCAGATAGAATGACGCTAAGATCACTACGCGATAAAAAACAACTCGAATGACGTATGGTAAGTACTATTATTTATTCATGTATCAGAGGAAGCAATAGGTGGACTCATGGTTAATTACTATGCTGATGATCTTCAAGGTGAGGCATTGCCTGCAGAGGACGGGCTATACCTCGGAAAGTGTGTAAGCCAGAGGATCCCAAGGTTGACTGGGCTTCAACCCTTCTAACGAAAAGTTATCATTCCCAGCTCTTGAAGTTTTAGACAAAAGAGAATTTCGTTAGATAAACATACTATAACTGGTAGATTGTCTTGAAATGCCACAAGTCAAATTATACGTCTAGTTTTTTCATCTCTTTCCCGAAATTGACGTCAATTTAACAATGATAAATTAGTGGTCATTTCAGGCAACACTTTTATTTCCGACCAGTCCTTGGTTCACCAAAACCTGGCAGGAAACGGAAGTCAAAGGGGTGTAACCCACACAATTCCATTTCATTTGTAGTAGTATTTGTAGTTTTCATTTGTAGATTACATCTCATCACATCTGCTCGCATAGACAATTGTTACGGGGACATCTCCCGTCACTACTGGACTGCATAGTGAAGATCAGATCGGCAATTTTTCTATGTTAAATTTGGTATGCATCCGGTTAGATTGGAAGATGACTCCAACTTATTTGAAATAGGCTAGGTTGATGATAATATCAGAGTAAGTGTCATGCTGATGCATAATAAAATATCAAGAACAAAAATAAAATAGTTATAATTTCCGGTACATACAGTTCTGACAAAATAGCTAGATAAGATAAAATTATTGAGCTCAACAATATGTCAAATTACCCGGATTTGCCCGGATAAGTGCAGCAATGAATCTAGATGATGTTAATACAGTATTGTACCTAACTTAGTCATATAAAAGTAAACAGTATTTGAAGTAAATAAAGCGAAAGGGTCAGGAACTTAGATAACATTTGGTTATTCCAAACTATGTTATTGTCAGCTTTATTTGACTTCAAAAATAGCTACCTACAGGATCAATATTTTTAGTCGGTAACAGCTCAGCTTTTATCATCGAGCAAACTGAAAATGGTCAATTCGATATAATAGTAGAATATGCCGAAGCAAAGCAGTGTCTTCTGAAACGGGCGCTATTTTGAATCAAGAACGAACGTAGCGAGGAAAACCAGGGCTCCCGAGTGCAGCGAGGTCTGAGTTTACTCTTGTACGGAGGAGAAGTAAAGGGATTTAAGATTTGTGATGACTAAGAAACTATACACCAGAAACCGACATGTACTTTAACCAAAAATTCGATGACATTGTGTCATCTCCAACCCGCACTGGGCCCGCGTGGTAGATTATGACCCACTCCCCGTCATAGAGAGGTGGCCTGTCATGTCCGAGCAGTGGGAACATTTCAAGACACTAAATCTCTATTGTATAATTATCTTGTTATTTAACCGCAAGGCCAACCTAGGAAATGAAAACTCTTTAGTACATTTTTATAGGTATTTTTTTTTTTGTAGAAAGTAACGAAATTCAGTTCACTATATCATTGCCGGCTATGGCAATTATGACTCGCTTCATGTTAGGTTTACATGACATAATTTGACATTTACGAGCAGTTGGTATGAAAAAACATAATAATAAGGTTATTTAAATAATAAAATGTAGCTTGCGCGGTCAATTACATCGCATAAAATTCCGTTGAATACGTTATCGGAATTATTCATCACATTTTTTTCGAACCGACTAAATTTTTGCAGCATCCGCTGATTCACCATTAAGTATGTCTATCTCCTCAAATCATGTCTGGAGGTCGTTGTCAATGTTGTCAAAAGAAAAGCGACGTAAATACAGCTTGGCCAGAACGTCTTGAAAGGAAACTAATATTTTTGTTTGCTGACAACGTTTTAAAATCTTTGATATTTGATGTAAACAAAGAACGCAGGTTTGTTAGATTTATTATTGTGCCATAAAACTAACGTAATAAGTGAAAAAAAAACATTCAAAGTGCTGTTAGCGAGAGCATAGTCGCCACTTCCGGTTTTCTACTCTAATTTGCCAAGCTGTACACCATGTCCGAAGTTGTTGTTGGCAACTATCAAATCGATAGCAGCGCTCCATGTGACAGTATTGTGAAACAAAGGATAAAAAACTCGCAGATGGAAAATACGTGTCTAGATTAGTATGCACCACAATCATTTCAAGTGCTTTTTTTAGAAAAATTAAATGTTTATCAAAATATCTTGTTGGCAGGAATTTGTAGATGTTATGTCCCCAAATAATGTGGTTACTAGAAAGCGTCATCTTGCACACAGCGTTTAATGGCACGTTCACGACTTTGGTCTAAGCGGTGAGCGGTGCGACGGGAGTCGATAATAAGACATTACCTAATTACTTTTAAAGTACATGAATTCGTCGGTATCGGCGCATCGTTGCGTGTTTCAAACTTTACTAAATATTGAATTTTTCCGCTTCCCACCTCGCGCCGAATCACCGCTCACAGCAGCAAGGTGAATGGGGCGTAATGGCTATTACTAAGTTTTAATGAAAAACTAGCCGAAAATGTTTATCAAAATACGCGCTGAGAAATGTCTGGCTACCTATACGAGAACTTCTGGTCAGGGCCCCCGCATCCATATGTGCAAAGTGTGCAATGCACACGGGCGCCATCCTCTAAGGGCGCAAAAGCAAAGGGCCCAAAAAATAAATAAAAAAAGATTAAAAATAATTTAGAAATAGGATTTGAGAATTTATATAGGATTAGGTTTAAGTATTAAATAAAGACTTTAAATATTTGATCTCACTATCAGATTAAAACTTGAAGTCCGGAAACGTTTTACTTTTAGAGCTGACTGCGTTCGCTCTTCTATGGAAAATAAATTACCTTGTCCTATTCCAAAAACCTAAAAATTTCGCGCTCGCTTCGCTCGCGCTACAAATAATTAAATTGCCATTCGGTTTTCTTGACCTCTCCTTTGATAGCTAATTTTTCAATACCAAATACTTCTTAATTTATGTTAGTTAAATCTTGTTGTGTTCTAAAAAAATTTTAAAAGTATGTCTTCTCTAAATTGGTATGGCACTCTGGTTTGGCTGTGAGGTTGATGGTAGACTTGATGGTTTCTTTTGTGTTTAGTTCCAAGTTTTACAGCCCAAAGGCGCTGAATATTCAAATACACCACTGACCTACCTACCATAAAAAAATGATGCTTTAAGGGGCGCCAAAATCCTTTTTTGCACACAGGCGCCAGTAGCCTTTGCGGGGGCCCTGCTTCTGGTTGCAACCGCGACAGCAAGACTCACTAGTTGAGTTTACAAAATTTCTAGTAATAAATACTAAATAAGTAGTCGAGATAACAAGGACTTAGTATTTATCACTAGAAATGTTGTAAAATCAACCAGTGAGTCTTGCTGTCACGGTTGGAACCAGAAGTTCTCGTATACATTTCTCTGTGTGTATCTGGTTTAAAATATTTACTGACCTTTCTTGCCCGTGAATGGTGTTGGATGCCACTCCGGAACGTACGCGAGGATCGCTTCCACGGCCTGTGAAATAAACAGTTGGGTTAGGTTTGTTTCAAAGAACACAAACAATGGGTGTGTTTGAAAGGGGAATTACTATGGATTGAGGTATGGCTTCTAGGCATGCAAGATATCAGTCAGATATTGTTACACGACAACGACGATATATTACTAGACTCCCTAATAAGAAGCGACCGATGTCTGTCAACACATTAGGCAAAAAAGTCTTATACTTATCCGACTTATTTCGACCACTCCTGTGAGCCGTAAACATTTACCTTGAGACAAACTTTAAGTTAGCCAATCACAACTCAGTACCCCGTCCCCCTCGCTTACGTAGACCTCAGCGAGTTGACAGGATAGTTTTTGCTCCTTAGATCGTGCATGCGGAGTCTAGTAATATATCGTCGTTGTTACAAGATATCCGATGAATTTTAATAGGATTTCATGAGACAGTTTAAGTTTATAAAGGGTTTTTTTTAACCTATATTGTTCCACTGCTGGGCAACGGTCCCACATAACCTTCCACTCTTCCCTTTGTGCGGCTTTCTCCGACCAATCGCTCATGAATGCGTCTATTAAAAGGTACTGTTTGAAAACCTGTCTCAACTAGTTAAAATAAATCAAAGTAGTAACAATTAACAACAAATCACACTGTCTTAATAAAGTTCCATTTTGCAAAGGAGAATGCCCATGTTCGGGCCGAATGTTCGAAGTACGGTTGGCACAAAAAAAAATTTCAAGCTCAGTTCCAAAACCAACCCGCGTCTGTGGATATTTTAGTTTTGCCTTTTTTCGTCGATTTCGATTATTAAAAGTTCATGGTATTTATTTTGTCGAACGAAAGTAGTGTGTTTTCACTAAGAACCTGGTAACAAAGTAAGAATCGCGAAAAAAAAAAAATGCAAATGCGAAAAACTGTAGAACTTTTACATTTTTCCATGTGCAAACAGAAAAACGTAAAGAAACACGGAAAAATACTGGAACGTAGGTATACTATAGGTATCGCTGGTTCCTAACAAATCAATCATTATATTTACCTATTATTATCCCGTTCTAATTTCTCTTATTTTTGTATACTTAATTTGTAGGTAAGTACTTATTTGCCTATGTTTTATATCCTTATTAACTGCTAAGCTCGATGTTTTAATTAACTTGTGGTAACACTAACAACATGGTATTTCCGTGTGAAATTGCTAATGTGTCTTAATTGGTGACAATTACAACAAGGACCTTTTTATCAAACGCCATAAATAACTCGTTAGTGCATAAAAACTAGTTGGAGCATGTCACACGTCACCTTGTGCATGTAACGTCATGTTTTTTACATGCACTTCCAAGTTTTTGTTCAAAGAAACCATGTGAGATATAAAATTGAAGACAATAGTTTGAAACTGATCGTTTTCACATACATATAATAGAGATAGACTACTAAGTCTGCACATTTTGAACTGACGTTATATTAATGCGAAAGAGAGTTTGTTGCGCTTTCGTTTGTTTGTTATGATTTTGATGATTTTCCGGTATAGAGGCGATTAGAACTTTGGAAATGGTTATAGGCTACAAATTTTTTGTAAATTTCTTAAATGAAAAGACAATTGAAAAGGGCAACGATGGAAAAAGCAGGCAAAAGCCCTCCTAACTTTATCCAATTTGACTTAAGGTCGGCGCAACATATTTTTTTCCTTCCATTCTCCCCCATCAGACGTCACAGTCACAGTATCATTTACTCCTTTTTCTTTCATATCATTTCTAAGACAATCCATCATTTTTTTCTTTGGCCTTTCTCTTCCTCTCCTTCCATCAACATTCATACTCATCACTCTCTAGATAAAGTTAGATAAATAATATTTTTATTTTTTTTTTGTGTGTGGCATCTCGCAGGTCAACCTCTAGTAGGTGTGTACAGGTTTAAGAGCATGATGATTATGCAATAATATTATTCGATCCTTAAACTTTACCAATTTTATGTTACCACACTGTTATTCTTTTATCGCAAACAGGGCATCAGAATGATCCAAGTTGAGCAGCAAAACAGACTAAATTAATATTGCTAAAAATACAATATGATTGGCTCTCTTTTTATTAGAAAGTTAATGACCGTAAAATGGCCGTCCCTTTTATTTTCTTTGTGTGATGTGATACGGTTTTTGATTTTTCTTGGTGTCAATCTAGCCTAAAAGCAAACATGAGACTAAGAAGGAGCGAGCACGGTAAGTAGAAGGAACCGCAAAATACTGGTCCTCAACCGAACTGTTTGGATGCCAGGACTTTCTACAGCTATTAAGGCACGAACACTGGTGAGGCTTTACAACGCCAGTCATCGCCTAGTGGTTATCACTCAGCCCGGCACGCAGGTTACAGATAGTTGTAGTGCTGCCGTCCAGCGGATCCGCCAAGCTCACTGGCTTATAAAGAACGGCATTATTATATAAATAAAATATAAGCACCGCATTCCAAATTATGTTCGCTTTCTAGATAACTTGTTTATGTTTTTTTTGGTGAACACATGCAAGAAGTCTGTGTGCTGATGTCAAAACACTGTAGTCTGTGTCAAAGCTCGAAGCAAAGTTCAAACTTAGAATCGGAACATCATAGACCATAGACTTCCCTAGTTTATGATAAAGGGGACATACTTATAATAAATCCTTCCAAAGATAAATTTGTCTCAAGGGGAATGGTGAAACATTGTTTCCCATGAGACCATAGCTCACTTGCTGAATATCTAAAGTATCCCACTTTAAAAAAACAGAAATATGGCCATCTTCAAGCCTATGTGATGTAACAAACCCAATTCAGAAAGAAGAAGGTACCTAACCTTCTCAAGGTTCTAAAATCGTACGTGATCAGAAACGTCATTAATCATTTGTTTAGACGCACCATCGACCAATGCAAACATCCTTTAAGGAAAATGTTACCTCCATATCACATATTTAATTTGTAGTAAAGGAAAACTTCACTGCTCTTGTTCAAGGCAAATAAAAACCTAAGAAACAGATTGTTAAATATTTATAGCCGTCTAAAACTGAACGATAGAAAGGCGATAAGAACGTCTCGACATACTCTTTGTATCGCAAAACTTGCCAAGATATAATAATATTAGTGCATTAATTATACACAGAAACCTTCCGGAATATTCTAATGGTGGTGATGACAGGTTTGATTAAAACGAGGTCTCACAAACAAAAAGAGAATACAATTTTTATAATACGCATGCAGTTTTAATGCAAATAAAATTTCAATTTAAATGTTTGCAGTTGGAGAATGAATGTGTCTACTTATGCATACCAATACAAATCCGTTATAAATAAGGACGTAGTTAGGTATCAATTCAGATAAAGGGATCCTTGTGTGCATCTTGAATCTTTACAAAACGGATAGATCATCCCAATCCGTCATCGAGATACGTTGTGTCGCATTAAATATAGTCTGCATTTATGTGATTGAGAACAAAGTCTCTTTGAAAGCGCAAATGGACAATCATAATTTGTAACCGATCAAATATGTAAGTACTATTTAATTCCGCAATTCGCACACAACAGCTAAGCAAAGTTACTACTACTAATTAGTACCAAATATCAGTATTAACTTATTTTTAACTACTTAAACACAAAGATATGATAGGTAATTATGATGGATGGATTGTGTAAGTAATGATACTAATTAATAATAAGTGAACGAACTAAATGATAGCATGACGCCTGACATGGCAGAATGGGATTGGACAAGGGCGCAACGACTAGAAGAAGATGACAATTAACATTCACACAACACAACAATCTAAGTAAGGTTTAAAACGACGAGTTATTCCGTTCTGATCCCCTAGAAAGTAAAAATATTTGGCAGGGGATCAGAAACGCAAAAAGGAACAACAAGAAATAAAGGAAGATAAAACAATTGCAAATCGATCTCAGTGCACAAGTAAATTGACTCAATTCATTATTAAAACGTGCAGCGTTGTAGCTTTTATCTTATGTTTACAATGTGCATGGAACGGTTCAAGGCACCGTTGATAATGCACGCATGGCTAGAACTAACTGGCTTTGATTAGACTATTATCTTTAACAATTACGGGGGAGACGAATATTCAAAGACATGCTTCATGCATGATTGTTTTCTGTTATTACTAAGATCAGACGAAACCTGAACCATAGTGACGATCGCCTCATAGCAGTCGCATTCGAGCGTTGAAAATCTAACATTCCCAAAATAAGCCAATCCAAAATGTAACTGCATTTTCAGTCATATCACAAACGTTACACATAAGATAATAACTTTGCTACAATCAGATAGAAAATAATCGATACGAATAATAAACTGATATTGAAATTGAATTTGTTTTTCGATAAAATGGGTTTTTCGATGAAAAAGTGAATGCAACCATGCGATTCTACCAATAACCTAATTTTCAAAGGTTTGATGTTGAAATCAAAGCATAAAGCGTGATTTATTTCGTCGATAGCAACGGTTATTACATTTAAAACGTGCTTAGTAACAGAGCGCAGTTTTACTGAACTCCACGCACTTAATACCTACTGGTTCGACATTTTGTCCTAAGCTGAGCCATTTGCTAAAAAACGCTGAGTCCAAATCGGATTAAGTCAAGGACTCTCTTGTCAATCATCTTCACGTCAATTTTGGACAACAAAGTTAAATTAAACTGATCTGGACGTAAGTTAAGAAACTTGAAAGCGTAATTTTCTCAAGAATTTCTAAAGCATCACTTATTTCAATGTGTTCTAGACTTCAAGGTGACAAGTTAACACAGAGAGGAGTATAAGTAAAGCCAATTGTAGATCGATTACTATAATGCATCAGGGAATTACAAAGACTGTGAAGAATGCTAGTGACAGGCAATTATTTATATATGAGACATACTCGTAGCTTCAACTAGATGGGAAACAACATTATTTCATTCAAGTTGAAACATTGTGGCGAGTAGACCATAGCAGTAACACGGAAAAGCAATCTATAATAAACTTATCAGCATAGTTTACGCATCGGCGCACGAACTACACACAAACCCAGCCAGTAGATTAATTTCTCAATCATTTGAAACAATGTATTCAATTATGCGACACAATAAAGCAGTCGCTTGTCAAACAAAACATGACAGTATCATCTGTAAGCAATGCGTGCGCCAACCATGAATATTAATGGACCGTAAAAAATACTAGCCCAATTATGGACAATCTCCTTTATGATGTGCTGTGCAAAATAAAATAATACGACCGATTATTCTCTATCACCACTCTAAAAATTTATTTTTTTCGCAAGTTTGGAAAACCATGCAAAATATTTTCGGGTGCGATAGTCCCGTGTGTCCGTGTAAATAAAGTCATAAAAATATTATGCAAAGTAAAAATCTCTCGAGACCGACCATTTCTATGAAAAATCGGCTATTTCAGAGACTCGGAAAAACCGATTGATATTATTTTAGGAAGCGGGATTCCGGGACTGTAGAAAGTATATTTTAGTTAAATAAGGAGGATTCCCTGTTAGCAGGAAAGTCTAGCTAGTTTAAAGTCTGGCATGCCTTGTTTTATCGTGGTAAAATCATCCTATGAGTCCTCTCACCCAGAGCGGGACGGGAGGGACTGTCGGACTTGTACAGACTAAATCCACGGTGATCCTTCAATAAGTCCTTTACTTTCCTGAAACCGAGGAATATTAACCAATAGGGTTGCAATAAATATTCGCTCCTCTTCAAGTAAGCAATTCTAGCTAATAAATAAAAAAATAAATCGCTGTTCGTTAGTCTCGCTAAAACTCGAGAACGGCTGGACCGATTTGGCTAATTTTGGTTTTGAATCGTTTTCGTCAATATGTTCAGAGACGGTTTAGCAGGTGAGAATATGATTTATGAAAAAACTGATTCTGAGTCGGTAAGTTTGCCGAGTCAGCTAGTTGGTAAATATGAGTATTTCGCGGTTTCGCCGCTGCCGCTGCGCTTTTGTAGACAGGCAGCTAAATTCAAATTGACACAATGGTCATCCACGAAGAACGATTCAAATTCATAATTGGAGAAAATTAAGAAATGACAATGATAATAATTATAGTAAGGCAACTGTATAAACAAAAATGTCTGTGCGCTAAATTCTATAAATAAAACACTTTGAAACAAAAACAACATTTAGTAGGTTCCACGTGTTGATAACAAAGAATTTGTATTCAAGTGTTATCTGTCTGCTAATCTTTGTTCAGACTATTTACGGAGTAAGTACATCTTGCAAACTCTTATGAATAATATGAACGTTGAAAGGAAAGTGAGGCTGTGGACTTAAATAGGTACTTGATGTGGGATTGTGACCATAATCTCATTATCTTCAAAACTTTCATAATTCTCTCTCACTCGTCATATCAATAATCACCCTTTTTCTAGCCATATCATCCTCCAGATCCGTAACTCCCATCCTCATCAGCCTATAAATGTTCCCACTGTTGGGACACAGGCCTTCTCTCTGAGAGAAGGAGTGGGCCAATATCCAATACGCGGGCCCAGTGCGGGTTAGTAGACGTCACATGTCGTCGAATTTTTGGTTCGAGGACATGCCGGTTTCCTCACGATGTTTCCTTCACACATTACACAAAGAAATGAGTCTGGCTGGGTTCGAACCCACGACCTACAACTCGTAAGTTGAGGCCGATACCACTGGGCCACCACTGCTCTAACTCCCATGTTCTATTTACCTATGAGATATTTACCTGTGCAGCAGCAACTCTGGTCTCCCAGGCCGGCGAGCGCAGATGCGTCATAAGCCTGCCAAGAAGCCGGTGCAGCTCCTCAGGGTGGGCCTTCTGGACCTCTCCAAGTTGGCGGGCAGCGGCGCGGCGGGTGGCCGGCCCCGCGCCCGCCTCCAGGAGGACGAACAGGCGGTCTAACCTGGACAAGAAATACTAAATTAACTTCATCATTTACACTTAAATCTGATAAATACATACTGCATTGGACCAGCATCAACTTTACCCTTCAGCAACCTGGAATTGAAAAGGGGCATTCTACGACCTTTCGACGGTCATTTCTGGATGGGCGACTGCCCTACAATGCCTGTTGTATAATTGTATTGTTGTTGTCTGTGTTTTCCGTTCTTTAAGATACTCTATGTGCTCCTTTTTGATAAAATGATTGCCAGCTGTCACTCAGGACCAAAGCAGCGTACAACTGGTGAAAGATTTAAATCGGTCCAGTAGTTTCTGTTGTAGTAGACTATGATTGTTTATTACAATTATGGGGTAATAATTATTTCTATATATAAATCGATTTGGGAATAAAAACATCAAGGTTCACCAAGAAGGGTAAATCGAAAACGCGTACATATGTCAACAAAATATTACATCATCCAATGCATTGTTTACAGTAGAAAACTGAATATAATTACTTGAAGCCGTGTCTACATAATATCATAACATCTGTTCAAGCACCCTTCAAGCACGAGTAGAAGTTAATTTTACTTCAAACATTGATCGTTTTGTTTGAAGTCGCATAATAAAAATAAGTCAAGGTTAATTATTACCACGGGTGAGTAAAAAATGACGAAGAATTAATAATTTTATAGAAAACTTCAAAGGGGCCTTGGAACGAGAGATGGGTAGAGGGCATAAAGTTTCATGAAAAATATGAGCATAAACTTGGCATATTGGGCATAAAGTTCATTGGTAAAAATAAGTGGAAACTTAACTGAAACTTCGGAAAAGTTTTTTTTAAATGTGATAGGTAGTTTAAATAATGGATGCTCTGTTTTTTTTTTATCGCTTTCTATTATTGTCTATTTGGATAGATTTGCTCTTGTCTCTAGTCCTAGTCTGCGACATATGTCACATGTCTGCGACAAAGCCTACGATGGAGCAAGCCTACCCAGAAGAAGCCTGTTCTCAGTTTTCACTCTAACTTTGAAAAGTTTCGGGTTGTATGCGTTCAGGAAACCACCGTCGCAGGAAGTGAGTTTCACTCCTTTGCTATGCGCAATGAAACAAATTGAATTCTTTGTCTTTACCTTAAAATTGAACCTGTAAAAGGTGCCCCGCTAGGCATCATCACCTAGCGGGGTTCCTTTTCCACATTTCTCTTTATGGTGCACGTCATCAATTATTTCTAACCTAATCAAACTAGGTAAATTGGACTCAATTTATTAACCCCAAGGTTTAATTGGTTCTATAAAAGCGTGCGATCGTAAAATACTATCGTAAAACATGTTGCATAAGAAATGCTTTGCTTTCATACAACGACAGGTACATGTGTTATGTAACATCGTAGGTACCTATGTATAATACTAGACTAGAGTACATAATGTAAACCTGCATCGAGCTCCGCAACGTGCCCAAGAGGACCTACGAAACTAAAAAGATGCTATATGAGGCATTACTACAGCTGTCGGAAAAACTTCAAATAAAAGTGCAACCATCTGATATTCGCGACATATTAAGACAGCCATCAAAGAAAGAAAACCCAAACTCATCAATAACGGTCGAATTTACAAATACATTAGTCAAAACTAATTTTTTAGCAGCCGTTAAGAACCACAACAAGCTAAATCCTAACAACAAGTTAAACTCGACCCATCTGGGCTTAGAAGCTCCAATAACCCCAACTTACGCTGCGGATCAGTTGACTAGCCAATCTAAACGACTATTTTACTTAGCTCGAAACTTCGCCAAGGTGAACCAATACCTGTATTGCTGGACTGTGGATGGGCGCATTTTGTTGAAGAAAAACCCTGACAGCCCTTCTATAGTTATAAAAACGGAAACACAAATCCAAAAGATGTCTGCATCGAATAATGTATGACTAGATAATTGTATGAAAGGCTCATTTTTTCCTCTCACGTCTGAATTTATTTTGTATCTTGTTTCTACTTACTCTGTCACTATATCTAAATTAATCAATGTAACCAACTATTTACTACACATATCAAACACAAACACATCATACAAATCCCACATACATGAATCACATCAAAAAATTACTATAAGTAAAATATACATTCTTACACTCTGGTCAAATTTGTTCACACTTCACGTCTTAAACCTCCAACAATCTAATGCATACCGTTATGTGACTCCCCTTCTACCCTTATCATTATTTAGCAATGTCTAACTCCATTAATGATGTAATCTCAAATGTCGACCAATTTTCTGTATCCGAGACTCACATCTGTAATCCTGAGGAGAGTCAATCGTATCTTGTGAATGCAATCAACTGGTTTACCGTACTCACTCAAAATATCCGATCCATTAATTGTAATTACTTGGACCTTCAAACTCTTATTCACCGTATAGACATTGAATGTGATCTGCTGGTACTTACAGAATGTTGGTTACCGTGTTCAAGCAACTCCTGTATACCAACCCCTCATAACTACACAACCTACAAAACAACGAAACACCTTAATCAGAGCGACGGGGTGGTTGTCTATGCGAAATCTGCTTTGATAACTACATGTGAAGAACCCAACTTCTTTGGATCAGCCTCAGGCCTGCTTGTTAAGCTAAATTCTGATATAGCTATTCTATGTATATACCGTTCACCCTCAAATGACAATATTAATACATTTCTCGCAGCCCTCAATAGCATTCTTCCAACTCTTACTTCCTATAAATCAATTATTATAACGGGAGATATTAACTTAGATATCAAACCTTCTACCCTAGACACACGATCACATGAATACCTTAATACTTTGGCATATCACGGATTTTTACCGGCTCATACACATCCTACTAGAGGTAAAAACTGCTTGGACCATATTATGATTCGAACTAACGCCAAAATACTGACCCTGGTTTACGACACAACAGTGACAGATCATTCTTCTACCCTTTTATGTATAAACAATAAAAAACTTAAAACAACTCCCCGGAAGACACTATCAAAGGTAGACTTTGATGCACTTGACTCCTCTATGAAACTCCTAGACTTTACTTCTCTTTTCCTTGCCACGGACCCTAATAATGCTTTAGACACCCTTATAAATTTAATAAAAGGCGCGCTATCAAAATGCACAAAAATAGTCAAAATACCGACGAGTAAAAGAATTTTGAAACCATGGATAACACCAGGATTGCTGCGATGTATACGTAACCGAGATTCTCTTCACAAAAAAGCCAAACAATCACCAAACAACATATCACTCAATATCACATACAAACGTTACAGAAATTTTTGTACAGCTCTATTAAAAAAAATTAAACGTAAATTCGACGCTGAAGAACTTACAAAATCTATCCACAACCCTAAAAAACTATGGGACACCATCAAAAATATTACCAATACACAGAAAATTAAAAACTCCTCTAATCTACTCTTATCTCATTCACACTCGGCTACAAAGTCATGCAATGATGTTAACACTTTCTTTGCGAACATCGGGAAAACACTAGCAGAAAACATAACAAATGTCCAGAATCCGTCACCTCTCCCTCGTGCTTCAAGAGCCAAAAAATCTTTCGTACTAGAAAAAACGGACCCGGAAGAAGTTATTTGTATTATAAACCAGCTAAGGACCAACGCTGCTACTGGTTGGGATGGCATATCTCAAATCATATTAAAGCGTTACGCACGAGACCTTGCACCCATTCTTTGCCACATATTCAACCTTTGCTTTCAATCAGCAACCTTTCCGACATCTCTAAAAAAGGCAGTCATTCATCCTATCTTTAAGGGTGGGGACGGGAGCAAGCCAAACAACTATCGCCCCATAGCGGTTCTCAGTGCCCTGTCCAAAGTTCTCGAGCGCCTTATAAATAAACGACTAGTTCACTACCTCGAGCACTTCAATCTGTTATCTCCTCAGCAGTTTGGCTTTCGCAAGGACAAATCAACTTGCCAAGCGGTCCATGTGTTGGTTGACGATATCGTCCGAAACTTAAACAGTCACAAGAAAGTGCTTACCATATTCTTGGACCTTGCGAAAGCATTTGACACAGTTCCCGTTCCCACTCTTCTACTCAAACTCGAAGGATTGGGTGTGAGGGGTTCATCACTAGAATTATTTGAAAGTTATCTTACAGATCGCTCACAATCAGTCGTTATAGACACTTTCAAGAGCGATGAACTTCCCATTCAGTATGGCGTGCCACAGGGTAGCGTTATGGGGCCCACACTCTTCCTAGTCTTCATTAACGACCTCTGCAATCTCGGAATCCCAAACGCTAACATAGTTTCATTTGCAGATGACACTGCCATCACCTTTTCCGCAAACACATGGTCTGAACTCGAAGCAACTGCCCAAAAAGGGTTTAATTCGGCCTTGAAGTGGCTTTCCTCTCACACACTGACTCTTAATGCCACCAAAACCAAATTCATTACATTCACAATAACCAACATTTTACAACAAAGAACACCTATTACACTAAAAGCTCACTCATGCACCACACAAACCGAATTGATATGTCAATGCCCTACATTAACCTCAGTGGATCAGATTAAATACCTAGGTGTAATTCTGGACAAAAACCTTAATTTCAAGTCTCACATTAACACTATCTCTGGCCGCATACGTAAGTTGATTTACATTTTCAAAACCCTACGTTATGTAGCGAACCCTTTTATCATCCGAAACGTATACTTTGCACTGTGTCAATCAATATTAATTTATTGCATTTCTTGTTGGGGTGGAGCTGCAAAGACTACTCTTAATCCTTTGGAGATTGCTCACAGGGCCATTCTGAAAATTGCCACTTTTCGACACATACTTTTTCCAACAACTGAACTCTATGAATCCTGTAACGTGCTTAATGTTAGACAACAGTATATTCTGCATATAGTACTATCACAACACCAGAAAACACCATACCGTCACATCTCCAAACGCCGCAAAGATCTAATCTGCACTGTCCCACCTGCTCGTACGTCTTTTATTAAAAGATTCGCTCTGTACCTTGGACCTTCACTTTACAATAAAATTAACGCAAAAATTCCCATATATGGCTTGAACTATTTTAACTGCAAAAAAAATGTGCGCTCATATCTACAAAAGCTCAACCATCATGAAACTGAAGTTTTCTTTTATAAATGATCTCATAATGTTACACATCATAAACACCACACATATTCCAAAAATTACACCATACATCAATTATTACACTTACACACACACACACCATAATATTATCACTGCACACTTTCATAATGTGCTGTTTTATTTTTTTTCCCTTTTTAGTTTATTACCGACTAGGATTAGAATTAAGTTGTGTTACCAATTATTGTTTTTATCTGTTGTGCATTTCCATTTTTTTTTCTGCTTGCTTTTAATATTGTTATACTTAACCAATAACACGTGCTATATGTCATCCAAAGATAGGGGGCAGAACTGTATTTCCTAAACTCAGGCTATTCTGTAGCCTATCTAGGAGAACAGTACTCAACCCATTAACTAGATTAGTATGCACTGTATGCCTAAAAAAAAAAAAAAAAAATGTTGAATGAGAACTTAGATGAACTAGTATACACCTACTACTAGTATACTACACTACCTACGTGCGCGATGACATCGCCTCGTGGCCGCATTAAGGGGGACAAAAGATCTATTAATTCTTACCAACTAGATATTACGATAAACATCGTCTGCATAAAATAAATAAAAAAAAGGACATTAAGAGGTTATGGTGACAGATGCATGCATAACATGAATTACTTAGAAAACATGATGACAATGTGTGAGCAGCGTCAAGCCTTTGAGATCACTCATTTTCAGCACAGAGTGTATACTTTTTTGCAAAGGTATATCCTCTTTTGTTGACAATAGTGTTCGCTGTGATGCGCATGCGCACCTCTCAGTTAATAAAACACGCTAATTCTAATGTACACTAGCTAACGAACTTTACATAAGACCTGTCTCTACCGTATTAGAACAGTAGCCATTTAAATCGAGCTCTGTATCTCGTTATAGAGGATAATGCACGGCATTAGTTAATACTATTATTGGAATTCATCCTGAGAAATTATGAAATCACTGTGAGTTTACTTTCTAGGGACGATAAGGTTCAATTTGCATTACCAAAGAACGGAATGGCACCGAACATTTGTAACGAAATGTTACTAAGATAGGTATTAAATTTTGTGCCATTTGGGTTATAATTATATCAACTATGTACGATACTCATAAACTCTATATAACTCATAAATCCCGAAAACTTCCTGGAAATTTCCGATTGTGAATTGTACGAAGCAGTTTTCATTTCATAATTATTACTTAAAGTCGCATAAAATCTTTAGTCCTTACCACGTAGGTAGAGCAATGTGAACCTTACGGCGTTACCATCCACTAACCAATAAAATTCATACATAGCGTGTTCACAAAGACCGCGACTTTCGATTTTAAATTCACATAAATTATTATAATCATTCGGTTATGATTATGATACATAATTAAAATTCGGGTCATCTTGAAACTAAAGATAAACAATTAATTGTGTATGTGGAATGGTATAGTATCAATAGTGTAAGGAAGGACACAATTGAATTAAATAACAAAGGCCACGCAAATTAAAATAATATTTAAAAAAAACTTGCATTACCTACTATAATTTTCAACAATATTCCAAGACTGTTTTGAATAAAAAGTTTATAATAATATGCATATCATATCATAAAAGCTGTTAAAATATGTTCTGTGGTGAATGGCACCACAGAGAGTACGGTCTTTTGGTCATGTCATAATTTTATGGAAATTAGTTATCATTCATTTTAGAACGTGAACTTTTGACCCCAACGTGGAAGTGAGCTTGATCTTCCGTTTAGTCACAATCACAACACAAAATAAACATTACTTGTACCATATTTATGTACATCTTCTGTGACTTATAACTCCTTTTTATTAGCGTGGAACAATCTTATAAAAATGAGTCCTTCCACCCAGGGCAGGACAGGAGGGACTGTCAGACTTGTACTGACTAAAATCCACGGTGTACTTCAATAGCCGTTTACTTTCCGGGATTACGGTATTTGTCAGTCTCGCGGTCGGATAGCGAGTCGCCTATTACTCGCCGCCCGCATGCCCGAATTTTACCTACTTAAACCATTTCAAAAAGTTTTGTCGGTTCTTCTTAAATTCAGCAACAAAATGCCTTATTACCAGCTAAATTATTACAAATGGAATGCACATTTGGCATTTCACAAAAACACAATTAGCTCTACAATACTTTACATATACTGAAGCATCACTTTCAGGACATTCAAGGTCACTAGACATGCATTATTTATCACAATAACAAACAAAGGTTAACTTACCGAGACGTCATGCTGTATTCTTATCAAGCCAACTTGTTGTTCCACTCCTGAAACAAACAGAAACAGTTTTAAATAAAAAATCGAACACAGCGAATCCGAGGATGAGATCTTAAGTGTAAATGAACAAACAATGGACAGACAATGGCCCACCTTCTAGACTACACTGCATGGCCTGTCACCTGTACACTTGAAGATCTTATGAATGCCTGATGCATTGCATGCATTAGCGGAATTCACATAGATGAATATTGTTGCCCAAAAATAAATAACATAATTATGAACAAGCATTTAGGTATTTGGCAGAGACCACGAAAGACAAACAACATTTAAATAAAATAACACAAAAAAAAGGAAAACTCAAAGAAAATAAATAAAAAATAAACAAAGAATTGTTGTGCACACAGCAGCTGCGAAATAGTTCAGCAAAATGTCGAGCAATTTGCCATCGACTTGCTAAGAAGGCCGCGAATCCGAGATGTTATCATCACGCTCATCTATCCAACACTGCTGGCCTAGTGGTCTGGTCCATGAGTTACATGACCTGTATAATAGTGGCCAATCAGAATCCGGATATCAATAGAGCCCTAATCGTCTGTTCCAATTTTCCGAATGGCCAGACACCATCGATCAGCGATCACTGCAAACGCTGTGTTATCTAGCTAGATAATCACCATGCGCATGGCTGGTGCATATTCATTGAGTGATAGGCTACTGTTCTCGCTGCACCTGGTTCGGAGCCGCACGGAACAAATAACTTATACATAGTAGGGCTACTCGTAAGTTCCATGTATAGCTGTTGGTTTACAAGAGTTTAAATGGTTTTAAGCGCACCCACGATACTAGAGACATTTCCAGTGTGGGACAACTATTTTAGTTTGAAAATGTTAATGAAAAATATAATATCAGTCAACTGTGGACACTCAGCCGTACCCTACGCGTCAGTCATTTAAATAGATCGTCAACCTTTTTTTTACATTTCGATAAGTTTTTGTCATTGATTACGTTAAGAGTTCTTCAAAAAAAAAAAAAAAAAATGAAATCGTGCGCATTGTGTAACGTGCAGTTCAACGATGGTGTCCAGTGTGGGAGCTGTAAAAAGTATTTAGATTTTGGATGTGCCAACATATCTGAAGCTGGATGGAGAAAGCTGGGTGCTACTAGAATGGCACAATGGAAGTGCTCGGCCTGCAGAATCTCATCTCCAGCTGTACCCACTTCGGACCAAGCGTCTCTCGAAACCATCCTGAGTGAAATTCGGGACATGAAGCGTCAATTACTCAATCTTCCAACACTTAGTGATGACATCAAGGTGATAAAGGATGAGCTATCTGAATTGAAGTCGACATGTCAAGGTACTAGTGGCAAACTCGACGAATTTGAAGGGAGGATTTCCGAAGTTGAAAATAAAGTAGCTGAACTTGAAAAGATGCAGCTGGCTATGAATGACTTACAGTCAGACTTATCTAAAGTGAAGTTCGAACTCTCATCAAGTGATCAACGGTCCCGACTAAACAATATTGAAATCAAAGGAGTTCCAGTACGAAAAGATGAGAATTTATTCACAATTATTGAAGCCATTGGTCGCAAAGTTAATTATAGCTGCCCCAAAACACTGATCAACTACGTCTCGAGGGTGCCGATCTTCAACTCTAATGATAAACTTATTATAGTAAGTTTTTTAAACAGATATGTCAAAGAAGATTTCATAGCGGCAGCGCGAGCAGTAAAGAACTTATCCACATCTGATATCGGGTTCCAAGGCACTTCGCAGCGTGTATTCGTTAATGACCACCTTAGTGTGGAATATAAGAAGCTGCTAAGTAAAGTTAAAACCATCGCCAGTGAGAAAAATTATGAGTTCGTTTGGGTGAAGCATGGAAAAATTCACGTTCTAAAAAACACTAACTGTAAAGTTATCATAGTGAGAAAAGAATCAGATTTAAACAAACTCGCTTAATATGCAATTTACACTGTATACGATCCTTTCTGTTTTATAGCATTATTGTTTTACCTATATGTTACAAAATGTTTAGCACCTCTGCCGCACTAATGAGCCCAACACCTCTCTTTTGTCCTGTTAAAAAAATCCTTTATGTTTCTTATCGCGCTGTTTACTTTAAAGTGTTAAAGCTAAATCATATGTCTTGCTCGCTCACGCTTGCACGCACTACGCATTACTGCTTGCCTTCTCGCACAGCTGTTTACCGCTCAGTGTCGAATAATTGCTGCCTACCAATAATAATAGTAACCGTTTGCCTACTTCACATGTATTTATTTTGTAATAACCCTGATTTGGTTAATATTCTTAAGTGATGGCTACCAACGTTAATGTTAATCTACCTGGTTTGAAGATATTTTATCAGAATGTTCGCGGTTTACGAACTAAAACCGATACCTTTTATCGTCAAATGTTAGCTAGCTCTTTTGATGTTATTGTTCTCACTGAGACGTGGTTATTGGATGGTATTATGAGCTCGGAGTTTTTTGATGAGAGGTATATTGTGTGGCGTCGCGACCGGGACTACGTACTGACTGGGCAGTCACGCGGTGGAGGAGTTCTCATAGCTGTGCGTCGAGAATTATCAGTGACATGTCAACAAAATTTTCATTCTACAGCCGAAGACCTCTGGATAAGCATACACTTGAAGAATTCGATTACACGCAACCATTTTAATTTACATCTCTGTGGGATTTATTTATGTAAACAAAATCGGGGTCTTTCCTTTTCGTCTCAATTGTCAAATTTTCTTTCGACATTAAATCGGTCTGTGATTGGTAATGGTTTGGACAAATTTCTTATCATCGGTGATTTCAATATGAGCGGAATAAGTTGGGTCCCATCTGGCAACATATCGTTCGTCCCTACGAACCTTAGGAGTAGTGATGAGGTATTACTTGGAGATGAGTTATGTACTCTTGATCTTGGTCAGTATAATGGCGTGACTAACAAACACGGTAAAATACTTGATTTAGTGCTCTCGAACCAGGCAGCCAACGTGACTGAAAGTTTTAACCCACTGGTACCAATTGATGATTATCACCCAGCATTGTTAATTACAATGGATCTTGTTGAGTTACCTCCCCTTCAGTGTGCGTCCCGTATACAATTTTTGTATGATAAAGGTGACTATGAATCCATTAATCGTGACATTTGTATGACTGACTGGGTAAGTGAATTCGCAATAAGATCACCTGATGAATCTGTAAGTTTTTTCAATGACGTTATCCATAATCTTCAAGTCAATTATATACCTCAGAAACTTTCTTGCAATAAAACATATCCGACCTGGTACAGTTCCTCATTAATAAATACAATAAAAGAAAAATACAAATACTTCAAAAAATTTAAAATTTATGGCAATAAGTCCGACGAACAAACATTTAAACTTCTTCGTGATAGGGTAAAAATATTAGAAAGTCAATGTTACACTAATTATTTGAAACTTACTGAAATGTCTATAAAAATTAATCCGAAAACATTTTGGACCTTTGTTAAAAAACGCCATAATATAAATACAATCCCCAGCACGTTCAACTTCAACAATCAAACACTGCGTACTGGTGAGTCCATATGTGAGGCATTCTCAACGTATTTTCACTCCACTTTCTTAGATTCTAGCCTCAATCATGATGGTAGCTCTAGTTCCAATTCTTCCTCTGTCATTGACTCGTCTAACTTATCGTCCGATATTAATCGTATCACAATAAACATTGAGGACGTAGCCAGCTTACTTAAAAAATTAGATACATCAAAAGCGCCGGGCCCAGATAATATCTCATCCAAGCTTCTCGTACGCTGTGCTGCATCCATTGCACTTCCTATTTCAATTCTATTTAAAAAATCTTTGGATGCTTGTGTTGTCCCCAAACTTTGGAAATCGGCATTCATAACTCCTGTACATAAGAAAGGAGTCAAAACAGACATCACTAATTACAGGCCGATATCCAAATTGTGTATCATCGCCAAGGTTTTTGAAAGGATTATCTATAACCAGGTCTATTCTGCTCTAGAACAATCCTTTAGTCCCTTCCAACACGGCTTTCTCAAGGGTAGATCCACTGTCACCAATCTAATTTTGCTTAATGACTACATCACTGAGGCAATGGACCACGGTAAGCAAGTCGATGTTGTCTACACAGACTATAGCAAGTGCTTTGACCGAATTGACCACCTCATCTTGTTACAGAAGTTAGAAAGCATCGGCATACGCGGAGACTTGCTTCGCTGGTTTTCCTCTTATATTGAAAACAGGTCTCAGGCTGTGGTGCTGAATAATTATGTATCTAGCTGGGTTTTAGTCCCCAGCGGAGTCCCCCAAGGTTCATTGCTAGGTCCCCTATTATTTATCATCTATGTGAATGACATCGACTCCTGTATGACCTTTTGTAAATTACTGTGCTTCGCTGACGACATGAAAATTTTTGCTACCATATCATCGACTTCGGACATGTTCGCCTTTCAAACTGATTTACAAAATCTCGAAGCATACTGTCGAAAAAACAAACTTGATCTGAATCCTATAAAATGCTCAGTTGTAACGTATTCCCGTGGACGTTCAAGCCTAGCCACAACATATACTCTTGGTGGTCATATTTTAGTTAGATGTAGTACTATTCGTGACCTGGGGGTTCATCACGATTCCAAACTTATTTTTGATAAGCATGTTGATACCATAGTCGCTAAAGCCTCGAAATCCCTTGGTTTCATAATGCGATTATCCAAGTGCTTTACTCAAGCCAAGACTTTAAAAATTCTATACTGCACTTTTGTTAGAAGCCACTTGGAATATGCATCTGAAATATGGAGTCCATGTTATCACAAATATATTGACCGTATTGAGCGCATACAAAAAAGATTTATAAAATTTTTATGCTTTCATCAGAAGATTCCGTACCATTCCAGTAACTATCTCAGTCTTTGTAAAAAATTTCATCTCTTACCTTTGATTAATCGTCGTGAGATCTCCGATTGTATATTTCTGTTAAAAACGGTTCGAGGTGACATAAACTGTTCTGATATTTTGTCTTCTTTCCATTTCAATATTCCAAGCAAATCCAAAAGGTTTAATCCACCACTGCGAGTGCCATTTACAAACACTAATTACAGACAAAATTCGTACTTTGTGCGTGTGAGTGGGTATTTTAACAAGGTGTGCAAACAGCTTGACTTCGATATTTTTGAAACGAGTGTGATCGCGGCAAAAATGTGTTTATCTAAGAAATTCTTTGATGCATAATATCCTTAGACTTTGTTAATATTTAAATTTATTTTTATACTAGTCCCAATTGTATTGTATTCGCTTTTGACGTAAATAAGGTGGTGGTCTAGACCTATATATATTAATTTTTAGTTTTATGGTATTATTTCGCGGTATGTACATTTTGCTCCACAGTTCTTTTATAACAAACAAGTTCTAAACGTGAAGACTTGTAATTGGCTGTCAGATTATCATACTGTCATTTATATCTATTCTATTTAGCTGTAAGTCTTCCAAAGTATTTAAATAAATAAATAAATAAATAAATAAATAAATAATATCATTGATAACATTTGCAATTGAATTTTGACGAAGTACAGTTTGGGCTTACAATAGAATATGCTTATAAAAGTTTGTGTCAACTGCCCTACTCTTGTCTGTTTATAATAAAAACCTTTCTATTTCGTCCTCAATTACAGTCGCAGTTATAAAATACAAACATTTCTTATGTATTTGGTATGTTGTAAAAACTTTTACAAGTAAGGAAGTCAATACATATGCATCTTTTGGATATCCTACATACTTGTACCCTAGAGGATTTTAACCAAGACAGCCTAAAAGTGGGCCAAATCGTGCATTAGATGATGACCAGAGGGACGAATTCGATGGAACAAACAACAAAATTCCAATATTTAAATATGTTACAAAAGAATTGCCTATGTTTTACGTGTAGCTCCACGTTTCAGGAACCTATTGGCTTTCCTGATAATAGTAAGTACTCTTAGCTTAAATTTGGTTTTACGTGGTAAAGTCAGCAAAAAAGTGCTCACGTCCAGAGTAGATCCCGTCAGTCTCGTACCGACTAAAATCCATGATGTTCCTTCAGAAGCCCGTTCGGGTCACAGTTACATTTTTAGAGAGTCCCACGACCTCAGCAGGCGTTTGACACTCTATGCGAGCCTCTTTAGCGAACTCTTAGCTAAGTTGCAAAACAACACAGTTTAGACAGTCATCGGCACGTTAAAAACAAGCTTAAAATTGAAAGGGATCTTCATTAACTAATTAGTAATGTCTGTCACCTAATCTTACGAGTGTGTGCCAAATTGCGAAGTGCCAACGATCTTTCACTACGCGAAGTTGTTCAATCGACATAGCTCTTAAACGGGTCAATGAAGAATTGATTAAATAATAAGACTTGATTCGCAACCAGTCGCAAGATATGTAAGATCCGACTCGATCCCAAGAAGGATGAAACACGTGATGTAAATATAGATCTACAAATTCCATCATTCTAGCTTTTCCGAGGGATTGTCCAACTCGCATTGACTAAAATTCACGGTGTTCCTTCAACGGCTCTTTACGTTCCAGAGTTACCTGTTTAGACAATTCCGCGACCCGGATTAAAGAACCTTTTGGCCAACTATCAGGTCGCCGTCACATTGCTGAGCGCTCTTTCAGCTCTTTGAGGTGCGTGGTTAGGGTTACTCGCCGTCGGCATGTCCGCGCAATAAATATGCCCTACGGAAATCTGAGCAACAGTTACGATATATTTACTTACCATATCAACAGTATGATAAATGGAAGACTTTACCAGAAGATTTCAGAGATAATCAGTTCCGAATATGTCAACAGTGGTTTTGGGGTCGTGTTATCGTAGAGTAAAATGTTGCATACGACCTAGTTGTGATCCAATCATTTATCGCCACTGTTATCGGACTTGGGCTGGAAAAACACATCAAAACTTTCTTTTATAGCTAGAATTATGTCAACTGAAATCTTGTAAGTATGACCAGTTTGGTCAAAACTGAAACCAGCAAATTATTTATCATCTCCTGTTTTTTTTGCAGTCCCCCAACGCGACGTATTTTTGTTATTTTTTACTTTTTAAATTGGTTTTTATGTCGGGGGTTTATTAAATTTTTAATTTATTTTTTATTTTACACTTTTTATAGGTACAAACTTATATCATTTTATGTTGCTAAGAGTACTCCCGACTAAGTCATCAATATTCCCTTCCAATACGCTTTCATTTGATACCCAACTCGAGTATATTTGCAGACCCTTAGTTACCTTACCCCGCTTTCACCCCCACAACTTCTAAACGGCTCAACCGATTTTCATCAAACATGTCTAAGAACACTCGCAGATAAGTCACCTTTCATACAAAAAAAACTAAATTGAAATCGCTTCATCCATTCGGGCTCTATGATGCCACAGACAGACAGACAGACAGACAGACACGTCAAACTTATAACACCCCATTTTTCGTCGGGGGTTAAAAAGACATTTATTGAAAATACGCAAAAGGTCTTCTTTTGTGTTTCGTGTGAGATTTAATTGAAGCCATCTGGGGTGGGCCGGAATAAATTAAGCTCCTTGTGGGAACCCAAATACTCTCTGAAATGTCTTTATCTTCTTCTATATCTATATCTATCTATATCTATATCTATACATATAATAAAACTGTAGAAAAGTTATTTTTGTACATTAAAAAAAAACTCAAAAAATATAGCCAGGGTATTAAAGGACAACCAATAGAACCCATTTCTAGCATTTTTAGAATTTTTGTCTGTTTGTCGGTTTGTCTGTTTGTATGTTTATTTGTCAGGTATCACGTAAATGTAACGAAATTAATGTAGATAACTTTTATACAACATCGATTAAAGCGTACTTGGAGAGGAATTTAGTTTTTTGTTTCATTGGGAATCGGTTCAGATCTATCAAAAGATTTGAATTTAAAGTGGTTTTTTAGATTAAAAATACGGGGTGCACTTTGTCTCACAATTAGATTTCGTACGTCAGTCGCGCGATCTAACTTCTTAATTCGAATAGCAAAATAACAACGCGCGGCAGAGGGCGTGAAAAGAAACCTTGACGTGGTGTAAATTGAATTAACATATGTATGTTGTTTCAATCGTAATCGGTCCGCATATATAAAAATAAAATTATTTAAAGGAATCAATAAGTACAGAGAATGGAATGGAATGGTGGAATATGGAATGGTGGTGTGGTGTGGTGTGGTGTTGGTTGTGTGATGAGAGCAGGCATTAGAAAATATCCTAATAAAAATTTGTTTTGACTAATCTAAGAAAATTCTAAACACAACGTTTAATAAAAACGTGGCCTAAATTAAGCGCTTGCAGCTAAAAATACATTGTTAAATTCCGACATCCACGCGGACGAAGTTGCGGGCACAGCTAGTTGATTAAATAAGTCACCATCACGCAAAACAATGTTGTTAAAAATTGCTTTCCCAGCCTACCTTCCTTTTGCACAAATCTTATTACAGCACAGACAAAAATAGCCCTTCCTTTTATATCCAGGGATTCCGAGGACCAAAATACTGCGAGATGTATTGGCTGGGTGCGATAACATAATCACGCATTCCTTCATCACTTCTTTGTACTCCTCTTGTTTGCTTTGAAAGGCTATCAGTAATTCATCTGACCTGTAGCTGGATTGATAGTACGCCGATGTTAAAGTTTGAGCAAAGGTCACACTGACTGAATTTTTGAGGGCAGGATAAGAAACTGCATCATAGCTGTTTTGTTTTAACAATTTCTCATCTCTCGACTGTTCGGTTGGAGTAGTCTCAGTTACCGTTAGTTTAAATCTACAAGTAGACGATGGAAGGTTAAGGTTCACTGGGAATAAAAAAATATTATGCGACATCATCATCCTGTGTCATCCAGCTGTGAACTGGTTCACAGCTGGTGATAGGCCTCCAATCGCTTGCTTTTTCACTCGATCACCGGCTACTCACATCCAGCTGCGACAACTCATAAATTATGATAATAACAGCAAGGAGAAAAATTAATCATAGCCCTATTACTCCGTAGCTTAATTCTGCAGGAGACTCTTAGCAATCTACCATGGAAATCGGCAAAAATAGCTCTAAATATAAGTCCTATTAATTCAATTTAAGTCGGTAAATAAAACTTGTTCTCTATAAGTGTCACACCTTTTATTCAAGTATTGCTCGAGTAGTAATCACCTTTTCCCTTGGAACTCAAGTCTTGCTGAAGTTGAGTCATAGTTTAAAACAATGCAATGCTCTGTGTTTATAAAAGTTCGGTCCTTTTTGTGTCACCCAAAGAATAATAGAAACTGACATGACCTTACTTCCGTTTCATTGAATATAACCATGTCTAAAAACCCGTTATTTTTTTTTATAACCAATATCCAAACTGGTTCTTTTACTTACTTGAGTTATGCGGCTCAAAAACACATGCGAAAGCCTAACGCGGTGCGGCGGCGGGCGCGATAATATGAATTTATGAAATTCGCCGCTTTGTGGCCACACTCACTCACTCAATTACAGTAGGCGGGAGCCTAGCGCGCGGTGGTTAAACGAGCGATTTTGCGAGCCTAGGCGTTGCTATGCAACAACCGATACAACGGGCGGGTGGGCATGTGTATCAAAAACCTTTTCGGGATCTTTTAGTAGCGTCAATTGGTTAACCAAAACATGCCTAACGTACTACCGTTTGGATGTTTTTTGTACATATTTAAATTATTTTTTACCGTACTTGAGTAGAAAAATGTAGAATGGTTAATAATTTAGTTGTATTCAATACTACATAACGTGTAAAAAAAAAATCTTTAAATAAGACATGTAGATACTACAGGTACCGCCGGTTTGCAACAGCCGCAACTATAACAAACGCTTGATCGGCAGTGTGGACACGTATCGCGCCCGCCGCAGCGCCCGCCACCGCGCCTGCCACCGCCGACGCGCTAGGCTTTCAGTGTGGACGCACACTATGTAGAATTGTAGATTCTTCTTCTAGACTCGTGTTACTTTTACAGTCAGTAACTCAGTAATCTTCTCGAGAGCGAGCAAATTAACATTCGAGCCGGTGGTGTTACTCATATTTCAGCTAACCATTTTAAGAAAATTTAATCTTAAATATTTCATCATGTTTTAATAATTTTATGTGTCATCACCAGAGCATTTGGTATAAATATGAAATGTGTTTCGACATAATTACTATCCCAAATCCACACATGATCATTTATGATTTCATATGTGACCGTAGGTAGTTATTAAAACAAGATTTTGTTTTTATAAATAAACGTTGATAAAATGATAAGAGTTATGACTGCGACAGATGTCATCAGCATCACGTATTTGTAAAAGCAACAATCGCCCACTCGATTAGAACCAAAGTGAATAAAAAGTCAAAGAGCTACTACGCATGTGCGTTGAACCAATGTTCGAGAGTCGACCTGGCGACCCAGACAAAGTCACCTTCTGCAATAGGTATGATACACATTTAATGTACGTATTGGTTTGGTGTTGCAAAATTAGGTATGTAAATAGCTTTGCCCGTGTCAAAGGTGTTGTGAATGTGAATGCCCGCAATTTTAAAGTCGCGGATATTCGTTGGATGCAATGATATTATAAGTAAAAAGGTGACTTAGAATATCATTGGTTGGATAAGAGAAAAATTAAGAGAATATCAGATGATGAGCAATTCCGTGATTAGCCTTTTTTGTGCCCAGTGCGAGCTTCTATAACCGCACCCTTATCTGGCCAATTGTGGTCCTGGTCTGGACATTTCTGCGCCCCTCCAGAGTATGCCCTGTGCCTGGGCACAGTTGACAGTCCCTAGTTTCGGCACTGATGGTGATGTTTGTATCTTTTCATTAATCTGAAGGATAGTTATAATGATTTAGTTTGGCAGTAAACTTAGGAGGGTGCTAATATAGCCATAATTTTTTTTAACCAACAACGGTTTTTTTTTTATCTTATACAATCGCGACAAGACACGAGACTCTCAAGCATCGTTGTTGGTTAGCAGGTCGGTGTGTCGGAAATGGACGCCTTGACCTAGTCGAGGTAGACCCCGCGGTGACCTGCCAGCTGGTAAACGTGTACGGTGTAATGACTATGCACCATAGACTAAGACGAAAAACGCAAGGAATACTGGCTTAAAAACTTTTGTAGCAGACGGACAAAAAAGAGGTTGAGATTTAAGAGGTTTTTTTGTTCGGAAAAAAACATAAAATATATTAAGTATTACTTTTATTTTCGAAAAAAAGGATGTAGGTAAAGTTGTTTAGCTGTAGATAGACGAGTAATTATAGAGTAATGAATATGTACAGGCGCAGGCGCATGTCGCGAGGGAAGTTTTGACTTTTTAGTGTGAATAATACTAGGAATGGAAGAAATAGAGGAAGAGAAAAGAAGTGATATATGGTTAGAAAGGGGAGATGGAAAATAAGGAGGTGTGCGCCGAATAAATAATAATATTATTACGGTAAAATCATGATGACGTGACGAGAGTAGGTAATTAGGAGACGAACCACAAAACAGGACGTTGTTTGTTGATTATCTAAAAATATATCAAGTAGCGTAAATCGTAAAATAAATACTGTCCGGTAAGATAGCCTCGATGTACTTAATGTTCTTAATTAGAGTGATGAACAACAGAAATGGAAATAAATATTTGAAACATAATTAATTGCCGTGCCCCATGTAATCACACTAATTGTTCAACATCTACCTGCCCTTTTCCCATTTTACTTATTCTCTCTTCTCCCCTGTCAAACGTCACAGTATCATTTACTTCTTTTTCTTTCATATCATTCCTTACACAACCCAACACGTCTATCTTTTCTTCGGCCTTCCTTTTCCTCTTTATCAACATTCATACCCAATAGTAACAAGAGAGTCAAACTTTCTGCATCTTCAGCTGAGTATATGCCTTTCTTTGCTTCAAATAATATCCATGATGCTGTACCTAACTGGTCCAAGAAAAAGGTGTAATAAGACCCAAACTAACGGGGATTTTTCTCACCGTATTGGATGAGTACAAAATCTCCGTAGCGAATTACTTAGAGATTAACACGAAAATCGTGACCAAGAGGCCGGTTAGAACAAATATCCCGCTATCTGATATTTGCAATCATGCTTGACTTTGCATAATCTCTTTCGCTATTCGCCAAATATGGCTGCGACCTAAGATACGATTGATACGACGCCGAACGCGTTCGCAATGTCCTCCTTTTTGGATGTGAGTTTTCCCGCCTTGGGAAAGGAAGGGACTGTCACTCTTACTGACTAAAAAGTCATCCTATTCCTTCAATTGCCCTTAGCGTTTCAGGTTACTTTTACAGATGGTCCCACGACCCCGCCAGGTGTTTGGTCGAACTTTCGTACTGTCGCTCAAAGTGTTTACCACTATTTTTTAACCCAGCCCATTTTAAAACAAGCCAGTTTGGACCCCAAGTTATTTCTTGGAGCCAATGGAAATAGGTTTAGTATCATCCATTTCATGGAATGCACCCATTTTACCTACTTAAGCACAGTTCTGATTTACAAGAGTTCTAAAATTAAATAGGTATGACAGATCCGCATTCCCTTATGGTGCCCTGAGCCGGATATACGCATTCACACTTGTCCCCTTTCACCTGTCAACACCCACCCTTAGAACAATAATACAGTTAGCAGCTCAAATCACTCAACAATTTTCCAATTAAGTAACACAAAAGTTAATTTTGTTATTGTATCACAGTATTAAAGTGCAAATCTGCATACAATAGGTACTAGATTGCCTTCAATAAAACAGCTGGTTCTTAGCTACGTATTTTAGACTGGTTATAAATGCATTTGTTGATGTCAATAACGAAGTTAGTTAACTTTGAGACAACACATTATTATAAATTATTGGTTGTAGTTGCATTCCTCGAAAATATCTTAACCAATTTCAATGTATTTTTTGTATTGTTTTTCACCCAAACAGTATACCCAATATTATTTTTATAAATGATAATATTTGCCGCCCAGCAAAGTGAGGGTCAGCTGTTTTCAATAATAATTTAATGATGCAATATCTGATTTATAAGTTACACTTTACTTATAGATAAGAAAAGATACAGGTTTGAACAAGTAGGCCTTGTGGGTGCAACACCAATCTAGTATCTAGAAGTCAGAGGGGCACGCCCTGTAAATAACTGCAGATAAGAAATGAACTGCGAGCATTGTTATCCACAATAAATTATTACATTGGAGATCCTTCTAATGATGACATAGAAAAAAGCATGCTTATGCAACTGTTTTTATCGAGATAAGTGCAAAACGTCATGAACATGAATTAAGCAGAATTGCTGACATCGGATTTGTTGCAAAAAAATAGAGATGGTAAACAATATCTCAAAGTTTTCCATTGTATTGTGAAACAAAGAAAAACTATGAGACCCATATTTGTAAATGGTACACACCAACAGCTATCAACATTTTCAGGCTACAATTAAGTACCAGAGGAATAAATTTTGTGGCAACATAATTTTGACACACAAATTGATAGCAATGAAATTAATTTTTGTTGATGTTTGATGATCTTTTTGATGTTTGATAACTTGGGCAAAAGTCCGTCTTCATTTTTTAATGTCAAATTAATACCTCAAGAAATGGAGGTCAGAAGCGAATTCATTCACATTAGCTGTAATTCTTGCACTGAAGTCTAATAATATTTTATTTTATTGTGGTAATGTGAAAAAAAGGGAAGTCAGTTTACGAAATTTTATGCAAATTTTTCATAAATAAGTAAGTTTACTCCGCCTTTATAAATGTGAGAAATTAATAAAAAACAATCGGGCAATTAAATTATGTAAACAAGCTATCTATACTTCTTGAGCTAATCACACAGATTAATCTAGATAAAATGAGATAGCAATTCACTACAAATATTATATATTTTTTAAATATTTTAGTCTTATTAGTCCGATTCACACAAAAATTAAATAGTAAGTAAAACAAATTTCAATTTATTATTTGTGCGTTTTATTAATTAAATAATGGGTTACATGGTTTTAACTATTATATCACCAGTATGAGACACAGTTCGAATAAGAGTCTTATTACTGAGTAATAAACTTCAATATTAGGCGATAATTTATGATGACTATTTTATGCACGTAAAAGTAAAAATTGTTATTATAATTTATTACACTTCTGTTAATTACTTTATCTTTTACACTAATATTGAGTGATACAATGAATAAATATCTTTGTATTTCTAAAAGTACTATTCTAGTAAGATAAGTTGTTTTTCATGTAAATGACCTCATAAAAATGTCAATGTATTACCTACTTTATTGACCTAAATATTTAACTAAAACATGAATCTACTAAAAATATTACTTCTTGTTTGGTCCTCATAGTGATGACTTGGATATAAAAAACATATCTTTGTACACAAATATTTGTAAACATTAGAAATGTTTGTCAAAACTTGTTGTAGCTATTCCACAACACATTTAATTAACATACAACTTACCAATCTTACCATACATAATGCTTCACTGTTTAAAATAAAAAGTTATGTCAACAAATAGATATAGACAAGTCATATCAATCCATTCCATTCCCCAGTGGGAGGGAGGCGAGTAGGTGTCGAAAAATCAATACCATTTCATTGATTTGATGTGGAATCTCAAACATACACGCATGCAGAGAATCTTGTGTATGTTATAAGTCATCGATACTCAGGCCTTGCTCGTAAATGTCATTATAAAAATACCTACCAACTTTCCCTATCACTGGCATACAAATTCCACGTTCGTCGGAAATCACACGGTCGTCTAGATCAAAACATTGTCGACGAGAACGGTAACGGGACGTTACAAACGTTATCCTTTCACGCATGTTAACATATGGCCGTGGTAACACAATCGTATTCATTACTCCAATTATTGCACTTGCGCTCACATTTAAGACCTCTGAAAGTGACCTTGAATTAACCAAATTAAATCGTGACGAAAGCCTCATACGTAGCGAGATCTCGATTGATTTGTACGATACACAATCTTTATTTTCGTTTTAAACACTACAATCACATTTCAACACTCACCTTGCGTAACAAGGCAGATATCAGGTCACTGCACCCAAGGGTTTCCATAATTTATGCCACACAAAATCACACACGATATCATTTTCGTCAAAATGCACAAACAAAAAAAACCAACGTGACGAGAGGAAGCGCATCGTTCAAGCTTCAAATTTATACTGACAGCCATGCTGCTGATGAGTCCGACTTTATTGTGGACTTGTGCGCTGATTGGTGGAAAAGATGCTCATAAAAAAAATTAATTGCGCTGGTCCACCAATCACCAGCTAGGATTTCAAACATTCTTGATTGTTTGCCAAAAATCGAGCGATAAACAGTATTGCACCAGTTCTTTTTTTCTTATTATTTAATTATCTTATTGCTGTTCGACGTGAAATTCACAAGGGAATAACTATTTTCTACTTCTAGTAGTAGAAGAGAAACAACCTATGAATGAGTAAATATTGTGGATAGAAATAGTTACATAAATATTTTTTGGGTGGTAAGGAAATACATAGTTCTATAGAAAATTATAATTAATCGCAACTATCACTAAGTATAATTAATACAGCTTTAGAAAGAAAGAAATTATAGAAAATATCGGTAAGAGCTCCATATATTAACTAAACGTATCCGTCAATTATGTCAGTGTCAATCGTGTAGATTGTCAGTTTTTCCGTCAATATTTTGTAGGTTATGTGCACAAGCGTGTTATAATAATTTAATTTTCTATAATAATGGCAAGAAAGAAAAATAAAGAGGGAAAAAAGAAAGTAACCTTAGTGTTCGATGAAACTAAGAGAAAGTAATTTATTTAATATTTCGTTTGTAATAATTCAGTCTGTGCATGTGCATTCAGTCGTTTGTTATGATTACCAGTAAACTAATGTTTTTGTTTATTTTTCAGGGAGTTTTTGTGTGGATTCCGTAAAAGGAAGTTAGAAAGAAAAAAGAAGGCACAGGAGGAATTGAAAGCGCTTCTAAAAGTGGAGAAAAAACGTATAAAACAGGAGGTATGTTAACATGAGCTTATAAACATTTTGTTATTGCTAACACGCATGCAATAGACATCAATTAATACAGAAATTATAGTATTGTTTCAACAAAATTTAACTGTACTATTTAATTTTGTTTCAGAATAAGGAATCTTACAAAAAGCTAGTGGTGTCAAGTAGACCCATTCCAGACATTGAGCAATTACTTCAAGATGAATATGAAGATGAGGATGTTAATGTTAAAATAGTTGAACTCTCAGCAGACACTTTACAGAAGAAAGATCTGGTAATAGGTGAGAATAAACCTAAAGAGAAAGTTAAGAAAGATCAGGGAAAAGACAAGGAAAAAGTCAACCAAAAAGCAGCAATAATCTCTGGAATGGGATCAGATGAAGAGAGTGTAGAAGAAGAGTCCGAAGCAGAGGAAGATGATGATGAGAAAATAAAAACAAAGAAAGAAATAAAAAGTATGCTGAAGAAACAAGCAACCAAGAAAATACAAAAGAGCAAAGTATTCCAAATGAAGAGCAAACTAGACAGAATACAGAACAAAAAGAAATCTTTGCAAAAGAAAGGCCACATGAAAGCTAAATCAGACCCAAGGAAAGGACATGGTAAAGGTAAACCAGAACCAAAAAGAGGAAAGCCTAAACCAGACCTAAGAAAAGACAAATCAAAGAAAAAATCTGGTAGAAGAAAACATTGATTTATTCTTATAATTATAATAAGATTCATTAAAAGATTTAACAACAATAATGAGGTATTTAATATAATCACTCCTGCCATGATTCCTTAATAAAAATCAATTCAAAATTGTAACAAAAAATTAGCTGCTCAAGCTTCAATTGGCAGTATTACTAAAAACCTAAACATTACAAAAGACAAAATAAAATGGCACTTATAGCTTTACAAATCATGCATTATGCATTCAAAAACTTAACAAAAACAATATCACTTCTTATTTTTTCGAGTTTTATTCTGCACCACAGTTTCATTGTTTGAATTATCAGTTTCTGTTTCATTGATTACTTCTTTGTTTCTTGTAGATTTACGAGTTACTGGAGATTTTTTAGGCTTAGAAGTATTATTTCCACCTGTAGTTAAAAGTACATTTGATTCTACCCTATTTTTTGTGTTTCTAGTACCTGTAGTAAGTTCTTTAAATACCAGATTCACATCACTACTTTCAGATACATTTTCCTCTGTTGTAACTTTTTTGTTCTGTTGGGTATCAATGTTGTCTTCAATAATATTTGATTCAATGTTCTGGTCAGTAACCTTTGCTTTGTTTGGTGTTACTTTCTTCTTAGGTCCAGCTTTAACTTTCAGTTGAACTTCAGAATTAATTTCTTCTGCTTTTGCTTTCTTGTTTGGTGTGACTCTCTTCTTTGTTGCAGGTTTAATATTTAAATTATCAATATTCGCTTCAAAATCGTCCAAGTTATCTTGGGAGTTGATTTCTTCTGCATTTCGTTTTTTATCGGGTGTAACTTTTTTCTTAGCTACAGGTTTACTATCCAAATTATCTGCAGAAGTAGTTTCCTTCACTTTTGCTTTCTTGTTTGGTGTAACTTTCTTCCTTGGTGCTGCTTTAACAGACACTTGGTCAGGTTTCATTTCAAAATCATCTGTATCATCTTCAGGGTTAACTTGTTCTACTTTCTTAGGTGTCACTTTTCTTTTGCGAGGTGATTTTTTATTTTCCTTCTCTTCAGTTTTTGTTTTAACATTCAACATACCAGTCTTGGATTCAGCACCTACATTCTCATCATTTAATTCCTTTCTAGGTGAAACTTTTCTATTTTTAGGTGGCTTAACTTCGTATTCATCATCAGAATTTTCACTTTTAACCTCCTTTTTCACTGGAGTTTTCTTTGGAGATTTTCTGCCTAAACCACTAGATGGGCAGATGTCCCTGTTCAAACATTCATGACACATTGGGCCTATAGGTAAGCAGATGGTTTGCCCAAATCCTACAAGGAGATGATTTACTTCACTCCAAAGTTCAAAAGGCAGCCAAGTTTGCAATGATTTTCGTGTCTCCTCAGGAGTACTAGTAGGCTTCTTCAACCCATCCTATTCTGTTGCTGATTCTATGAACATGAGTGTCTACACCTGTGGAAAAACATTTCTTATTAGTATGCTGCAAAGTGGAAGAATTGTACACTAATACACTTCATGGTTTAAAACTTACCAATCCCAGTAACTTTATCCCAAGCAACCAGCATGCAAATGTGTGCCATCTTTGGTCCCACGCCAGTCAGCTTGCAAAGCTTGTCCACTGAATCTGGTATGTCTCCATTGTACTGTTCCTTCAGTGTTTGGGTTGTTTTCTTAATGTACTTTACTTTAGTCTGAAATATTAAAAAGTGTAATTGCATGATTATTATTTTAGTCTTTTGGGAATTGCTGCAGAGATTGCAGGTGTATCTTTTACAGGGATTATTTTTTTTTAAATCCGGTGCAAATCTATCAAGAAGTACATTTATATAGTTGGCTATTTCATTAACTAGTTTTACCTTCCAAAATCCAACAGGGTATATCAATTTGCCAAGTTCATCATCACTCATACTCAAGACATTGTCTATAGTTAGCCCTCTATTGCGGAGACGTTCCATAGCTGCAAATGTCACTTGGTCTTTGGTCTGACTTGACAGCATCAGTGATATCAGACATTGATATCTGTATACCTGAAAATATATGCTTAGTTTAAATGGAATGGAATGTTTGCTTAGATTTCAATGAATAAAGGAGAGGACAGAGGCCTTGCTCTACAGTGAGACAATGGACTACATTCCATACAGTTGTTAGCATCATTAATGAACAGTTGAACTAATTTGTAGTTTTTTTTTTAAACTTCATTATTTTTTCAGTGGTCCTTTTTGGCCCTGGATTGTGAAGACTGGAGGTCATAGGGCCTATGCTCAGCATTGGGATGAAGTAGGCTAGCAGTATCATTATCATAATTAGTCAGCAAAATATGAATTTATGGAAGAAAAAACATGGGAAAATAGGAAGATTAGTAATTTAGTTTTCTGAAGTTTAGAAACATTGCCTGTTGTTTCAAGTCAGAAAGTACCTATTTTAATATTACGAATTTCAGGTGTATAGTATTTATGTATACTTACGTCATCCATTTCATCCTCTTATCTTATTTATCATCCTTTTATTAATAAAATATATTACTTGATCATTTTGTTGTGACACTTTTGTCAAATATGAAACTGTCAGTTACTTTTTATTTTTCTGTCCGGCTTAGTCTATGACCTATGTTATAGTTTCTTGTTTATGATGTTGCTTTTGCTTTATATAATTAAATTATTTTATCTAATTGATTTCACAGAAACATTGTATTTTCTATTTTTATAATTATGTTTGTAATAACTTAAATCTAAATTTTACATTATGTAAACGCACGCAGACCTCCTTGGTCTGATATGTCCAGACCTTTGAAGTAACTAATATTTGAAAATAGAAAAGAAGAAATTATGAAAACAATCTGACGGATATAAAAGTGGAGGCCGTCAGAGGAATGGGCTGCTCTATCTTGGACTATTGTATTGAGAACAGTTCTCTCTATCTCGGATTGTTGAATGGTCAACAGCATTGACTCGATCGCAGACGTCTATACGACCCTCTAAGTCACTCAACTGAGGGATCTCCTCTTACCCTCTGAGTCACTCCTGTGAGGTCACTCTTGCAATCTATCCTACTGAGGTCACTCTTGGTACCTCTCCTACTGAGGTCACTCTTGGTACCTCTCCTACTGAGGTCACTCTTGGAACCTCTCCTGCTGCGGTCACTCCGGGGACCTCTCCAACTGCGGACACTCCTGGGACTTCTCCTACTGCGGTCACTCCTGGGACTTCTTCTACTGAGGTCACACCTGAGACCTCTCCTATTGAGGACACTACTGAGGTCCACCTCCTGAGGCCTAACCTGCTGAGGCTACTTCTAAAGCCTAACCTTCAGTGTGTGTTAAACGTTGAACTGTGTACTACTGTGAACTGTGAAGTGCTGAACTGTGTTTTTATATTATCCTAAATTGTATTTTATATTCTAGATTAAAATCTTACTATCCTATTAAAGAATATTGTTACAGATTGGCGCCCAACTGGCTAACCCAGCCCTCCCTAAATTCTAAAAAACACTTCCCCATGTGAATATATTTGGCTTACTTATTATTCATCTTATCATCCACTTATTTATTTATTTATTTACTTATACTACTCCTACACCCCCTCACACATTCCATTATCGTAAGATAATCGGCACCCTTTCGGCCTCTTGGGAGTGTTAACCCACTTGTGGGCACAACCAAGGTTGGAGATTGGTTACTCTCGGACGTCTATTGGACAATATCCCGTAGTCGTTCATACCTACTTACTTAACACTTAACAATAACATTGAAATACTACATCCCACAGACTTACACACCACAACGTTTACCCCTCGGGTATTCGTACTCAACGGCCGCTTGGTGTGTTAATCCATTCGTGGACACTCCCAAGTTGGTTGTTGAGACACTCTACGACAGAAACAGGAGAATATCCTGTGGACGTTTGTTCATACCATATTCATCTACACTACTCCTTTTACAAATATCTATTTCTATATACTTATTATTTAAATCATACATATCATACTATATTCATTTATCGTGGGCTCTGAAAAGATTTTTCTGACTTATTCATACAAACATTGGTTGCTAGGCAACAGGATCATAGAGTTCCTACTATTTTGACTTTTTGGCATGGATCTTTTTGCTATGGCAAAATTAAGTACAAATTGACTCTCGCTTTAAAAACTCGGAGTCCTCACAATACTCTTGCTCTCTACAAAGTCGCCCTCCGAGTCCTCTTTTAAGTTAAATAGAATTCTTCTCAATAGAATCCTTCTCGATAGAATTTTTTATAGTTATATTTTTACAACAATTTTAATATTAAAATATTTTTTTATTCATACTTATGACTCTTCCCGTCCTTCTTTCTTCTAATGGAGTTCTTTTCGGTTTATTAAAACTCTATTATTTACTAATTCATTCATCGGTTCATTTTTCTATTACTTTTATACTATTGGTTTCCCCCAATAGTCTCTACGGTATGATGGCCTACCCCATCATTACCGATATCTATGACTCTAAACCATAGGTATTCTTTTGGAGCGGCTGACAACTCCTTAAATAAGCCCTTGTTGACTTCTATAGTCTCTACGGTATGATGGCCTACCCCATCATTACCGATATCTATGGCTCTAAACCATAGGTATTCTTTTGGAGCGGCTGACAACTCCTTAAATAAGCCTTTGTTGACTTTTATACTATTGGTCTATCCCAATAGTCTCTACGGTATGATGGCCTACCCCATCATTACCGATATCTATGGCTCTAAACCATAGGTATTCTTTTGGAGCGGCTGACAACTCCTTAAATAAGCCCTTGTTGACTTCTATACTATTGGTCTATCCCAATAGTCTCTACGGTATGATGGCCTATCCCATCATTACCGCTATCTATGGCTCTAAACCATAGGTATTCTTTTGGAGCGGCTGACAACTCCTTAAATAAGCCCTTGTTGACTTCTATACTATTGGTCTATCCCAATAGTCTCTACGGTATGATGGCCTATCCCATCATTACCGCTATCTATGGCTCTAAACCATAGGTATTCTTTTGGAGCGGCTGACAACTCCTTAAATAAGCCCTTGTTGACTTCTATACTGTTGGTCTATCCCAATAGTCTCTACGGTATGATGGCCTACCCCATCATTACCGATATCTATGGCTCTAAACCATAGGTATTCTTTTGGAGCGGCTGACAACTCCTTAAATAAGCCCTTGTTGACTTTTATACTATTGGTCTATCCCAATAGTCTCTACGGTATGATGGCCTACCCCATCATTACCGCTATCTATGGCTCTAAACCATGGGTATCTTTTGGAGCGGCTGACAACTCCACAAAAATAAGCCTCTGTTAAAATCTCATCTCATTAGTGGTTTTAGACGCGAGCGGATTACAACTCCGAAAATAAGCCTTAAAGTTATCGATTTATCAGTTGAGTAGCGATCATTGAATGTGAATCCTACCTGACACTTAACGTTAGATGTCGGTGTGTTTGATTGAGTTATGCAAGTTTAGTGAATGTGGTAATATTTTAACCTTAACAAAATTTTTGTACTAGGCCAAAAATTTTCTCGGGGTCGTTGGGGAAATATAGTATTTATGTATACTTACGTCATCCATTTCATCCTCTTATCTTATTTATCATCCTTTTATTAATAAAATATATTACTTGATCATTTTGTTGTGACACTTTTGTCAAATATGAAACTGTCAGTTACTTTTTATTTTTCTGTCCGGCTTAGTCTATGACCTATGTTATAGTTTCTTGTTTATGATGTTGCTTTTGCTTTATATAATTAAATTATTTTATCTAATTGATTTCACAGAAACATTGTATTTTCTATTTTTATAATTATGTTTGTAATAACTTAAATCTAAATTTTACATTATGTAAACGCACGCAGACCTCCTTGGTCTGATATGTCCAGACCTTTGAAGTAACTAATATTTGAAAATAGAAAAGAAGAAATTATGAAAACAATCTGACGGATATAAAAGTGGAGGCCGTCAGAGGAATGGGCTGCTCTATCTTGGACTATTGTATTGAGAACAGTTCTCTCTATCTCGGATTGTTGAATGGTCAACAGCATTGACTCGATCGCAGACGTCTATACGACCCTCTAAGTCACTCAACTGAGGGATCTCCTCTTACCCTCTGAGTCACTCCTGTGAGGTCACTCTTGCAATCTATCCTACTGAGGTCACTCTTGGTACCTCTCCTACTGAGGTCACTCTTGGTACCTCTCCTACTGAGGTCACTCTTGGAACCTCTCCTGCTGCGGTCACTCCGGGGACCTCTCCAACTGCGGTCACTCCTGGGACTTCTCCTACTGCGGTCACTCCTGGGACTTCTTCTACTGAGGTCACACCTGAGACCTCTCCTATTGAGGACACTACTGAGGTCCACCTCCTGAGGCCTAACCTGCTGAGGCTACTTCTAAAGCCTAACCTTCAGTGTGTGTTAAACGTTGAACTGTGTACTACTGTGAACTGTGAAGTGCTGAACTGTGTTTTTATATTATCCAACTTGTATCTTATATTCTAGAATAAATTGTACTATCCTAATAAAGAATATTGTTACAGGTGAAAAAATCTAACTAACTTCTGGAGCAGCTTTCTCATCCCCACTCATGTGGCACCCCATAGTGTCAACTGGGGCATCATTGTTTGATCTCATATTCCTCAAGTTTACCAGGAACTCTTTCCAGTTAGGTGGCTCCCATAATCCTTTGGAGTCCTGGAAAACCTCATAAATATATTAGAAAATGTCTAGATACTACTTAAGTAGGTACAAATCATAATTAGAGGAAAATAAACATTCTGATAATGAGAGAAAAATGCATGCCTTTAAGCTCTATATTACAAGAAACTAATGTTTGATTACCCCTTTCTCCGGAGAATCCTTTTCAAATTCAATTTTAACGTGCGGTTTCTTCTCAAACTTGAATTGACTCAAGTCGAGCTTACTCGGACTGGGCTGGTCATCGGATGGTTCTGGTGGCTCGATTTTGAATTTGAAACTCTTTGATTCTACATTCTCTTTCATGTCATCCATATTTTCATCATTACTACTTGTATTTTTTTCAGTTTTCTTCGATTGACTACTGCTAGCAGCTACTTTAGCTTTGCCGCGCGGCATTTTACGAACAAAAGATAATACTTTGAAAATAATGGTAAAAATTATTAGTTTTGTTTGAAAGTATGAAGTTAAACCGAATGAAGTTAATAATTGAAGACGAGATAAACTTGATTTTATTACTATTATTGTTTATTGAGAAAAACACTTGGCGCACAATCGCACAACTTTTTGACCAATTTTGACTTTTCTGCGCGTATAAGTTTGACACTTGCGTTTTGCTTCACTGCGGTATATTGAGCGTTTCCTGTGTTCTTGTGGCTTCAACACGCCTGAAAACGTTTCCGTAGCAATTAAATTTGAAAAAAAATATCTTAATTTTAATCTTGACGCGATTTTAGAAATATTTCAAATTAATAAATAATATTTCTGTAATTAAACGTTTAGTTTTACTACCTCAACAGTTTGTCTATCTCAAGGAGTTTAAGGAGTGAGTACTTCTAACATTAAAACCGTGCCTTAGTTTTTAAGCAAGAGAGGCACACAGCTAGGAGTTTTTTCTCTTTCTGGTATTGATAAATGTTTACACAAAATAAAAAACTTTACCAATATTCTGAAACTTTTTGGGTTAAAGTTTTTTTTAAATCCATATTATTACAATCCTATTACATTTATTACAGCTTGTGATAGTTTTTATATTCTGTAGTATATTTTAATTACTCATATTTTTAAATAATCTAAAAAAAAGAACACAAAAATCCAATGATGTTTCCCGAAAAACTAGGAGGTGTATTTGACGTTTAAGATGGCAACATTATGATGTTGTCAAATTCAAATCATTGGTGACGTTTGTAGGGTGACCAATATAAACTGGTTTCCGAGATTAATCCTCTTTAAAGAAAACGTAATTTTAGGTATATTATTATAATCTAAGTTAGGTGTGCTAGGTTGTTTCGTTTTAGGTTTAGATACTGTGACAGTTGATTTTAATTATTTTTTTAATATATTTATACAGGGTGTTTCAATACAGGGTGTTTCCTTTAGGCCTAGGAACAAAAAAACACAGACAAAATCATTCCTCGAGCTTTATGAACTTGGAGGCTTGTATTGATGATTTTGTTGATTATAATTCTGTAACTACATACGTCTTACAGCCGCGAATAATATTTTAATCAACATACAACCTAGCACAGGCCTGCAAATTGCAAAAAAGGAATAAAAATTAAATTTCGCGGGCTAGTTGGAGCATTCACTTTAAAAACAACTGAGTTTAGGGGAGGATTTTGCTAGTAAGTAGGTATTCAAAACGGAAAATCATTTTTTAAATCAAACCTGTGAATCAAACCCACACTTGTGCGTATCTATGGATAGGTCGACGAATTGTTGCTAAATACTTCCTTTTTTTGAAATCGGTCAATAATAAGCGAAATTTAAATTGTCTGCCCATATTTAAAGAAAAAAATACGCATTTCGTAAAACTTTAAGTACTTTCTGTAACACTATATTATTAATATTATCCTCAAAGTATTGTATCATGGACACTCTATTAGAAAGAAACAGAATGCAGAGCCGTGTGCCTTTCATTCATTCCAAGGTCACCGATTTGGGCTCGTTTTTCTAGTAGGAAGAACGCGCTCCCTATATCTTAAACTCCTTGGTCTATCTGTCAGCTGTCACTGTCAAAGTGTCAAATGGCAATCGAATGTCATGTAGGATAATGACATTTCGTTTTAATTGAGGTGTCATTTAGCAAATGTTTCTAAGTTTCACTAGTTTTAATCAATTCTGAATAAGTGTTAATATATTTTATAGTTTATTACAATGGCTGAGTTACTGCTAGACCCAAATATTAGGTTATGGGTGTTCCTTCCCATTGTAATCATCACCTTCCTGGTTGGGATTGTGCGACACTATGTTTCACTCATTTTGTCCTCCCAGAAGAAGATTGAGCTTCTCCAGGTTCAAGACAGGTAAATAAAGATAATGCTTTATATATTCATGTAATCATAATGTGTACGCATTCGTAATTTTGTGTTAAATAGAATAAGTAACCTCCAAATCTTAACTGGGTTTTGGAATGATGAATTTCAAAATTTACCTAAAATTTGATTCCACCTTTGTGTCTATAAATATACTAAAAGTCGTAAATTGAACTTAGAGACCTGCGTAAATTAAATCTAAGGAAACAAATGTGTCAACTCAATCCTAATTTCATGTTAAATTTAATTTCAGTCAAGTTATGATTCGCGCTCGTTTACTGCGTGAAAACGGCAAGTACTTGCCGCGGCAGTCGTTTGCGATGCGCCGTCATTGGTTCAACAATGAAGAGACTGGATACTTCAAGGTGCAGAAGAGGGCTGCCGCTTCCCAGGTATTGTATTATTAATGCAGAGTAGTCTCTCTATGGGAAATATTGATTTTTAGCTGCATCTTTTTGCTCAAAGCTCAAACTAAAGGAGCCTGGTAAGAAAATGCTGAGTTAGGTGATAAACTGATAACAAACACCTTGCCTTCTTAAAGAATTTTGCTCTAATCTTATGTTAGTAAGGGAAACAGTTTTTTAGCACATTATGTGTTTTGTCTTGTGTTCATCTCTTATACATCCATTCTTTTTTCATTGCATCAACATGATATTTGTATTAGAGTATTCATAAAAGATTCCAATAAGAAAATATGAACACAAACATATTTGTACAATTTAGGAAAATTAAGTTAGAAAATGCCGTTATATAGGAAATCAATGTTTATTGCTATGATTGCTAAAGACTACAGTAATTCCACCTAAATAAATACTAAACTGTCCCTAAGGGCATCCCAGTAGGTGTTGAGTCCTGCCAATTTGCTGTCAGCTCCTTGAGGCGCCTAAACCTATAATAAACACACATAATTAATCATAGTAAAATATTTCAGAACCCCATGACAGACCCTGGAATGATGACTGACATGCTGAAGGGGAATGTGACCAATGTGCTGCCCATGATTGTCATCGGAGGCTGGATCAACTGGATGTTCAGCGGTTTCCTTACCAGTAAGTGTGTTTTGCATACATTAACTCACATCTTTTCAAATGTGGGAAACAGGACTTACACCAAGCTATCTGCTTTGGCACACTTTTTAATAAATCAAGGTGTTCCCTGCAATCTTTAGAATTGCAGGCTAACATTAAAATAGAATTTCTCTTATCTGGTTCCTGATTAGAAAATACACTGACAGCAGCTAATGGTTTTAGTCTAAAAGAGTTGATAAAATGACCAGTAGAGGCAGTAGGATTCATAAACAGTAGTTCCTCATAATTCTACTTACTATCACACCACATAGACATAGTATTCATTTAGTACGAAAAATATGAGGGAGCAGGACATGAACTTTTTACGCAAGTTTAAATCCTGACCGCAGTCGAATTTTTCTTTCCATAAAATCTTTAAGATTCGCGGCTCTAATGTTTTAATGCGTACAAAAAATCATTTATTTTTTCTTCCACAGCCAAGGTGCCATTCCCTCTGACGCTCCGCTTCAAGCCGATGTTGCAGCGTGGCGTCGAGCTGGCGTACCTAGACGCGTCCTGGGTCTCCTCCGCCTCCTGGTACTTCCTCAACGTGTTTGGTCTGCGCACCATCTATGCTCTAGTCTTGGGAGAAAATAATGGTAAGACTTTCATCATCTTCAATCATGAACATGTTCCCACTGCTGGTACACAGGTCTCGGGCCTCGTATCTGTGTGAGGGGGTGGTCTATAATCCACCATGTAGCCCCAGTGCGGGCTGATAGATGTCACATATCTTCGATTTTTTGGTTCTAGGACTCCCTCAGTGGGGATGAAATAGACTTTCATACTCGTAATAGAATGTTACGTCTTTTTCTGAAGATTATTTACTTCATCAATTTTTATGTCAATTGTCTCTGATAATCCTAAAAATGCATGGTGGCTAATTAATATTCATTGTATCCCCACAGCTGCTGATCAGTCAAAGATAATGCAAGAACAAATGTCTGGTGCCGCTATGGCGATGCCTCAAGACCCAAAAGCCGCATTCAAGGCCGAGTGGGAAGCACTAGAGATCACAGAACACCGATGGGCGGTCGCGACCGCCGAGCAAGATGTCCTCAACACTTTAGAGGAACACCAATCTTGAAGCATTAACTTATGTTATTATCATATTTAGAATAATTTGTAATCTATAAGATAAGGTGTTAGTGCAAATGTGGTGTTTATGGAAATAAATGACTACCGTATCTATTTATTGACCATTAAGGTTTAGTTTTATTAGTAGACACCTGCCGCAGTTGCCGAAATCCGAAAGGGAACTCTTTTCCAGTCTATCATTTCGCGTTATAACTCTACGCTCCACCTCGTTTTCGAGGAAACCAGACTCCATCTTCTTTTATTTTGAAGTGGAAAATTGTCCAAATGTGTACCCTGAATGGAGTGGTCGTATCTGAAGATCTTGCACTGACCGAAAACTACAGTTAATTCAGTTCAGTTGCCCTTTGCGTTCCGAGACTTTGGTATCGCGTTTAAACAGTGCTTTCGACCCTGGTTGCATCAGTATCGTGTCAAAGTTCTAATAAAAAAAAAAACAGGTGCATTTAAAAAAGTTATTTATTTCAATGCAAAAGTATAATGAGTATATACAATATGACCTTTTCCTATACAAACACATTAAATAACAACGTAATTCTTATTGCTTTGTTTGCTATCGCTGGCGTTCATTGATTGAGGCACTGTAACAGTACATAGGAAAATATAGTCAATATTTATGATAAACATTAGTACTATACGAAAAATCATCCATTATTTTACCATTTCTTGTATAGTACAGGTGGCCTACTATGACGTTATAAATTGAGAGTACTTTCCACTGTGAGACCGAGATGGCGCTTTTTTTTTATCGTGATAAAATCATCAAATGAATCCTCTCACCCCAGCCAGGGCGGGAGGCTGTCAGACTTGTACTGACTAAAATCCACGGTGTCCTTCAATAGCCCTTTATGTTCCGGGGTCACGGTAAAGAAATAAGTCCCGCGACCCCGGCAAGCTTTGGCCCTCTGTAGGCCCCGTCATCATGCTGACGCTCTTTGAGGCGTGCGTGGAACACAACGCGCCGTCGACCCGGGCATGGTTCATGGTCGCACCGAGATGGCGCTAGACAAATTTTATAGCTGTCCTTTTCCCATAGTGGAACTACTCTTACGTCATGGGCAGCATATTCATAATTCCACGTGAATCCCCGAAAGGAATTCAAGAGAACATCGTAACTTATTGAAAATTACAAGAAGTTTATTTAACCAGCCAATCACAAATTCACAAAACATCACTATTTATCTGGAATCATTCTTCATTACTTCAGTTTTTCACTTGTATGTGCGTAAATCTTAACAAAATAAATAAGACTTAAATTGTAAAATTAACATTTCAATTCCCATATTTAAAAAGAGTGAACTCAGTTATTGTTGTAATGAAAGAATATGTAGTAAATGTTACATTTAGACCCACTTGCACCATAACTCGGTAAGAATATTTAAATAATTAAACAGGATCTTTTTTTAACGTTTCTCCACATCACAGAAACTCACACAAACACCCAGACCACAACTACTTGTAGATCATACAAATATTGAAACCACGCTGCGCAGGAGTCGATCACTCAGTCACTACGCCAACCGTACCGTTAAATCGTTATTAGTTAAATTAATGTCTATCACCTTTATTTTTCAGCTTGGTAGGGCAGGGCGAGAGGGTCTGTCAGACTTGTACTGACTAAAATCCTCGGTGTCCTTCAATATAGCTCTTTACGTTCCAGGGTCACCGTAATTTGATAAGCCCCGCGACCATGTCTATCACCTTCGAATTTCTAAACGCGCTAAACATATCCAATGATTTGTACAAGTGGGCCTAATGTATAGGAAAGCAGAACCAAATTCGGGTAACATCTCAGTCATAACATGCCATGGCAGAATAAAACACCTATCGATAAAAAACTGGTTTCAAGTATAATTAATTAAACATAACTGAAATTCTAGCTACTTCTGTTCATTATATAGAATTAGATAGTCTTCAAATACGCTCAAACGAGTCTAAGCGTTGCGTGTTGGTGTCTAACAGTAAGCAAGCTTGCTCATGACGCGACGCGATAAAGAATTGTATTGATTGACGATCTCATAATCTAATAAACGTCCAGCCGAAGAAAATGTATGGACATTCTCGAGTGTTCGCTTATTACACAAAAAAAAAAACAAAATCAGCGGTTTCGATTCCTGACCAGGATTATTGAATTTTCTAAAACTGCATTTCGCGAAACTGATTTTCGATTTTCTTAAAGTTTTGTGTATAGCCATCCATGAGAGTTGCAAAATTCACCCTGTATAATGTGCAATTTTAATCTGTAATCGACTTCATGAAGCATGCGTCGCGTCATAAGCAAGCTCGCTTAAATTAATTTTATTTAAATTTTACTAAGATATGGAAGTCAAATTCAAATGCCAGCGCTTTGTCAATTAACCAACTTTCTACATCTTTGGAAGCTTATATCTGCTTCACATTTACATAAAAAGACAGTGTAAGACATTAGTCCTTACAGTAGTTCAATACAAGACGAGGGCTACATACTACAAAGACGTTCAGAGATAATTATTGCTGGTAAAAAATATGTAGAATGTCTTGAAAGACTAGTTTGGCTTTGACTAAGCGATTTTGCTCATGTACAAGTAACAAAGTTTATGGTCTTCACTTTTCACCTCTATGCTAATAGTTATAAGGTTCAAAGGTGGTCAACCGCGAACTTTGTCAGATGTATCAAGATTCTTTTACGACTACGAGTATTTGTAGCGCGGACTGGGAGGAAGATACTATCAGAATTTTTAAGGTGAACTTGAACATTCACATAATGAGCATTCCTGTGAATGTTACATTACAGACAAACAAATGAGAGCTTTTTAATGAACATCGAGCGTTTCCGCGAGCTTATAAGACGATTGTCAAGTCTGATATCTTCGTGACGAAACATTTTTTGACGAGGGCCGACTAGAGTCTAGACCATCCGGTAGAATGAACATGAAAATGTTCGTAGCGATATTAGGCTCTGTTCGTTATTCATTCCGACAAAATTAAAAACGCTTGATGTTCCGTTAAAAGAGAATGCTCAAGTCCATCGGAACCTTTCAAACTTTTATCTCTAAAATATAGTCATTGAACTACTGTAAGCAGATACACTGTGTCACCAACACACACTGCTTAAAACCAATCCAATCTTCAAGCAGTCGACGTCTAAGCGAGGGACAATCGACTCGGGAGCACAGCTGACCCACTGCTACTTCTTGATCAGTTGTACGACATCTTCGTCCTGCACGGTGTGGCCGAGTCCTACCCTCTGTGGGGAGTACTTGGTACTGGTGCCCCACACGAGCGCGTACTTCAGCGCGGCCGCCAGGGTACGGTGAATGGAGTGGCATACGTGCTCGATTGTGACGCCCTTGAAGAGATTGAAATGATAAAGGGAATATTTATTGACTCTTATAAGTAAGCATTGTTGTTGTACTGTAACTGTTTTGATAAAAATAATTCCCTAAAGTTAATATTTGCTACAGTATGCGGCTACATACACATGCGACTTCCACCGATATTATGTCTTGTGACACAAACTACAAATGTCTACAAAATTTAAATAATAAAGCTTTAGTCCCTTAGCTGTATAATTTAAAATTTGTAGACGACAAGTTGAAACAAATTCTTTGGTTTAATTTTGTTCGTTCATTTTATAATTAAAGAGTGAATGATGAAATGCATGAGAAATAGAGAAAACTGAATTCTTTTAGATTTTTCTCAGAACAGTAAATATCGAAGTTAATGGCAATGGCAATGATCTTCAATCAAGCAATCATATCATGCATATTGCACAGCAAATAATGATATTATAATTTACTCTAGAATGTATACCTACCTATATACTATCTTAATATATATAAATCTCGTGTCACAATGTTTGTCCTCAATGGACTCCTAAACCACTTAACCGATTATAATAAAATTCGCACACCATGTGCAGTTCGATCCAACTTGAGAGATAGGATAGTTTAAATCTCAAATTTTAGGACGGGTTCTCCACCCGTGCGAAGCCGGGACGGGCCGCTAGTATACTATAAGAATACATACCTTCCTCAAAATAAGACCATCATCAAAATCTGGGGGCTGACCAGGCTTCTTGGTGTAAACTCGGATTAGGGAGAGGTACTCCCACAGCGTTTCCAAAAGATAGTCTAAATTCAGTTTCATGTTACAACTGAAACATAAAACGTTCGCAATGAATTGAAGATGAAAAGACTTTATTTCTCAAAGTTACAGTAAAAAAAATACACTTTACAAAATATGAACACTGGTATGCTACAAAAAATGGTTGGGTACTGTATTCAGATAGACTATACCATAACCGTAAAGAATAAGCAATTTTAGCCTGTAGCGATATTTTTATGATATTACTGAAATTAATTTTGAATAGGACCTAGAACTCGAAACTACAACCTAAACCCACAATGACGGCGATAGTTTCATTTATAGTGTTCAAAAGGACAAAGCCTGCCGGGGTCGCGGGACTGACAAGCTACCCTGGAACGTAAATGGCTATTGAAGGACTTCGTGGATTTTAGTCAGTACAAGTCTCACAGTCCCTCCTGCCTTGCCCTGGGTAGGAAGACATGAGTCTTCCTACCCAGGGCAAGACAGGAGGGACTGTCGATGATTTTACCAAAATAAATAAAAATTGTATTGTTGACTTGCTCACCTAACAACAACAGAGTGCGGCTGCCTGGCTATTCTGTCCACCTCCTGTATGGAGATCTGATCGATCTTGTTGTACACGTAGAGACACGGCAGGTACACGCGGTTGGCCAGGATCACATCGATCAGGTCGTCAGCAGTCGCGTCCTCGCGGAATAGCACCTGGGACATGACAAAGATGAAGGTTTTATTGTGATTAATATTATAGAGTAAAGAATCAATAATAAAGAATCAATATCTAGCATACTCGTCCTATCGACTAACGGGTAATCGTGGCCCCGGAACGTAAAGTGATATTGAAGGACACGCGGGTTTTAGTCAGTGCAAGTCTTTCAGTCCATTCGATCCTGCTCTGAGTGGACTGCTGCCATAGACAACATAAACTACAGGGAGTTCTAAGTCTGTACAAAGGCGAGTTGTACAATTTATACTATTAAAACTATTGATTAAATCCCAAATTTAATTAAATGGTTAAAAAACGTTTAGTAGTTTAAATTTTGATCAAACAACTAGCCTTTTTATAGCTTATACTTTGTTCCACTGCTGAGCTGAAGACGCCTACCATGACATCTTAAAACGAGAGCAGTTCACTGAGGGAACGAGATGGCGCTAGACGTCTTGTATAGCTCTGTCTCTTTTCCACAGTGGAACTACTCTCGATTTAAGACGTCATAGTAGGCCTCAAAGTCTACCCTTTGTCCTTCCAAATGATGGGCAATTTCTGCCATATAAATAGAACCTTTCGACTAAGAGCTGATGCTCCTAAAACTGTGACCTTATTGAAATTGTTGTTTCTTACCTCAGCATTAAATATCTTGTATTCATGCAGGATCATTTGCACCATTTTCTCGTCAACCTTGGTGAGCTGACATGTCGAGTTGAAAGAGAGACCGCCACCCTTCTTTACCTGAAAAGCATTGCTTTTTTTAGTAAGAAAATTAATTAAAACATACAAGAGGCATAGGTTCTTTATGCCCAATAATTATTCAATTTATTGGTATGGCAGATATGAAATATGTTAAACTTCATATGTCACATATTACTGGGACACAAGACTCCTATTATTGAGAAGGTGTGGGTGCAAATATAAACTCACATAAACAAACACGCAAACCCGGTATTCAACTTTTAGTTAAATAGTATATTGTATAAAGGTGAAAAGGCAGTGCTGTTTCATCTTTTAACAATATCTCCCAGTAAGACAGGATCTTCCTAGCATGGGGTAATTAATACATCTTTATTTAAAATTTAAGTGCCTTGTTAGTGTCTCTATTTTTTGCACTACTTTTGTTGGCAATATTTAAACTATTTAACAAGTATTTTTGGATTAGTTCATAATTCATGCAAGTTTAGTGTATTGTATAAACATCTATCCAGAAGACGCAGATTCGAATCCTGCTCGCAGCTAAATTTTTCGTTCCTTGGAATAATATCTTTGCGAAGACGCGACGCAGGCGTTATTGCGTATAAAAATATAATATTATATAAAATGTTGAATGAGTGCTGAAAACTTACATTGAAATAAATATTGGGCTTGGGTTTGTTGAGCCTGATGCCCACACTCTCCAACTCCTTCTCCAGCAGCTGTCTGTGCACGTAGGGCTTCGTGGCGTCCAGCATCATTAGCACCAAGTCTGCGGTCCGCGCTACTGCTATCACCTGTGGACATAATTATGATGTTGTTCAAACTAGCTATCTCTAAATCTCCACACTTTACTTTAGTGGAAAAGAACTTTCAAGTCAAAATCAGAAGCATTTATTTCAAGTAGGCCAGATACAGGCACTTTTGAATTGTCAAAAAGGCAAAAAAGGGCATTGTTCTCACATTAAAAATGTTCTACAATGAACAGGAAAAAGATGTAAGCAAATGCAGATGTGTGCATAATTGTGATTTCTCTCAAGTCATTCAAGAATCTATACCAATATTATAGAGCTGAAGAGTTTTTTTGGATACACATGCTGTGACATGCTAATCTCAGGAATGACTGGTTCAAATTGAAAAATTATTTATGTCTAGAATAGTTAAATCATGATGTGATTGTAATTGTGATGTTAAGTAAGGCTATAACAACGAATATGAGACGAGCAGCACGTAAAACTAGCTAGTTCATAAATTAGAATTGTGGATTTATCAACACTAAAGATTGGCATCACTGAAAGTGATGTTATTTGCATTAATGATTCTCTGAATTTAATACTCATTAAAGAAACCAAAAGTCATTGGTAAGTTGCCAAAGATAGATCGTGCATTCCTACAAGGAATATGTCAAGTATGTTTGGTAAGTTATTACAATACTATTTTTAATTGAGCTGATGTCGTAAATAATTCATGGCTAATATTGGCACTCCTTAACTCCTAGACATTTTCTCCTTTTGTTTTCTATTACATATGGACCCCACTCAGGGAAAATTTTACTAAGTATTATGATGATGGGTGTTAATGTAATTTACAGTCAGTGTGGCCCTGCTTTATGTATATCTTTTGTAAATAAACACCAACAATAGGAATAAATGCTTGTAAATATTACCTGTCTTCCTCTACCCTTGCCCTGAGCAGCACCTTCAATGATACCAGGCAGATCCAGCAGCTGTATGTTAGCACCGCGGTACTCTATCACACCAGGGATGCATGTCAGCGTTGTGAACTCATAGCTGGCAGCCTCCGAGTGTGTGTGAGTCAGTGTTGATAGAAGAGTTGACTGGGAAGTAAATAAAAACCTTTATATAGTAAATTAGCTGACCCGGCAAACATTGTTTTGCCATATAAATTATTTTTACACTTAGGGGTATGAAAAATAGATGTTGGCCGATTCTCATAGATACCGGATAAGCACAAAAAATTTCATCAATATCGGTCAAGCCGTTTCGGAGGAGTATGGCAACGAAAACTGTGACACGAGAATTTTATATATTAGATTATTATTTAAATTTCATTTTTAAATACAAGATCTAGCATTATAGATTCTAATGCCAAAAACTGCATATCTGTTAGAAAGGAGATTGAGCAAACTACTAGGGCACTTGGTTGCGCTCCCTTTGACACAGTATGGTAGTGAAAATTGGACACAAGTTAGGCTTATTGACATACTTCAAAGCAACGTTAAATACAGGTTGATATTTTGTGGGGTTTTTCCAAAAAAACATAATTTACTCAGGATATTATTTGAGGTTATGTTAGACGTCAAAACAATATCGTTTTGAAACCGTACCTATTTAAAGTGGTACACATTGATTCTGCAATATTACTTAATGTAAAAAAATAAGATTTTGATATGTAGGTTATTATTGGGCGTTTTTCCATTAGCTGGCACCGGCACCGGCACAGTCGCCGACGCCATGCCGATGCCTGCGAAGCAAAAATGTACGAAAATGAATGACTCGCTTTTGCACTTATTATATTATAATAGGTACAAACATTTAGTAGTGCCGGTGGCGGGCCGGCTAATGGAAAAACGCCCATTATACTAGGTATCATAAAGGAATATACTTGCCGTAGTAGAAATCCATATATTTAAAAGATTAACCATGGCATCCGTCCGCCTCTCTCATTTGACGATTAGGCAGTGGATGCGATAATAACAAAGAACAATTTACACAGCGCGACATATTGTTTACTGTCCCGAAGAAATCAACGTAGACGTATACTACAGATTCACTATAACAGCGCACTACAGAGTCCAATTGCTCGATGTATAAAGACGTGGAGATACTCGACACGAATATTAGTTCAGTTCAGATTATATCAGAGAAAAGCAAGAAATAATAGTTCGCCGGTAATAACGAAATCAAAACCAAACAAACACGAAAATAATGAGTTTGACTTTGACAACTGACACTTCATGGAATAGTGTTGGACACATCAGTCAATTACGATATCTTAATCATAATCGATTATTTTTTTACTTTTATTATAAGACCTCAATATACGTTATCATAAAATAAATCATATTAGAGTTTTTAGAAAAACAATAATAACAGCTTTTAAGGTAGACTTTAGGGACACTAGTAGATTTTTCAATTGTTTTACGATTCTATTCTATGTTTAATCGATCGATTCTGGTAACGTAGCCCTTCACTATACCGGAACAAATATATAATAGTAATTACTAATAATATTGAAAATAAAAACCCCACAAATGATTTAAGTGAATTTATGCCAAAACAAGTTTAAAATAATAACATTATTTATGGATTTGCTTAAGTGTCCATACGCTTCAAAAAGCGATATTAAAAGTGCTCTTTCTCCTTTCCAAAACTTCTAGACCCAGATTCTAACCAGAGATCTCGTGCTCAGTTGTAGTATTTTGATCTATGACAACTTTCATCATCATCATCAGCCTAAAATGTCCCCACTGCTGGCATACAGGCCTCTCAAAGTAGAGCCCGCACTGACCAAACTACACTGAGCCCGTGTGGTGGATTATGACCCACTCCCTCTGAGTGGGTTATAATCCACCACAAGGGCTAAGTGCGGTTTGGTACATTACAACTTTGGTGATAAAATAATATTGAAACTTTGTTCACTTTTATGAATGCTGGTTTTGTTAAACCAATTCTATTTTGCTTATAGTAAGTTGATGAAAATTATATGTATTCTTACCTTTCCCACTGATGGAAATCCAATGAGAGCTACTCTAGCATCTCCTGATTTAAGTACGTCAAAACCTTCGCCTTTATCACCTCCTTTCTTAGACGGCTCTAGCAGTTGAGACCTGTACTTGGCTAGCTTGGCCTTCAGCAATCCCAAGTGGTATTCAGTGGCTGAAGAACGAAATTATAATGGTTAGAATTTACTTGAGTCACACAAACGTCTGAGGCATTTACTCATTAAAATTGAGCTATCGCAAATTCAATCATTAAATCAACAATGTTTTTCAACAATATTCCATTATTTAAACAACAAAATTTCAGATACAATGCTAAAATAGAAATAAGATGGATCAAAACAATTTTCGTGGATTACATTTGAACAACTTTGCTAATACAACAATTTATAGAAGCCGGTAAAGAGCTACTGTTACTTTACCTTTATTTTTCTGTGTTCTTGCTATTTCTTTCTCGATTTCAGATATTTTCTCTAGAATACCCATGTTCCTACAACTATTGACGACAACAAAATTCTACCACGTAACCAATGAATAACGTATATTTAGCTAAGAAATAACAGCAAACATCTATTGACTAATGAACATTTCGTACTAAAATAGCTGTTAAAATTAGATAAACTCTGTAATTAATAAATTTTAATAAAATATTAAAAGGCCACAATGAACTGCAGGTTAGGTTAGCCGCGTTCCAGCGACAAGACAGACTGTCAGACAGTGAGCAACTGTCATTTTTTTAACAGCGTGTTCCAGGTACAAGTCAAGACAAATCTTCGGACTCAACTACAGTTTGATCATCACAAAAATAAAAAACAAAATATTGCAGACCCAAGTGGCTACCCAATAAAATAATTTGTTGGTAACTTGTTTTAAAAACAGACAGTAGGGCACAGAACACCAAATAACCTACAGAGGTTAGGGAAGTTTTTTAAGTGTTGGCCGTGTTGGAACGTAACATAACGCTATTAGACTGTCTAGGGGTAGGTACCTAGTCCATATTTCAAGGTAGTCGTTTCGTTTGTACAGCGCAGCGTCCTTCCAAAAATTCCGTTATATTAAGTTAAAGCTTATAGTTCGCAGTAGACAGAGAAAACAAGGAGTAACAGACGTAACCATCCCGATACCCGTCTAATTTTGCATTTATTTTAAGAGTTACTTTGATGTTTATAGAACATTTACAACACTTAAAAGGCAATGAAAGTGCATAATAACGTTATGCTACATTATTTTTGCTCAATTTTGTTAAGGTGATTACGTAAAAGTCAAATTAAATAAGTAAAATGCTTTGATTAGTAAAATGCATGATAAAATGTAACCTGACACTGACCTAAAATTACTGCAAAAACCACGAGGATATTTGAATTTCGCGGGCTACCTCTCTATAGATCGATTTTCGTCATTGCTAGGGTGACAACAATTTTTAGAAAGATTCAGCCCTGCATTCTTTTCCTATTCTGTTTCTGAGTATGTTTCTATAATTTTATCTAATATTTTGATCTTTCCAGTTATTCCATAAGGATCTGTTTGTGTACAGTGAGTTCCACTGAGTCAATAGAAGACTTGGGTCTAGAATATGAAGACGATAGGAATTCAATGATTGCGGTGGCGGAGAAAGGCATGTTAAAATTGTCAGCTAAAACTTTTTGCAGTCAAGTAGATGACTTAAACTTCTGTGTGATTCGTGACAACAATCTTTACAAAAATATATTTAATTGTGTAATGTTTACTTGTTTCCTATAGAAAACTTTGAAGTTTATGATGAGTTCTACGATGAATTGGACAATAGAATAAAAGTTGAGCAATCTATGGACATGATCTTTTTTGGTCCGCCAAGTTCCTTTTTGAGACTTGATCCCGACTCTATATTGCACATACTAACACAGACCAAAAAGCAGATGATTCCAATTTCTAGAGCTCTGTTAGCTTGGGATATTATGACTGGTGAGCTTTACAAAAATATTACGATAAAATATGAAATTGAAACTAGAATTTTGGTTACTTGCAATGGCAACTCTCTTAACGAATTTAGTGGTATTAATCCGTGAAATGTAACGGAAGTGTGTAAACGGAAATGGAACAGAAGAAGCGGCTGTTGAAGGTAAAGTAAAGCATCAGATGGTGGGAAATGCTTGTCTATTTTTGATTAGGTCTCAAAGCTAGTAAACTCACGGCGCGGTCTGACTGTGGATAAGTATATTGTCTCAAAGGCAAAGTCAACAGAATCCTGTTGTTGTCAATCGAGGAGAGATATTTATTTGTTTCAGATGGAAAAACTGCAGCTTTTCTACAGGGCCGAGAATATTTAGCGTTTGACACGCTTCTAAACGTTATTCCGGAAGAAGATTTGTATTATGTAAATTTTGGGGATCCATCAGTTATACAATTTTTTGCCAATCATTATATTAAACTGCAGCCCCGTAAGGTAAATTTTATTAAATGACTGTTATCTTACCAATGATAATCTATAATTTAACCTAACGATGCACTGTTTGCCTTTCCAGTTTGGTATTTTAGCTGCTGCCTACAGGCGGTATTTCGGGGAGACATGGTACGAAAACAGTTCATTCATCAACGAACTTGGCTACTTACTGTGTGGTTTCCCGTCAATAGATTTAGAAAAAATAAGTCCTAATACTTTCAAGGAACTTAACCTGGAAACCTTGAGTAAAGTAGGGAAATGCAACGCAAACCAAACAAGAGTAATTGTTTTCATTTTCAAAGTTCTTTTATGTTTTTTATTGCATTTACAAAATACTAATTTACAAATCGTTTACGTTTTAGACTCTTTATAATATCGCAATTCAACGTGATGCTTACGGGGAGCCATACAAATGGTCGTCACATGAAATAGGGAGGCTCAGTGTATTATTTACATGTAAGTTATGGCCTGTGAAATTACATACAAATAAGTTCATCTTTAAGATGAACTTATTCATTTATAATTGAAATCTTGATATTTTGTTCACCTTTCATTATTATACCGTGTGTTTAGAATATTTTTGGAAGCGGTTTTGTTTCAGGGTACGAAGTTATTAAGCTAGCTAGGGTTAAACGAGTCCGTCACTATATGAGTCAGACTTTTATATCAAGAATATTTTTCTTCTCTACCATGTGCTCTTCGCAGCTTTGAGATCGTCAGAGCGTCCAATGATAGCGTAGCTGTCACTAGCTTTGTGAATCGCAAACTTTATAGAGAGTAGCACGGCAACTTAACAGCAGTAGAAATAGCACAAGAACATTAGAAAACAAAAAAAAAACATTGTTATAAATATAGACATCTATTCTTTTAGGTATTCCCAAAGGCGATATCAGTTCAATACAATTGGAAGCAGTCACAGCTGTAAGTCCTGAAGTTATGGCTGCAATGAATCAAGACAAGTTGGAGTACTTCACCAAGCAACAAATATTACGAATGAATCCCAAAACTCGACGGATATATATTTTAAGAATGCAATTGAGAGGTAGTTACAATATGAATGCAATGGCAAGACAGAATTGTGCTGCAAGAACAATCGAATGTGTCCTGAAAAATATTCTGAGTATTGTCACCTTAACCAATTTGTTTTTTTATAATATGAGTATTTTTATTATATTACACTGAGATGTACCCATTATTTATCTAATTCTGATGCACTAACGAATTTAAAATGACTCTAAAAATAAAAACAACTAAGACTAAACTTTTTATGTTAACGTAGGCAGAAAACCCCATTACCTTTGCCATACCTTCCTAAAATAACATCTGTAGAAAGAATAATAATTAGAGCACTTTTGAACAAAATTTAACTGAAATGAAATAAAACACAAATAAAAAAATAAGGTATAGGATTGTTAATATTTGTCCGTCAATGATTTTTCTTATTTATATCTTGAAAAAATAATTAATCCTGTTACTGATTGTATAATTTTAAACAATTTGCTATTCTGTTCTCTCTGTTTTTGAATTTAAAACTGATTTCGTGATCAATTGGTGTTCTTTTAATAAAATCTTGTTATATCAAGTATTTAAAATCAAAAAATGAACAGAATAATTATTTATAAAATATTTGTAAACTACTGAATTGTAGATTATTTGAATAAATGTTGTAATTTGATTATTATTTATCTTGAAGGTCATTGGGTAACTTCCATTTTGAAGACCAAAGCGCCATTTTCTTTTTCTGAGAAAAATATCTCTTGCGCCCGTTCGTTTCTTTTATTGGGAAAACACGGTGAACGCGTCCGTGTCGTAAAATAATTTCGTAAATATTATTAAATAAGAAAAATATTTATATTGGCTAAATATGCCTCCTGTTAAGCATTATTCGTCTAGTGAAGTGAATCAGTATGAATTATCATCAAGACTTTTATCTCTTACTGAAAATAATACATCATACACTCTTACACAAATAAATGGCCAAAGGATTTACAGAAAGGCTCCCCATGCATGGAGTGGCCCGGAACCGTCAAGGAATTGCGAGGTATGTATGTATGAGAAGCATTAGAAGGTGGACCTTAGAAGCTACCCACCTTCCGTTTGTTTTGTTCTAGAAGTAGGTAGAATTCATTCAATTATCTCTCGGAGGTATCAGGTAGGTATGTAACCCTTTGTAACTGGACCGACTCAAGACTCAGGTGTTCTTTTTGTTTAAAAATTAGTGTCGTGATCTATCACGTTCTGCTTTGTTTATTGGCCGGCGGCATTTGGCTTGACCGGCTAAACCGTGGGGTAGGCGTGGGCGGGACCGGTGTAGTACCTACACAGCTTGTTATTGCTTGGAGTAGACTCTGAAGCCATAAGCACTAAAGTCGCATGCGACTTATGTGCTTTTGCCTGCCGCGTCTACTAAGTATGTACAACAAGGAATGGTAAATTGGAAGTGGTTTGTACCTAAGTAACATTTTGTTGATATCCATTACCATCTGTCTCTGGCGTACCTGACTCTGGCTTATTTATTTTGAGCTTGACCCCGCGGTCTTGCGGGTTTGCTGTGTTGAATTTATGAAAAGAAGATGACCCATTGACCAAAGACGCATTCAGTCTGCAAGTTGTAGTTCAGACACACCGTCCGTGGACGCGCAAACGTCCAGCCGGCCAGATTCTGTTCGGACGTCTGAACGCTCAAGGGCGACTCAAGGTCACGTTCGCGGCTTACGACAGATAGTTTGTCACGCTTGATGGTATATCTCTTCAGGGTCCGACTGAATTTCGACCATCCATTCGCACGTAACTGACTAGTGGTTATTTTGCAGTTCGTCCGCGGATGCGCGGGCGGCAATTCTGAAAGGATAATTTTGCTGACAGCTTGGGGACACGGTATAAAAAAAATCCGTAACTATTGTTCACATTCACAACGAACGACGCCCCAACTCCTATGTCTTCGCACACTCCCAAAAGGGCGCTACAAAAATTGTAGGGTCAGCTACAGGTGCTATTGGTATTTCTGGTGTTGCTGACGTTCATAGGCTCCTGCGACCGCCTTCCATAAAACGAGCTGTACCCCCTCTCTGCTCATAGTCTACACCTGTTCCCATTATTTGGTGACGGGACTCCTCAAATTAGATTTTTTTTTTATCGTGGTAAAATTATCAAATGAGTCCTCCCACCCCGGGCAGGGCGGGAGGGACTGTCAGATGTGTACTGACTAAAATCCACGGTGTCCTTCGATAGCCCTTAATGTTCCGGGGTCACGGTGATGGAAATAAGTCCGGCGACCCCGGCAGGCTTTGGCCCTCTGTGAAGGGGCCCCTTCATTTTGCTGACGCTCTTTGAGGCGCGCCTGGAACACAAATTAGACTTAGTATCTTCTTGGTATATAAAATGAAAAACGTTCGGCCTCGCATAATGGTAGCACCACAACGTGCAGCTTTACCGGGTCTCGCGGAATCAAGTTGTAAACTCGACCTCAGAAGCCTAATCATGATTTTTTAGTTATTGTGACGTAAACTGGAACATTGACATTAATTCCAAGGAAAAAAATATTTCCTTCTTCATACTCCAGAAGCGCTGTTCCATTTTTCCATACAAGAAACGCTGTAAATACTGGAAAAACGCTGTAAATACTGAAAACTCGTGTTACCTAAGGGCTCAGTATTGTTAAGGCAATGGCATGTTATATGTACGTCGGAGACGTACCAGATGGAGTGTGGTAATCTGCTTTGCAGTGGTACAGATCCCTTCGTATCGATGTTTTTTGCCGCCACAAATAAATAGTGTTGGTTGGGATTCTTCTAAACCCCGTATCAGGGGTTCTACTCTTGAGGTCCGTCAACGAATATACGGGCTGATAACTAATCTTATATTCGTTCCGTAGGTGTAGAAAATGTCTGAAACTTTGACGGACATTACGGAATTCGTGCTAAGAGATAAGATTAGTTCCCTTGAATCGGTTCGCATTTTGTCCAACATTTGTATGTGTGGCGGCAAAAAAAAATGCCGCCTGAGCGATCAATTTGGTCGCTACAAGGGGAATCTGTACTACAAGGCTCTAGCTCAGTGGTTCCTAACCTTTTCAATGTCACTACCCCTGTGACAAGTATGGGAATTGAGTTTACCCCTAGCAGCTAGGGGTAAATCAACAAGACTTTTTTATTATTTACTAATCGCTCACTTAGTTGTGTAAACATTGACAAAGTTGGTAAAGTTCCAATTTGCGCAAAAAACTTGCGATTTTATCCTGCAACGTCAAAATTTTCTTTTTATTTCCTTACATTGATATATTCAGACTATTAATTCAATAAAAAAAATAGTAAGGTACGCCATCTTTTTCTTTTTGTGTTCTCTTAATTTCAAAAAACAATCCAATTTCTTCTCGTAATTCGTAGACCCTACTTAGAACTTTGCCTCTTGATAACTAAGTACCTCTGTATGGTACAAAAGAACTAGTCATGTGGTGCTTCACCGGCGACGGCGACGAAACGACAACGACTGTGTGGGATACAACGCCACTCACCCGTCGCCGTCAGCTGCGCGCATGAGAGCGCCGTGCTGACGTTTACCGTTATATTATTTTGTTTATTGCTATTTTAATACTATTTCGTGCCATCCTGTGTTACCCCTCTAGAATCTCCGTTTTACCCCTGCGGGGGTAATTACCCCCAGGTTAGGAACCACTGCTCTAGCTAGATTACCAATCTTCATCTGGTTGCCTCTCCAACATAGATTTGACGTGCTATTGCTTGTTGTTTGATCTGTCACGAGTGGCAATGTCATTCAAATAGCGTTTTAGGGCGCTGCTGCCGCTGGATATACAAAAAAATACGTAAGACGCATCCGGGGCGCGGACAGCAGCAGTCACTTTTATACAAAATGTATAAGAAACGTCGCGACGCAAAACATATAGGTACCTACCTACCTATACAGAACTCTGAAGAGTCGGGTCGCGGGCGCAACGCTTTTACGTCTGCGCCTGTTCGCGACGCGTCCTCGTCTTACGCCACTTCTGCTGACTTGCGCTTAGCGTTTTCCGGCATTCTATGAATGGGGTTGAAATAGCTACGCAACGAGATAATCAGCCCGCACATGTGCTGATAGATTTGAGCATTCACTTGGAACAGAACATCGACCACCCGCCGGTTTTAATTTTGTCGAACTGAACAACGAAAAGAGCCAAGCGTAGAGCCAAACTTCGCTACGATGAACATTTATTTTTATTTTCATGAAGATGACAGACTTTCAGACTTGACAGTCGACTCGTCAAAAAGTTCGCCAGCAACGCTCTCGTCGGCGGGTCGCGAGAGAGAGAGGACAGCGTCCTCCCTCCGCCCCAACCGTAGTGGTGTACGCCCACGGCGCCGTACGTCGCAAGACGATCTCCGCGAGTAAAGGGCAACTCGCTGTCCGACCATGGACCATGCACGGGTCGACGGCGCGTCGTGTTCCACGCGCGCCTCAAAGAGCTGTCAGCAAAATGACGGGGCCCCCTCTCAGAGGGCCAAAGCCTGCCGGGGTCGCGGGACTTATTCCTATTACCGTGACCCCGGAACATAAAGGGCTACTGAAGGCCACCGTGGATTTTAGTCAGTACAAGTCTGACAGTACCTCCCGCACTGCCCGGGGTTGGAGGTCTCATTTGATGATTTTACCACGCTAAAAAAAAAAAAAAAAAGCAACGCTCTCGTATGTTTTTTTGCTGTAATGTAAGTTTTACAAGAATGCTCAATGCTCATTGCACTTGTAATGATGTATGCTCAAGTTTATCAGCACCTGCCGTTTAAATCCAGTTTATTCCAATTCACACACTAATCAAAGGCACCAAAAAGGACCTTACCTTTACAGCATGGAATATCGCGCTAAATGATTCAGCGATGAACCTAATACGATACCGTAAAACGTGTAACCGGCGCGATAGAATATCTTTTTTAACCGACTTCAAAAAAAAAAGTAGGTTCTCAGTTCGACCTGTATGTATGTATGTATGTATGTATGTATGTTTGTCCGCGATTATCTCGCGTTTGGCTGGACGGATTTGGATGCGGTTTTCAGGAAAGTTCATTATATTTATTTATGTTCATTATATTCCGGAGAAGGTTTTAGTATATAACACTAATAGATATCCCGCGACGTTGCCCATGTGGATCCGTTTTTGCTTACTTGGATTGTACATTTTCAGAGACGATTGCATGTTTGTCCGCGATTATCTCGCGTTTGGCTGAACCGATTTTGATGCAGTTTTTATAAAAGTGTTCGTTACATTCTGGAGAAGGTTTTAATATATAACAATAATAGATACCTCGTGAAGTTGCCCACATAGATTCGTTTTTGCTGCTAACTAGGAATACTAGGATTGAAGATTTTCAAAGGCATCGATTATATTATGAATATTTTTGTTGAATATTTAAACTAAAAAGGGAAAAATAAAAAACTTTTTAAAAAAAGGGAACCGACTTCAAAACCAAACACAAAAAACTGTAAAATAACTTTTCTTTCGGAAGTCGGTGGCCATAGTCAATGAAATAAAAACAAAGCCACCGACTTCCGAAAGAAAAGTTATTTTACAGTTTTTTGTGTTTGATTTTGAAGTCGGTTCCCTTTTTTTAAAAAGTTTTTTTTTTTGGGTCTGTCTTGTAGACTTACCTATCTATAAACCATTTCGCCTCAAGGTGATCGTAAGGGACTGTCAGAATAATTCTTTTTAGGGTTCTGTTTCCAAAGGGTAAAACCCTATTACTACTTCGAACTTCGCTGTCGGTCTGTTGTCCAGCAGGAGTAGCTTGGCGCCGTAGAAAGGGCTTTTGTCGACGGAAGAAAAGACAAAATGACAAAACGTAGAAATATTTTTTGCGTTTTAAGCACGGTAATGTAAAAAATATAGAAAACAAAAGTTCTTTTCTTCAATGGTTTACGAATGGTGTCACATTTGTGCAAAAAAACAGTCGATTTATATGGAAATAACGATGACATAACTTTGTCTTTTCTTGGTAGAATAGGGATAGAATCGCCATGCTATATACGCGTGCTGGCCTTCTTTATTATATCTAATGGACCAGGCTGTATCTCATGTTCTATGAGAGAGGCAGTTGAAATGTTCACAGATGATGTATTTCTGTTGCTACTATAACAAAAATGAATACCAAAAACAGAATATCCCATACAACAGACGTGTTTTTTTTTGCCAGCATCTTTGTAGAGTCTAGTATCGCGTAATATTGTACTTTTCGGCTTATGGCCGTATACAGGGTGAATTTTTCAACTGGGCGTGGATGGCTACTTTCGAATCTATGAGGAATATCGAAAAACGTCGAAAGGAGTCTCGAGGCCGATTTTGATGAAAACTAAAACTGCTTCATTGGATTTTAGAAAAATCAAAAATCCTGGTCAGGAATCGAACCCGCTGATTTTGAAAAAAAAATCACACCCTGTATTATTATACCGTTCGATAGTGTTGCTAATAAGGATCAAATTCTGGGAAGTAATCATATACGGCAAACTTAAGGAAAACGTATAATTACAAAAAAACTGATTAATCTTCAAGGCAAAGACTGTATTTGAAACATAAGTTACCGTTTCTTCTTTAAAATAATGCTATTTTTAGTTCAACTCAATGATGTCGTATTGCTAAGTACAGAGGGATTGTTGAAACGTCAAATCCAGTGAGACATTGAAAACAATGAAATTTTGTATTTCGAATAAATTATGGCTCAGAAGATGTAAAGTAACATGGAAAAATAGCAATTTCATAAAAATCAGCCATTTCCTTAAGTTTGCCGTATATGATTACTTCCCAGAATTTGATCCTTATTAGCAAAACTATCGAACGGTGTAATAATACAGGGTGTGACTTTTTTTTCCAAAATCAGCGGGTTCGATTCCTGGCCAGGATTTTTGATTTTTCTAAAATCCAATGATGCAGTTTTAGTTTTCGTCAAAATCGGCCTCGAGACTCCTTTCGACGTTTTTCGATATTCCTCATAGTTTCGAAAGTAGCCATCCACGCCCAGTTGAAAAATTCACCCTGTATATTTTACTCTACAATCCAAAAATAAAATGGCGCGATAAGGTTTTACTGTTGCTATGATTGGTCGATGTGAAGCTCTTTACCTGTTTGGGCCATGTTGAATGCTTTAGTTGTTTATTGGGAAACTACAGAGAAACATTATCTCAAGCTCAACTCACTAACTGAGATTGAATTTGTAGATCCGTCGTTGTACCAAAGATTATGACTTACCTACCCTTGTGTATTGACAAGGGGGCATTGTGGGCACAAAGAGTAGGTAAAACGTGAACTGGTTTAATATCTCAGTCTTGTCCACTTAGGACAAAAAGTCGAAAAGTATTTTTGAAATGAAAACATTCTATAACTCCTTTAGCTTTAGGGCCTTATCACACTAGCGGTTTGGAAGCGGTTGCGGGGCGGAGCGGCCGCACAGCGAATGCGTTGCGAACACGCCGCGGTTGCGCAGCGAATTCGTTGCGGACGCGCAACGGGATCGCCGCGAACAGCAAAGTGGACGCCATTTTGTACTGCCTCGAACAAACGCCAAAACGTCCGCGCCACTTCAGATCAACGAGGAATTTTTTGTATGAAGACTCGAAAAATTCCTCCAGCGCTGAAATTTGGCATAATATGATAAGAGTAGGTGATACAGATTATAGATGCATAATCATCCAAATTTTTTTTGTAGCCGAAAAGTTTTTTTTTACCAAAACATGAATATTGCTTATATCTCTCTGCGAAAAATTCCTCAGCCTAATCTAATAATGGATCTTCCCAAATTCGTCGATGCTTTCGTTTTCGTTTTCGACGTTTTCGAAGTAATAACGTCAACAGCAATGTTTCCTCATCGGAATCCATTTTGTTACTGAGTGTACAAACACGCGACGAAAACGTACCGCATTTGCCACGCGTCCGCGACGTGTTCGCGACGGATGCGCGGCGTGTTCGCAACGGATGCGCTGCGCGTCCGCTCCGCCCCGCAGCCGCTTCCAAACCGCTAGTATGATAACGGCCTTACATCCGCAACGTTTTGCTGGTTGTCAAAAACTACCTAGTAGATAAAAACCCATATTTCGTAGGTGTTCATCGGGAGAATTCCTCATGACTGCTTCGAAGATACTCTGGTGCCGCTGTTTCGCCAGGCTGGCGAACTGTTCGAGTTCCGACTCATGATCAATTTCTCGGGATGGAACAGAGGGTAAGACTTTTTTGCTAAAATACATTAACATGGAATCACATGACACAATAAAATTCACATTCATTGCCACAGGTATGCCTTTGCGATGTATACGACTGATGCTGAAGCGAGCAATGCTATTCGGATGTTCAACAACTACATGATAAGACCATCTTGGCAGCTGGGTGAGTCAAAAGCTGTTGACAACTAATATTATTTGGAGTTTTAACAATTCGATACTTATTGAAATGATAAACTTTACTGTGTCGTAGGCGTGTGTCCTTCCATCAACAACTGCCGTATCTTCATATCGCGCATTCCACCGACCACTCCATCTGCGGAGATTGTGCGTCTGTTGTACGCACTGACGGATGAGGTGCAAGAAGTCCGTATTCGTCGCTCGATTGCTTCGTGCGCGGCTATCGTAGAGTACAAGTCCCACCGTGGCGCTGCGATGGCAAGGAAGGCTCTTGTAGCGGCCGCTGCTGCTGCTTGGGGCTGCGGCGCTAGACCGGCTGTCGACTGGTCACTGCCGCAGTCACCGCAACTGCTCAAGCAATACCGAGAGGTATGTCGAAATATAAAACTTTGAACTGTTACTGTAATTGTGTGCTCTTTTTCCATTACATTCTAAGCTGCCTTGTTTGCGGGATAACATCATTTTGATTTATTAATTTTACGAGGTCGGTCGTTGGACCCCGGAGCGTGGCGTGGAGCTAACACGCGCTCCTGAAGAACCTGCTACAACGTCGCCGCCACCCGCAGCACCGTCTTACACACTGGAGCCGTGGTCCCAAGCTCGTCGCCTGCGCATGATCCATGAAGCTCAACGTAATGCTGCCGCCGCTGCTGAGTAAGTACATGACTTTCAAAATAAGTTAACTTTACATTATTTTCTTACAAGTTTAATAATTTACCTTATCTCTCACCCAATAGGTGGTCTAACCGCATTAACAATGGCATGGAGTCTTTGGTGTCATCGATGACTTCCCTGGGGTTCGGTGGAGGGCTGGGGCTGGCCGGTCGCGAGACGGGCGTGTGGGCTCCGCCGGGTGCTCCGGTGTCGGGGCTGGGTGCTCCGCGCATGCCCGTGCCGCCGCAGCCGCGCGACTTCAACCCGTGGACCGCGCGCCACCCTCTGCAGGAGTTCATCACTCCCGGCAAGGATAGCCAGTGAGTGCACGCGCTGTTTGCACGCCATCGGGACAGTTCTACACTAGAATTGACTCATAAATTATGAGTAATGTTACTGGCTGGTTTGCTGCACACAATTTTATGCTCGTTATACGCGAATTCATATCGTTACACTTACGACTTTTCGGCTGGCAAAAAATGCCTACGGCATGAATTAAGCGTGTTTCAGTTGATTGATCAATGCGGTGTACAACTGTCCCGTTTCTTCCCGTATTCGTTTAATTGTTGATTATTTTATTGCGTGATTAAGTTAGAATGCGCAATGTTTGTCTCGTTAGCATCGTGCGTTCTTTATGGGGTGTGGTGGAGTGCGGGAGATAACTCGTTATTTCTGCGTGAATGCTTTCAGATAAAGTGCGCTTTCGAAAGTTTCATACCATAATATCAAAATCAGGAGGACTATCCTGAACTTATATGCTGCTATGTTAATAATTTTATTTATAGGCATTTAGAAAATCTTACGTCTGTGCTTGAGAAATGGACTTTTATCTCGCTTGTGTTTTGTGGATTAGCAACTCTTTACCGAAACGCATTCAGGCTTGCATTTGGTATGTTTTGAAATGAAAGGTGTACTGATTCATGAACTGTTACCATTCAGACATCGACACACTATTATAATCGGCGAGCCGATCTGTTTAATCGTGTTTGCAATTAATTATGTTCCTTTTACAATGTTACACAATACTTGAAAACCAATTGAGAACAGGACATGTCCTTTTTACAATGTTTTTACAAAGCATCATCAGATAAAATAGCCTCTTATATGAAAACCATTGTGTTGGACTCTGAATGGTATGGTGTTCATTTCGGCTGCAGCATTCCGCACTGGTGTTTGTAATCCCATTTATATAATGCAATGTGCTTTAAAGTTTTATGAATCAATTATGATCAAATTTTGAATACATTACTTACATATTCGAATAATTAATTACGAACGTATTGTGTTGCCGTTTTAGTTGCATTGGTACATTTCCAGTCTTACGTATTTTGCACCGTGCACTACTTGTTTATCTCTTGCACTCCAGGTAAGGCATAAGAGAGGTAAATTTAGAATTTTAATTTTAGACATTATTTTAATATAATCTTAAATGTATTTTAATTAAGAATCCAATTGAATGGCATAATTATTTATGTATTAAAATTTGAAGCTTTTTATAAGGCAGCATCGATATATTTTAAGCATGAGTCTACAATGTTGTTTTAATATTATAGATAATATGAATTAAGGGCAACTGCTGGCCGCCCCTGCGGTGGCCGCGTTAGGATTATTGCACTACTGGCAATCCTCATTTTTTGATGTTTTTTCAACGAAATAAATATTCATGTTATTGTACTATTTCTGTGTATGAATAAGTCTTATTGAAAATCAGGTTTTAAGTAAATCAATTTGGAACTGTTTTCTCAGCAATGAATAAACTCAGCATTATGAAATTATCTACATGCGATTAACAAAATCTGAACATTTTGTAACGAGACCATATGAATTTATCTCTCGATGTTTTATGAGATTTTTAAATAATATTGCATGCCAGTAATTGATTAATAAATTTAAGTATAATGGTTTAATGTCCTTGCTGTTTAATTTCGTAGCTTGCTTTACCTTCTCACTTATGGTTTTTTGGCAGCACTTTGCTTTTTGCACTATTTTGTGGCTAATCTAATGAACGGTTAACATCTCGAGCGGTCCGTTCACGTTGGAACTGTATCGTGTTTGCTAACGCTACTGAGATAAGCTGCAGACGCGCAGTCGAGCCTTGCATGAGACGACCGCTGCTCGCCCACACCGAGGCGCTTCAAGTTTTCCTTCAATGTCGCTCAATCAGACGCACCGTGAAAATGGTCGCTAGCCTCAAACAAAACACGACGGTCGCGTCGCGCGGATGTCTGCTTGTAAACTATGCGTGTGTTATGTCACTCGCGTAACTCCCGAGAGTAGTGGCTAGTGGCTCGTGTGTGTTAGTGCAAGGGACAGCTCACAGCTGGCGATATGGCGGTCTGTGACAAGTGGGTCGCGCTGAAGATAGTCGAGTTTGTAAGTAACTTAACATATTGCAACACCATCGGTGATGCAAGCTTCTTTGATTTGGTAACGTGGTATTTATTGGACGCTTGTTATGTGTATTGGATAGTAAGCGGTTGTAGAATTAAGTTTGTTGTGCAAGTTAGTTTATTTATTTAGAGCTGTTGTGCATGGTTATTTAGTTGTTGTTAGATTATAATTGTAAAAAAAAAAAAATTATAAAAATTATAAAAAGATTATAATTATTGTAGTTTTTATTAAAGTTATTAACCGTCACATGAATGGTGCATTATCAGTACATAAGATTTTTTAATCTGACAAAAATATATTTAGTGTAAACACTCTACAATATTTTTGGTTCACTACAAAATAAGAAAAGTTTTAAAAATAATGTAACCGCGAGTTTATTTTATCGTTATTTTTTCCATTCGCTGGATGTACTTACGAGATAAATATAGGCCTATCATAATTATAGAAAAAAAAACAATTCTACTGCACACTAATGCAACGCAAAAAAAAATTGTTTTTTATAAACTTAGGTGTTAATGTACGGCGATAAAGCTCACTGATAAAAAAACAATTTCACTTTCAACACCATGCTGTTCTTATCATAGAGACAACTGTTTAACAACACGCAGGTAGATAAACAAGCTTAGTCGGTCAGAGAAAATTCTTGGAAGGTAGTTGCATAACGATGCTGCATTTGCTAACGATAAGGTGTTAAACAGGGCTTTATCGTATTAGATAATGAACTAAAACTTGAATCACATAATAAGTAATTAGTAGGGACGTATCAGAATCATCCGTTTATAGTATTTCAGCAGTTTTTATCAGTAAGACTCAAGAACTCTGAACTTTTCCTCTATGATTTTTTTTACTACCGACGATAAAGAGGGTGCTCTTTATGGGATACTTTTGGAAAATCTAAACAAATATTCAACAACAGATACTCTCAGCACTGGTAGTAAAGAAGATTCATACAAATTTTCAACCCTAAAAACAACCCCTAAGAAATCCAGTCTTAATCAGCACCTATGTCTTAAAAGAATCCCCATGTAAAATTTGAGACCCCATTTACATAGATAGATAGATGTGGAGACAGCAGTCAGATCATCTTAAAAGGCCTTAACTCACTGGAACGCTGTGGCATTGACTTTAGGTCACACTATCAACTAAATGCATGCAATTTATGTTGTTTATGTCTTGTTCAGCTGGCATAGGCTTTATCACGTAGCCCTTCATGCATTTAGTGGACTTAAGGATTTCGCCATTGTGTAATAATGTCTTATTTTCCTCTTTGTCACAGTAAGTTAAGGCCCTATCAGTATCAGTCGTATTCAGCTGCGATTGTAAGCCCTCTGCGAGAAGAAAAATAATACAAAGATTGAATATATTTCAATGGTAATGAGACAAATCGTAAAGCTAGTACAAATATTTAGGGTAGGGTCGTGTTCTGACCTTTCTTGATCTTTTGTCATGTGCCAATTGGAATTTGGAACACCATTTTGGGAAGTATCAATCCGCCTGCGACTTTGTCCGTTCAGTATTTATCCCTATGATTTGCCTTTTTGGGTTTGAATTTCCAAAATTGCTGAAACACGTGTTTTATCAATTTGGTTCATAACTCTACATTCGAAGTTTCATGTTAAACCCCTCTAGCAGATGAATTTCCTCAAATATTACGTTCGTAGTGTTTAGGGAATGTTTGCAAAATGTCATGCTTCTAGACCCAGCGGTTTCAACTGTGCGATCAGTCCAGTCCGTCAGCCAGTCAGTTTCTTCGTTTATTTTTAGAAATGATGACAAATACTCGTAACTTGGGAATTTTGGAAACGGTAGTTGCCTGAAAAAAAAAACAGAATTAGCAGACCGTTTCTTTTCCTAGCTTGTTTTTCTTGAATATCTCACGGTAAATCAAATAAGGATTTTCCTGCTATCAAAGTTCCCAGATTTAAGTTTTTACAAAGACTTTAAAGCAGCAAGTTTTAACTGCGGGAAAAAGATAAATGGTTGACGCTACCAGTAAACAATGAGACAATAGGTAGCCTTTACTGGTGTCAACTTGTAATGCATTTACCTAAGAGTACTTGATGTCTAAACGTTAAAACCCTGCAAGGAAAGAAAATACTTTTGATGCTTTTCAATTTTAACAAGTTTTTCTTGACTAATGTATTTCAATTACAAATATTCCTTCCTCTCACAATCGTACTATTAATTCAGATTTATTTGTTTCTCACAAAAACAGGTGTCTTTATGAATCAGCCATAGCAATCATTTCTGTATGTTATATGTAATTACGCAGTAATTACCGTCTTGAGCACCGTCGCAGGTCTATCATTATTATCCGAGCCAATAGATTACTAGCTTTGTAGAATTACTTCAAATGCGCGGTACCGTTAACGATTAATTTATTGCAAGAAAGACGATTGAATTGTAAATTCGTAGGCAGGATGCAGAAGAAAAGTATACCTATACCCAGGGCCGGGCGGGAAGGACTGTCAGACTTGAACTGACGAAAATCCACGGTGATGCTTCAAAAGACCTTGACTAATGCAGAAAAATATTGAAGTGAGCTTAGACTTAAGCCCGTAGATTCAAAAGAAGGATGGTGTTGGGTAGATGATCGTGTGTTTTCCGCGACATAAAAGGCGGAAAGCCTTCGTAGCTCATTCACCGCGTTGAATGGCCCTCGCTAAAGCTTACACGTCTGATGACTGGCAAATACTGCGGTCTGCGGTAACTCCTAGCAGCGCTGAAGGATTTAAATTCGGACTTAATCTGGGAGCAGTCTCTATACTGTCGATTTTAGTGTAGTTAACAGTAGTAGCCATAGAGGATAAGTTGCGTTAGTTTTTTTTTGAGGGTTTCAAGGGTTCAAATCGTCGAATTTTACACATTTCAATTGATGTCAGTTGGCAATTACAGCATTCGTCTTTTCTGGGAAGGCACTTACAAGTACCAAATGTAGAACCAAAATTATAGCGGCGTTTTAATAAATTTTCAACTAGGTAATTTAGCTACCTAATTACACCGGTTTCAGCTTGAACTCTACTTGAACATGGGTCTAGCTCTATTATATCTATGGGTAGGTCCTTATTATTTATCAATTACTAATAGCTACCACTACCACTCCCGTTCCTTTTAAAATGGCTTAACCAATTTGGTTATCCGTGTTAAAATGTGTGCCATTGCCCAGTTAAGTGTTATTGCCATTTGATTTTGAAGGTTTAACTTAAAAACGTTTGTCTGCTTTAGGTTTATTCATAAACGACCGTGCAGCAGCCACTGCTCTGTATGGTCGTTTGGTTTCATCCTGATTCCATGGTAGTTGACTTAATTGCTTTATCAAACTGACTAAATGCGGGCTTAAATATATGCCACTTCTAATTTCAAAACAAAAGCCTTCATAGGACTTGGATGGAAGTTCTACTTTAAGCAGCATGAGAACTATTTACAAACAATCTTCACGCATTTACGACACCATTAAATAAAAATTACAGTGATTTAGTTTCCGTATTCATCTCACACGTTATTTACGTGTAGTTACAATAACTAAGTGCCGGTGCGCACGCGCGCCTCCAATGTCGGTCCCACGGTGGTCAGTGACGTCACTCGCGACAATCGACGAAGGACCGACGACGCTGCCTGCCCGCCTATTGTTGCTGGGACAATAGTGATATTTCCTTTTGGGATGTCCTATACGTGTGTCGCCTGCAAGGTCTGAGGTTTTAGTCACAGACACAGTCATTGTAATTTTATGCTTATGAGTTTTTAGAAAACTGATAAATATATCGTCGTGTCTGTCATCCCGAAAGGAATGGTAGAGAGGTAACACTACATTTACCTTTATTTTGGTTCCATGTTATAAGACATTAATTGTTACCGTGTTACTATCGAAATGGACCTATTGTTATCAACATGTGTTGTATTTTGTGTGTACATAAATAGTAAAATAAAATAAATAAATAAAACATGGTAGACGTCCTGACTTCGGGCTGTATTGCCTCTGAAAATTTTCTTTAAAAAAAACCCAATAACACTGACTTTGGGAATCGTACCAGTCACTTCGCAACATACTCGTCCGTCAGTATTGCTAGCGACTATTGGGAAAAAAGGCAGGTAACATTGACAGAACCTCCTTCTTTTTGAAGTCGGTTAAAAATAGTGGAATTTTTTGATTGTAAAATTGGTAGAAAAGTAATCCCTTTCGACTTACATACTGGTTGGTCAAACTTTAAGGTAAACTAACGCAAAGATTATGGGAAGTATGTAAGTTTGTGCATGTTTTATAGTAGATTGGTGCTTGGTCTTATATTGTGTCTAGTGAGTGATATCATAACTAGATACAATAAAGCTACTTATTTTTTTGTATATCTTAGAGGTTGAGTTGTAGAGTCCGCATCACAACTGAAGTCCTCCCGAAAAACGAGGTGCCGCATTTTTTAAAAATGCGTTTTTATTTAATGGCAGAGACACTAGCGCTGCATCAAAGGACTTTAGTCGTTGCGTGGACTTTACCACCTAGATATTAGTGATAGAACTTAATTAATCAATTTTTTATTGCTTTAAAGAGGCTTTACATTTAGGTGATAAATTGCAAGTATTCCTATGCGAGTGGTTTCTGTTTGAAAATTTACACCTGCAATTCTATAAAACGATTAATTGAATACACCTGTCGCATTTCTGCAGGCGAACTGCAATTTGTCACTTAAACGCACCTGTAGATGTATTTTGCACCTTTCAAGTTTATTGACCCCTTTTGAATTCCAACTGGATAGTAAAATTATTCTGGACCTTCAATAGCCGTTTATAATGCAGTAAGGTTACAAAAAAGTTATGCACATCGTCACTTAGACCTAATTTTTCATGAGTTTGGAGATTCAACTTGATTACATAGAAATTATACTGTTGTATCTACATAAATTGAATTAATCAATCAGCCTATTCTTTTTCGACCTAAGTTGAGACCTAAGAGTCGTCCGGGGGTCGCGGGACTATCTATCAGGTAACCGTAACCCTGGAACGTAAAGGGCTATTGAAGGATCACTTTGGATTTTAGTCAGTACAAGTCTGTCCGTCCCGCCCTGGGTGGAAGTACCTACTCATTTGATGACTTAACACCACGATAAAGAATAGTTGGTAGGAGGACTCATTTGATAATAAACCACGATAAGAAAAATACAAGCTAAACACTACCATCCAGATAAATACCTATTTACTCCCTCATCATCATATCAGACATAGGACGTCCGCTGCTGAACATAGGCCTCCCCCGTAATATATTTCTTATAGGACCGGTTGGAAGCGGCTTGCATCCAGTGTAATCGTGTACGTTACTCCAACAAGAAAGTATCTCCTAGAGTTATAAGAGTAGAACGTAAAGTTTGTGCCTTATGTGCTGTAAATGTGCCCCCACATAAAAAATGTGTGCCCCCTGCCGATTTGAAAATAAAACGGAAAAACGATTCTTGCTGGGGTAACGTTTTTCTAGCAGGAAAATTCTAAACGAGTGATCGGAGAAAGAAAAATTGTGCATGGCCTGAGAGCTTATGTGTGTGCCACAATGTGCCCTCAAAAATAAAACCTGTGCCCCTTCAGATTTTCGAGATATTGCGTTTCCTGCTGGAGTAACGTTTTGAAGAATCGTATATCTCTAAAACCATTCCATGTGCCCCTGTAGAATAAACATACACGAGTAGCTCTTAATGTGTGCCCCTATGTGCCCCCAATTAGATTTTAGAAAATATGTATAGTTTTCAAGTTATCGCGATTTTATGAAAATCCGAAAAAACATCGCAGCGCCTAAATGAGACAAGTTATAAGTTTGCTGAAAACTGTAATCGGTCCTTATTGACGCTAATAATAACCATACAAAGTTTCAAAACGCTTCATGCATGCGTTTTTGAATAATCTTGCTAAAAGTCAAAACGATAGTGTCATAACTTTGACGGCAAAATACAAGGAACTGGCTCAATCTCAGATGTGTAGGTGTAAACCAAAATCATGTGCCTTTAGTCAAAAACATATCTTGAAAAAATGGAGCTTGAAATGTTTCGCAATAAGTAAATATAAACAAAAAACCAAATTAAGTAAACAACGGCTGATCATCCGACCAAATTTGAATGACTACTAAAAAGCGACGGATTCATACTTATCGATGACCTTCTACTCTTATAACTCTAGGAGATACTTTCTTGTTGGAGTAACGTACACAGTGTAATCCTGTGATTACTCACTCACTCTAACCCTAACACCATAAATAATAAATATATTCTGCTTCTAATACGATTTCTTCACCAACAGTTGATGTGCGTGGCTTGTCTGGTCACAAAGAGAGTGTCTCAAGACGATGAAGCTCGTCTGTCGCTGCTGCTGCAGAAGCTGTCGCGGGAGTGGTCACTGCTCACCTCTGTCACCTGGGACTCCGTGGGAGGAGCCTTCGCAGACGCCATATATGGAGGTACGTGACTATGTGACAGTTGTTTTGAGGACATGTTGCTTTATTTTGAAGTAGGTAAGGTATAATTTGTACTTTAAGGTCAGAGCATGTGAATATCCCTGTACCTAATGTGATGTGAAATGAGAACACTTATAATTGACATAGGTAAGAAGGCTGCTAGGCTCAAATGGGATTCGGCGGGTCACGTTATCCGCATGCACAATAGTCGCTGAGCAAAAAAATGCACTCAATGGGTGCCTGAAAATGGACGACGCCGCCAAAGCCGGTTCAAAAAGAGGTGGCAGGACGATCTAGACGCGTACCTTGATGGCTGGTCCGAAGTGGCAATAGAAAAGAAGACTTGGAAGGATATGGCGGAAGCCTTTGCCCAGCAGTGCAAAAGGCTAATTTTAAAAAAAATGGGTTGACATGTTTGTGGAGTTGTCGAACCTGGTTAAGTTAAAATATTCCTGAAAAAAAAAACAAGAATCTAACGCATGTCATACTCGTTAAAGTAATATGAAATTTTGAAAATAATATTCACCTATTCCTCGTAAGCTTTCTTCCGCTCCACCCAGGGCGGGAAGACTCTTTAATGATTTTACCGACAAAAAAAAGCCTCAGTAAGTTTTTTCATGATTATTTACGTACTTATTATTGCAGTAAATAATCTTGCTCTTTCCCCGGTCAGCCATATTGTGTCTCAATCGGAGTCTTAACTATCCGTGAACATGTTAAAACAACAGTAGAGTCGTTAAGTGTCAACATCAATAACCTAAAAGTAATTACCTACCTACCTCATAAAAGCAAGAACAGGGTTATGTAGTATCTCTGATTAACTGACCGGTACATTATGTACTATTGGTACCTTTAAGGTACCTACATTATAACCTTTATTTTTAGTATCGTTTTTCGTACCTTTACAAGTTGAGCCTATGAGGGTATAGCATAGTTACTCCTTTCCACCCGTAGCATTTTTAATTTCTGCATCCTCATATGCAAAATACATCACTTTATGCAAACAGCCCTCCAGTCCAGGATTGGAGGCACAGACTTGTACTGAAAAGCCAAGGTGTCCTTCAATAGTCTTCCGAGGATCACGGTGACCTGATGAGAAGACGTGATAATGCAAGTAAAGCTGAGGCTAAATTAGGCAGCGACTGGAAGAGCGAAACAAATTACACGTGCGCCAATGTACGGTGTAGCCATGTACGTGAGCATTCATTTATTTGTTTTAATCGCCCATGTGTCGCAGATCGCGTTGTGGTCTAGTGTAGCCTCAGCCTAAACATCACTATTTAGGACTAGTTTCTGCCTGACACCATGCGTGTTTTCAATTCAATCAAAACATTGTGGGACTCGGCAATGGCTGCATTTAGTAGTTCCACAGCTACCTCTTCATATTATGTAGAAAATATTTCATCAAGTCAAAACGAGAGAATTTTCCATTTTATTTTATATAACGGGTAAAGTTATCTAACAAAGATTTCTCTCCCTACAAGTACCAAAGAAAATCGTGACTTAATCAATATTAATATGAGAGCAAAGGTACTTAAACAACTTTAATAAATACAAGTTATGTTATCCATTACGTAATATCTATTATTAAACTTGTTTAGCAGATACTTATCTACTTATTTAATTTAATCAGATGTAGTACTTATAGTCATTCATAAAAAAATTGTATTGGTGAATATGGATTTTTTCAGTGATGAAAGTGATTTTGAGATGTGATGCTGAGTGATGTTGATTTAAACAAATCAATATTGTTAGGTAATTGTATCTTTTGTTTAGTCTACTGCAACTACAATGTTAGTCTTGCGTTCAACTCCCAAATTAGGCAGCATTCTTTCAAGGGCTTATTTTTTATCGTCAGAATTCAGAGATTTAAATATCAACGTGACCCAAATGGGTCAAATATTTAGGGCAGACGGATTCTCAACGTAAAAGAACCCTTGGTCCGGGAGGACTCTCGAGGGGCAGGACTCCTAAGGTAACAGGACTCCCCGAGCAGAAGATAATTTGACCATATTACCACTCGAAAAAAAAAATAGCCCAAACTGATTATGTAAACCTTCAGACAAAAAATATCTGAGCTTCGCCTTTTATTAGGGTTAAACTTTCATTTTGGGTCACAACTCACAAGTTCACCACACAAGACAAGAGTAATAATATTCAAGGTTTTGTATTATACAGTGTTCTGCCTGCCAACATTATTAATTCCTAGTAATTATAGCACTACTGTTTATATTACCACCGTATAGTGAATATAAAAACAGTTATGGCGTCAATTACATAATGCATCGTTGTTGACATTGTGAGGTAATTCAATAAAATTCAAGCGAGTATAGTACCTTCGCAGTAAAGTTTACAACTTATGGGCTTGGCTATTGCGCAAGCTAGCATGTGCGTTATGGTTTGTGTTCGCGTTTCGGCGAGGTCGCGGCTTTATGGTGTTAGATATCTGGAAGATATCTCGTGTCCATTATAGTTCACTAGTTCAGTGTATCGCCCGCGAAAATTACCCCAACGGTACATAATTTCGGAATAAACGGTATAATATCTATTTTAACACTAATATTTTAAAATCATTATTATATTTTGAGGATGTATGGATGTTTGTTACTCTTTCACGCAAAAACTACTGAACGGTTTTGAATGAAATTTCGTACACAAGTAGTTTATAAACTAGATTAAAGTAGTGTGAAGTCGCTGGTTTGTGATGTTTCGGACAATAACCTTTCTTTACGCCAGTTTCCATCAAGATCCGTTGAGCAGTTTTGACTTAATTGAGATACAAACAGCCATACAAACTTTCGTATTTTTAAAATTCTGATAGATTAGATAGATTGTAACTGTTGAAATGTGGGTGCCTAAAACCCTCGGGGGATAAAGACGTGATATAATGTTATGTTACAGCTACTCTTTATGTGGGGCTATAGCTGATATTAATTTGATTAGTATAATATGGCTTTACTTGGCAGACCACCCAACATAAAGAAACTTTTTTTTTTTTTATCAAAGGTATTATAATTATAGGTAATTCACCATCAATACAGAGGTAATCAAAACAGATACAGATGTCTTGAATTAAAGAAAAACTTATTTTTATGTAGGAGAGTTACGCCAAAAACTAAAAAGCACATTAAAAGGGCCGTAACTGTGCGCCTGTGACATACTGACATAGGAGGGCATGCATGGCGAATATGGCGACATAGATTTATCGCCTATCTCAAAGATATCTATAGGAATTCAAGATACCGTATCTAGAGCAGGTCAGTTATGTTTTGGCAATAGAAGATCAAAGAATAGTAACAAAATATTTCGGATGAGTAAACTAATTTTTAGATTAGTTAGGTTAAAATATATGTAAATACTAAATGAGTTTGATAGATCTTCCGTTGGCAGCTTTGCAGACGTTTGTATTGTACCTCAAGTAATTCTTTTTTTATACTGTGGGTAACGTTTAAAAAAATAACCTTGTCCCCAAATAAATAAAAATAATTGTATTTTTAAACTTAATTATTATTTGAAGAAAACTTTAGTAACACGGCTCTATGACTTTAACACCTCCTTTCTTACTTGATGTTATATAAGGTTGAATAAGCTATTCTTTTTTTAATTTGATGGGAAAATCGTATACTTACCTATCGCTTCATCAAAGACAAGTAGTTGGAGTCAGTAACTGGTGACTAACTACAACACAATGATGGAAAATTGCTTTGACTAATAGAATGCATAAAAAATAATAATATAGGTAAATGAGGGTAGGTACGTACACTTCTTGTCACGTGGAACAGTCTTATTCATAACAGACGAATCATCAAATTATATATCAGCGCAATTTTCCTTAATTTAGCGTGAAGGTATTCAGAAATACCCAAGTAGATACTATGTGTTTTTTCATATAGGTACCTTTTATCACAGGATAAAAGGTTGATTAAATGATGTTTTTGACGTATAATGTCAAGTTCGTTTAGCATCATGCCTTGGATTTCCGATGCATATACCACCCTCATTAAGTATTCCTCATTTTACATTGATTATTTTATTCTTCAAAAATGATGTAGAGTTCTCGGATCTAGATTTCTATAGTAATAAGTTTTGATTATGCAAGGCCAGTTCCAGATATTTGTTATTTCGGAAAACTAAAAAAAACTTTCCTTTATCATTTCTGAAAATAATAAAAAGCAACAATTACTGAGAGTCAAATTTTCAAAAACAATTTCTAAGTGTGAGCTCTTGTTCCAAACCATTATTATGAAGACAAATTAATTCATAAGTTTATTTAAAAGATTTTTTGTTTGTCGACAGGCTACGTGATCATCACCTTCGGCCTGGTGATAGCGCGCATCTTCCAGGAAATTCCGAAGGGAAGGCGGATACTTGAGGGGTACTTCCTTGGATTCGGCATGCTGTTCTTTTTGATCCTGGGTAAGACTAAATTGTTTTGTAAAATCTAGATTAACTTCTGCTGCGAGCGGGGTTTGAACCTGCGTCTTCTGGATAGGTACTCCAGACGCCTTACCGAATAGGCCATCGCGACCACCAACTTCGAAGCTGAATTTTTCTATCCAGAAGACGCAGATTCAAACCCCGCTCGCAGTCGTATTTTTCTTCCCTCAAAATATCTTCGTTCTTATATCGTTGCCCAAGCGTTGTTACTACATTTGGTATTCACTAAGTTGCAGACATCGAAGCATGGCGACATTATCTGAAGGGTCTGCCTTGATGAGCTCGTCGTAGTGTACAACCTAGAAATTGCCTAAGATAATTGCATAGCTGGATAATACCCAATGTTACAAAATAGAAAATATACATGGTTAAATCTTGCTAACTTGAAAAAATATCCAGAATTTGCAGATCTTGATCGATATTTAAACACTGTAACTAAAATAGACTAAATATTTTATGATAGTATCTTGTATTTAATGGTAAAACTAAACAATTTAAAGTAAGTAAGTAAGTTAAGTTTAAAAGTAATCATCATTTGGCATGCAAACACAAGTAACGAGTAATGATTACAAAATCGGTAATTATAACCGACAGGTTTGGAGCTTTCGTTTAGAATCGATTTATTAAATTAATGTTGAAAGTATGACGTTGATAAATTGCATCATAAACGATTTATTACGTTCACAAACATTAAATATAATTTTTGAGACCTACTAGCATAGAAAGAAGGTACATATTTGAATAGTAAAAATAACAGTCACCCTTTTATATTTCACAGGTGGATTAGAACTAGCATCCTTGGACTCCGTACCTCGATCCTTAGTAGTCAACGCATCCGTTCTTGGCAGTTTCTCGCTGTTTGTCGCCGCCCTATTCCTCATAGATCTCATGGGTCCCCGGATATACACAAACACACAGAACTCGCAGACGGACACCACAGTCGTATCTTCACCCAAAAGTGAAAAGAAGGTGTCCATAATCGCCTCGCCAAACTTAAACGGAAACATGCCAAAAACCAACGCAGCCAATGGAAAAGCCAATGGACATGCTAACGGCACAGCTAATGGACGTGTTGTCCCCGAAAGACCAAAAGACTTAGACTTAGAGAAGAATTTACCAGATAAAGATACAAAGAAAGAAGAAATGACATTCTTGGAACAGTCCAAAACAAATTACCCGAACTTTGACGACACACTAGAGAAGGACGAGTTACAAAAATCTAAGTTCGGATCGATACGAAATGGAATAGAAGCTGGCAATTACGTCAGGCTATCGGATCCCCTGTCCATACCTGATAGGTTCCACTACGAGCAAGAACTAGCAAAATTCAACGAAAAATACCTCAGGGACTACCTTGATAACTTCGCCGGAAAACTGTCAGTGAAAGAAGACTATCTACCTGAACCACAAACACCTGTGTTCGCGAAAGTGAAGACAGGCCGATTGAAAGGTTTGTACGACGAAATGTCGCCGACTTACGAACAGAAACGGTCGAGATCACCAACCAAAGCCAAGACAGTTCCGTCACCGACTTTGCAACAACTCGAAGATTACTTGCGAGGGTCGACAAGATCGAAGAGGGCGGATACGCCGGCTTTGTTCCCTATGGAGCCTATTGAAGAGAAAGAGACCACGGATACGGAAGGCAGAGCTTCCGGCACCCCCACGGACCCCGGATACGTAGCGTACACGGCGGGGAGGTGGCCGGACAAGAGGGACCTACGGACACCGCGACACAGTCCTACAAAATAGTGAATAAGTTATAAATACAACGATGCGTGATAAGCTTGAATGCCACTGGCTGGCAGAACAAATTCATCGTCATGTCCTGTATATAATGCCACGATGAACAATGACTGACGAACTTTTAAACCACCTTTAGTGCGGGTGTATTTAAGACATTTATTATAACAATTAAGTAGGTAAGAATACTAATAAAGTTTTTGCATATATTTCGTCATTATAACGAATAACTACTAAGTATTTTAATTACTCGCCCCTAATTCAATTACTTTGCGTTTTCTCACATCAAAATTGCTAAGTTGTATGAAAACAAAAGAATTAATGACATACCAAGGTAAAGAGATAATTTCATGGCACCTATTGACTTGTAGGAAGTTCGTTGCTCCAACGACTTTAAGTGGAAGATTAGAGTTAATTTTAAAATAATGATCTTGTGACACATACATAATATAACACATTATTTTACTGCATAAACATAAGTATAAGTACAATACACGTTCATATCCGGGGACTAATTATAATCATTGTTACGAGTTTTCCTGAAAAAAAAAAACAACATCTTATTCATGACTTATATCACTAAGTACGAATTCTAAGAATTTCGCATGATGTCCAAATTCGTAAACTGTTAATAGCCAAAAACTCCGAGATACATCTGAGACGATTTTGGCAAAAAGCCGTCTTTTAATTCAGAGGTTTTAATGACCAAGTTCCAAGAATCTTTATTTTAGTTGTAACATCGATCATACTTACAAACATGGCAATATTTTCCGTTCTTTTTGCGGTATAAAGCTCAGCTAATTGCTGGGAATGTTGCTTTTAACTGTTTAGTAACCTGCCTGCATCGACTTTATCAAACTAACATTTAGGTCGAGTTATACCTTAGTTAGCATTGGCGATTGCAAGTCGGCTATTTAGTAAACAAGTATGCACATAGCATAATACGGACATTATACATTGATGCACTTGCCTGCATACACAATATAAAATGTACGTCGCTAGATGTAGCTAGTTATTTTATTATCTCAATGCCATGTGCTGCTTCATACATTTTCATGTGGGATTCCAACATCTGCACTTAGTAACACGTTTCTGCGTTGTATAGGATTGTCTTATATACTTAAAGCCTTTTATCTGAGGGTAGGTAGAAACTATAGTAGGTATGTTAAATTACGATGCATGTATATAATAGGTAGGTAATCTAAGTTCAAATATCTTTGAAAACTCGAGAATTCATTATTTTTACCTTTGTTTAAAATTTAATAGTTAATGGAGCAATCAATTGCTTCAATCTCTTCTATTCAATTCTGTTTAATGATATAACTTCAACCAATTGTAAACATATTTTTTATTTTTGGAACCTTGTGATTAAAAACATTGAACGCTGTTTCAACGCCTTCATACACCGCACTCATAATTTCGCAACGCATCACTGGCGTTAAATGAATGCTTGTCTTTCAACCTCCATGTTAATAAGACGGACCTTTACCACCTCGCCGAATGCATGGTTCATTGAGCGTAGGTACTGGCGGCCATGTTGCAATGAATTAGTTCGAGTTAGCGAATGTCAAGATCAGCTGAGTGCGACATAGTGTTTCGGTGTGTGAATCGGAAGTACGGTTTTTGACTGGATCTAATTGTTTAGCAAGGTTTGTATTGTTGTAGTAGCTTCATAGAATTCTGACGCGTCTTTTGTGGGGAGCTTTATGATTCATCACAGCAGTAGGGGCCTATGACAACCCTCCTCAATGACGAACGCAGGCGTGATGTTACATTATCTCGTTTACCGACGGGTTACCTTCCAAAGGAGTTTGCCCATGTTTAATTCTACTCATCACTACAAAGTATAAAACTCTCTTGTCATAGGCAAGCTCCTGTATAGCGTACTGGACGGTTGCTACATAGAAAACAGAGTTGCTTCCTGCTGTCTGTCTGTCTCTAATCCCTATGTATGCTTAGATCTTTAAAACTACGCAACGGATTTTGATGCGGTTGTTTTAATAGATAGAGTGATTCAAGAGAAAGGTTTATATGTATTTAACATAATATAGTAGAGTTTGTAGAGATTGCACCCCTGCAGAGCCGGGGCGGGTAGCTAGTGGTGTAATAAGACGATAACAATACCTCAGCCTAGTGTAAAGTGTTGACTGTGCGTGAAAAAATTTTAAAAGTGATTGCAGATTGATAGTTTATATTCAAATTCGTTAATTCAGACGCGAATCCATAGTGTTAGTACCTATGAACAGAGTAACTTAATAATTTTCAACTTGGGCCAGTTGCCCAAAGGTCGGCGCGATGGCTTATTGTATTAGCAAAGGTACTGAAATGACCCATATTCTGTAATGGCTTTTGCAACGGATGAGCGGATGTGTGTATTGACATTGTATTCAGGGCCGGTCCTAGGGCGGTGCGAGCGGTGCGACCGCACCGGGCGCCTTCTAAGGGGGGGCGCCAAAATGATCAAAAATTTGAAACAAAAGAAGCTCGATCGAACGCGCGAGTCGCGCCACCACCGCGCCCCTAGGCTGTGTATACGGTCGCCACCGCGCCTCTAGGCTGTGTATCTGGTCGCTAACGCGCCGCCACCGCGCCTCTAAGCTGTGTATACAGACGCTACCGCGCCGCCGCCGCGCCTCTAGGCTGTGTATACGGTCGCTACCGCGCCGCCACAGCGCCCCTAGGCTGTGTATACGGTCGCTACCACGCCGCCACAGCGCCCCTAGGCTGTGTATACGGTCGCCACCGCGCCTCTAGGCTGTGTATCCGGTCGCTAACGCGCCGCCACCCCGCCTCTAAGCTGTGTATACGGACGCTACCGCGCCGCCACCGCGCCTCTAGGCTGTGTATACGGTCGCTACCGCGCCGCCACAGCGCCCCTAGGCTGTGTATACAGTCGCCACCGCGCCTCTAGGCTGTGTATCCGGTCGCTAACGTGCCGCCACCGCGCCTCTAAGAGCTCTTACACACGAGCGGCATGTTCCCAACGGCAGAGGTAACTGCAGCCGTCGACATGCCGCCGACGCCTGTCGACGGCTGCAGTTACCTCTGCCGTTGGGAACATGCCGCTCGTGTGTAAGAGCTCTAAGCTGTGTATACGGTCGCTACCACGCCGCCACCGCGCCTCTAGGCTGTGTATCCGGTCGCTACCGCGCAGCCACAGCGCCCCTAGGCTGTGTATACGGTCGCTACCACGCCGCCACCTCGCCTCTAGGCTGTGTATACGGTCGCCACCGCGCCTCTAGGCTGTGTTATCCGGTCGCTAATGCGCCGCCACCGCGCCTCTAAGCTGTGTATACGGTCGCTACCGCGCCGCCACCGCGCCCCTAGGCTGTGTATACAGTCGCCACCGCGCCTCTAGGCTGTGTATCCGGTCGCTAACGCGCCGCCACCGCGCCCCTAGGCTGTGTATACAGTCGCCACCGCGCCTCTAGGCTGTGTATCCGTCGCTAACGCGCCGCCACCGCGCCTCTAGGCTGTGTATACGGTCGCTACCACGCCGCCACCGCGGCCCTAGGCTGTGTATACGGTCGCCACCGCGCCTCTAGGCTGTGTATCCGGTCGCTAACGCGCCGCCCACCGCGCCATTAAGCTGTGTATACGGACGCTACCTCGCCGCCACCGCGCCTCTAGGCTGTGTATACGGTCGCTACCGCGCCGCCACAGCGCCCCTAGGCTGTGTATACGGTCGCCACCGCGCCTCTAGGCTGTGTATCCGGTCGCTAACGCGCCGCCACCGCGCCTCTAAGCTGTGTATCCGGTCGCTAACGCGCCGCCACCGCGCCTCTAAGCTGTGTATACGGACGCTACCGCGCCGCCACCGCGCCTCTAGGCTGTGTATACGGTCGCTACCGCGCCGCCACAGCGCCCCTAGGCTGTGTATACGGTCGCCCACCGCGCCTCTAGGCTGTGTATCCGGTCGCTAACGCGCCGCCACCGCGCTCTAGGGCTGTGTATACGGTCGCTACCACGCCGCCACCGCGCCCTAGGCTGTGTATACCGTCGCCACCGCGCCTCTAGGCTGTGTATCCGGTCGCTAACGTGCCGCCCACCGCGCCTCTAAGAGCTCTTACACACGAGCGGCATGTTCCCACGGCAGAGGTAACGCAGCCGTCGACATGCCGCCGGACGCCTGTCGACGGCTGCAGTTACCTCTGCCGTTGGGAACATGCCGCTCGTGTGTAAGGAGCTCTAAGCTGTGTATACGGTCGCTACCACGCCGCCACCGCGCCTCTAGGCTGTGTATCCGGTCGCTACCGCGCAGCCACCGCGCCCCTAGGCTGTGTATACGGTCGCCACCGCGCCTCTAGGCTGTGTATCCGGTCGCTAACGCGCCGCCACCGCGCCTCTAAGCTGTTGTATATGGTCGCTACCCCGCCGCCCACCGCGCCTCTAGGCTGTGTATACGGTCGCTACCACGCCGCCACCGCGCCTCTAGGCTGTGTATACGGTCGCCACCGCGCCTCTAGGCTGTGTATCCGGTCGCTTAATGCGCCGCCACCGCGCCTCTAAGCTGTGTATACGGTCGCTACCGCGCCCGCCACCGCGCCCCTAGGCTGTGTATACAGTCGCCAACCGCGCCTCTAGGCTGTGTATACGGTCGCTAACGCGCCGCCACCGCGCCTCTAAGCTGTGTATACGGACGCTACCGCGCCCGCCACCGCGCCTCTAGGCTGTGTATACGGTCGCTACCGCGCCGCCACCGCGCCCCTAGGCTGTGTATACGATCGCCACCGCGCCTCTAGGCTGTGTATCCGGTCGCTAACGTGCCGCCACCGCGCCTCTAAGCTGTGTATACGATCGCCACCGCGCCTCTAGGCTGTGTATACGGTCGCTACTGCGCCGCCACCGCGCCCCTAGGCTGTGTATACGGTCGCTACCGCGGCGCCACCGCGCCTCTGAAAAAATCCTAAGAAAGTAGCTATTGAAGGTTGAAGGTTATTTTTATATTATTGCTAAATTATCATTATATTTGATTAGGTAATGTCATGTGAAAAGAATAAAATAATAAAAGCTGACAATCATTAAAATTGGTTATACAAACTTTTGGCAGCAGAATAATTTCAACCCATTGCTTTTTCTGGTTGAAAATAAATACTGCTTAAAGATTTTTTTTTAGAGGGGCGCCATTTTTAGTCCTCGCACCGGTTGGAAATGTTAGTAGGACCGGCACTGATTGTATTGATAAGTAATAGTCAAACACCTTTGCAATTTGCATTGCGTAGTAGGTACTCAGTCATCACACCTGAGGCCTTACTACGAGCTCTTAACGCGATCCTGGTTTGGCTGTGGGAAAGCGACATAGCTATACAATTCATCTAGCGTCATCTCTTTCTCACAGCCAAAACAGGATCTCGTTAAGAGCTTGTGGTAAGGCCCCTGAAATGAATAAAGAGGTTGGCAGAGATGTCTGAGTTCCTGACATTATTTCTATTTAACCGAATCGAAAAATGAGGAGGTTCTCAATTCGTCGGATTATTTTTTATGTAGGTACATAATTGTGTTCCCCGATTTCTCGAAGACGCCTGGACTAGATTTGGAAATAGAATAATATGAAGAAGGAAATAAGAAACAAAGTCACCGACTTCCGAAAGAGTACCTAGGTATTTTTAGAATTCCGGTCTCATTTTTTTCAAAATGTTTTTTTTTTCTGTCATGATGTTCCGATCGCTTTCAATCAAGTCCAAAAATAAAATTAATGAACGAAAGGTATCCAAAACCTTTCGTTCAAAAATACTGCAAACCTGACTTATCTTTCGAAAACATCATGCTTGAAAATAAAAATAAGCAAGTCTAAATAACAGTAATTTTAACTACATAATTATGTTACGACTTTGGAAAATCATAAAGAACCAACTCATAATATTTTAAAATTGTCACGTTCGCTTTGTAAAAAGATAATTTGTTAGACTAATTATGTGCAGGTTCATTGTACAGCTGTTGTGACAGAAATGTGTTGCGTTAATGAAGAGACTAGACTGAGTTTATTACCGCCATTATTGTTGTTGTTATCCAACAAATAATAGCGATGTACAAAAACGGAATTAGGCGTGCACAGGAAAAACCGTAACTGAAACGGATGAGAGGTCGAACTTGTTATTTTTTTTTGTGCCGGCGTAAATATTCGATGACTCTGTTTAACTAACTTTAATGCTATGTCATAACTTATTAAAAATATTAACTAAAGATTTGCAAAACAAAAAAGAAAATCTAAGTATTTTTTTGAAAAGGTGTTTTTTTCATAAACTTAGCCACACGATGAAATATTTTAATTGGATATGTAACCTTACGGTACTATAAGCAGTGTGTGAACAAATATTATTCAAGAAAACAGGTATTTTTAACTCTAATTGTCAATTTAATTAGTCTTTGTTCAAAATAGCAAGCTTATAATTTTTTATTTAAACTGATTTCTAACATAAGTTTGTTACAATTTGCAAAAGACAGAACGAGTGGGTAGTGTCAATGTCTCCATGTGAAAATTGAATATGAGGTCATTGAATTTTCCCGCGTTGTGGGTACTCGTGAGTCGTTTAGATATGTAAATTATATCAAACATGTTTTGGAAATTATTTCATCTTATAGTAAGAATGTTCTTTTTTTGTAAAAAAATATTCAAGCTTATACTTAGTTACAATGTAGCATAAAAATAATCCTCATAAACCACTCTGTCCATTATTGAAAATCACTTTAAAATCCGTTTTGTGGGTAGTTTGAAAGAAAAGACTACCTACAGACAGAGTGGTTTTGGTCGAGACCTACTAGGAATTACCAGAAGAAGTGTAAACAGATACGTGTGCTACCCCCATTTCGCCAGTTGTTTACGAGTCTATGGAAAAACCGGGCCGAGCCTACAGCCGGTTGATGACGCAAATCCAAGCTTGGTTGCCACTGAAAAAATCTTCTATAGAAAATCTAATACCAACGTAATATATCGTCATTGTCTAATACCTAACACCTCTGAGCGCAAACAGTTACAACCACTAGAGCAATGAGATGTTTTGCAAGTAAGTATAAAAATATTTTTTATTTAAATAAAAAAAAAGATAAAACTTTTTTAATTCGTAGTACCCTCGGTTGCGGAACTAACGAATTACCTTGACCCCGGAAAGTAAAGGGCTATTGGAGACCGTGGATTTTAGTCAGTAGGTACAAGTCCTACCGTGCCCTGGGTGCGAGGACTCGATGATTTTACAACACAAAAAAAAACATTATATTAAGTATGCTCACGAGCCTCCAGTTTAAACTTTGTTTTTGTTTATGTCACTGTTTGAAGCCGAATGATTCATGATAGTTAACAATAATAAATGCAAATTAAATATTATTATGGATACAATTTATACTTACAATGGTTGATTCTCACGAGCTTTGGCCTCGGAATGGGTCGTCAATAAAGTTTTATTAAATGGTTTGTACAAACATATATAAAGACGCTATGCCCGTCAAACTACGCTAATTTTTTGTTATAAAATTGAAAGTCAATTAATGAAATTTTACAGATTGTAACGTAGGTTGGGTGCAATGTCGATTGCCTCCAGAAACTGTCGGAATCTTCAAATGGACTGGCTGTGAACAGTGGACACTGGAAACTCGAAATATGTATTTTTTTAAATCGTCGCTCCTTTTGCGAATTTCTCCTGTGTCCTGTGTGGGTTTTGCACTCACCAACACAAACATCCAAACTCGAAACAGCTACTTGTAGGTCGTACAAGTATTTGAACCGTGGTGGAATCGAACTCGTGACACGCACCGGAACAGTCGGATCACTCGACCATTGCGCCAACTTTAAAATTTAGAGTCCACCAGTTTTAGGAGGACCGTTTCGATTTAGCGTCCCTGTCGATTTATTTACCCGTCGTCGTTTATCAAATTTCGCTGTATCGATAACTTTTCAAATTTCCGATATTATGAATATATAGAGGTTGAACTCTGTTCAACACATTATCTTCCTGCCCCTATCCCATTTTCTTGGGGGCGCAACACGTTTTTTTCCTCCATTCTCCCCTATCAGACGTCACAGTATCATTTACTCCTTTTTCATTCATATCATTCCTTAGACAATCCATCCATCTTTTCTTTGGCCTTCCTCCTCCTCTCCATCCATCAACATTCATACTCATCACTCTCTTAGTCACATGAGTCTCATCCCTCCTCATCACATGTCCATACCAAGACAGACGATTCCCTTTCATTTTTCTGTAACAGGCGTCACTTTCAAATTTCCCCTTATAAACTCATTCCATTCCTACTTTATCCATTCTTCAACTTTGGTCAACACATAATTGTGAAATTTGTGGAATCCTATTCCTCTTTGTAGCTGTGTTCCAAATGTGCGTATATGATCAAGTTACACGCAGCTATGCGTCAAATTCACATATCTTCACGCTCCAGGTATATCAGTGACATACTTTTCTCTCAGAATGTCCCGGCATGATCTGAAATAGCGTATTGCACAAGAATAGTATCTGATATCATGTACGATAGCCGCTTGACAATTCCTACATAAATAGGTAATTGGACAAAACAAAATAGTTTTCCGTCTTGAGCAATCTGTACTTTGATAGATTTCTAAGAAGCGTATCGTGTGTGATCTAGTATGTGTTTAGGAAATGGAAAAACGCACAGAGCACATTTTTATAAAGATGGTAAAACTTTGGTATGTATGACTGACATAAAAAATGGGGAACCTAAGGCAACCACGTAAAAGCATCGATGTCGACATCTATATTATGTTTATACCATTTCCCCTCGAAAAAGCTACTTTTACTCACGGAAAACGGTGTTTGAATTTAGAACACTTTAGTACATTCGATATCGACCGCGATGCTGGACAACCCCCTTGTTAATATGAAAATTACTCTTAATTCAAATCATTGCTCCGATTTTAATGTGACCGAGCGATTGGACTACCTCGCACCCACGTGTGTGTGGAGCAGACTTATTAAAAAAAACTTTACTTTGTTTCGTTGAATATCTTTTATCGCTCAAATCTTTCTTTTTCTCGTAGTCATGGTATAAAGTATCGTTTGCAACTCTTGAATAAAACGGATTTAAATCGAGGGCCTGAATCACTCGCGTCGCTCAGGATTTAAATACTTGAATCACTCGCTTCGCTCGTGATTCAATCATCAGTAATTAAAATCCTTCGCTTGCTCTTGATTCATATAATGGTTCTCGCTTTAAATCCGCTCTTTATTCACTCGTTGCAAAATATACTATTTTCTCTGGTATTATTTTGTTCGACGAAATAAGCCCTTTTGTCAATTATCTCACCAATGGGCACCGTATTACCCAGTGCAAAACACGGAGCGTTTACGGTAAAATTATCTGTCTGAGTGTCAGACTCTTACCGACTAAAATTCTCTGTTCCTTCAATTACACTCCAGGGTCGCCTTAGATCCCATGAACCACTTATATAGATTACCACACATGTAAAATGCAGCCTTATCCAGTTAGACATGTAAGCCGACTTCCAACAAAAATGAGAAAAGGTTTGGTAGATGATGTGGAAGTGGAACTACGACTCGACCAAGCTTAGTTTGCACCTTGCTGGAATGCGGCGCCCCGCCTGCTTTCTCGCACATCTACGTGTTGTTTCAGAAACTGTATCCAAAACACTGTTGCTCAGAGGATATATGGGTCAAAAGTCATAGAGAATCCTTTTTTGCAGCCCGTACCTAAGCGTCAGTGCAACGATATCGACACGAGTTCAAAATCAAAAATTTTTATTTCACAGGCCCATGAGGGTACTTATAAAACGTCGACAAAAGGTGCTCGGTTCGGGTTGGTCGATTCCATGGAGAAGAACCGGCAAGAAACTCCATAGGTGCAAACTTATATAGCGCGGTCGAGTTGTACTTACCTACTGCAGATAGCAAGTAGGTACCATAGGCAAGCTTTCTTCAAGTACCCAGCCAGTAGCATCGCTGCATCGCCGACGACAATCGACGAAGGTTGCGTCTACGCAGGTTCCCACGCGTCGCCGTCGTCGGTAAAAAGTGTCCTTTGTATGCTACTCGGACACCAAGGCCACTGATTACCATGTGACCCCGAATGCAGCATGAAATATTACCAATGTGTCTGTTTGTGTACAATCTGCTGTGAATTAGGAAGTTCATTGTATCGTGTTGGTAATGTTGTTGTTAATATGGGCTGAGAATTTGTTAAGTGTGAGGTCAGAAGGTACCACGGTGGCATAGATTAAGGTACTTGATAAGCTAGCAAATGATTGATGACTTTGTCAAAATAAGATACTTACTGCAGGCTGCATTCAGCAGCTCAGGCGCAGATATCAATGCTATGATAGCTTTTAAAAACAAAAGACCTCCGATGTTAGGAATTTAGGATCCTCATGCTCAGAAGCTTAGTGTAGGCTTTTTTAAAGGTACTCTAATAGGAAAAGGGTAGCAATAAAACGAGTGACGGTAAATTACAATTTTAAGTGTCAAAATTAATTAATTTGTGTTATTTCAATTACTAAGTGCGAGCGACTGACTGTAAGTGACGAGAAATAAACAGAACAGTATCTTACAAACATTAATTTGAGTTACTTAAAATACAAAATGAGCAGCTTCATAATAGCGACTTAATATTTGTTTGAGTGTCAACGTTACGTCTTGCATTTTTTTCAATATTTGGCAAATGTATTTTTATACTGAGCGACATTTTATCATAGAAAAGTGTTTCGAATACAAAAACCACTTTGAAAAATTCACTAATGAGCAGAGTGTTGAATATTGATTATCTGTTTGCTGCATCTATGTATTCACATATTTAACACTGTGACAGTTGTCAATGTCATTTTTGACTTTGACGTTTTTTTATTCACTGTTCATTGTCTGTGATGTCACCTTTTGCTCTCCGTTGTGATGTGTAATTACCAATTAATTAATTTATATGTATTCCGACAATCATAAGATTTTCTGCAACATATTTTGATAAATATATTGAGGAATCACCGTGCAACTGATCTGGCCTTGTTATTTACGATCGCCGAAACCCTTCTCCACGCAAGGCGCACTCCAACAGGTTATCCGGCCCAAAATTGAAGGTTAGAAATTTTGCTATAATTTTACAACTGAAAAACAAGAAGGGTTTCATCAAGAAGGCGATTTATAATGGGCGATAATGATTCCTCAAAAACACCTGGAATATCACACATTGAAAAATTATCAGGTGTGGCAAATTATTCGACGTGGAAATTCTGTATGCGGATGGTATTGGTACTAGAAAATCTGTGGGATGCTGTAACAGGGGACGACACGGATCCCGGGCATGTTCAGAAAGCGTTGGCCCGTATATGTCTAAGCATTCACAGTAGCTTGTTGCAGAATGTGCGGGATGCAAAGACTGCTAAGGAAGCATGGGATAAACTATCCCAAATTTATGAAGATAAGGGGCTCTATAGACGAATTTTACTACTGAGAAAACTTTACCGCACAAATTACTCTGAATTCTCCAACATGAGTGAGTACATTAATGGTATTATGACCCTATCACAACAGCTCGCGGATATAGGAAAAAAGATAGAGGACTGCGAACTGGCGGAAATTCTCCTTAGTGGCCTGCCTTCTGAGTTTGATGTGCTTGTGTCGGGTCTGGAGACAGCAAACATAAGCAATACACTATCAAGTGAACTGGTGCGGACTCGATTATTACAGGAGGATCATAGAAGGAATTGCAATGACACTTCTAATCCAGTATCGAGTACGGCCTATGCAGCAAATAAGAAGATAAAAGTTTGTCACTATTGCAAAAAAACGGGACACATCAAGGCTAGATGTTTTAAATTGAAAAAGGACAGAGAGGCCAAGAAAGGTGAGGAACAGAAGACTTTACTGACGACTGCAACTGCAATGTCTGTGCGTCATCATGAGTGGATTGTGGACTCTGGCTGTTCGATGCATATGAGTAACAACAGTGAAAATTTTATGAACTTAGTGCAAACTAAAAGTAAGGTGTGCGTTGCTAATAGTGATCAAGTGGATAGTGTTGGTAAAGGAACTTTACAGATTTTATTGGATAATAACCATAAAATTGTAGATAATGCTTTGCTTGTCCCAGAGTTAACGTCCAATTTATTGTCTGTTAGTAAATTATGTGATCAAGGTTACAATGTAATATTTAATGATACAGGTTGTCACATTTATGAAAATTGTAAAATAATGGGAAAAAGTGTAGGTCATGCCACCAACTCCAATGGTATTTATAAACTTGATTTCATCTCGTGTAATAAGGTCTCGCACGTGGAGCATTCTTCAGCTTCTCTGGAGGCAGTTCAGAGAGATCAGAGTGCAATGGTAGCAGCAGTGCCAGCTACTATCTGGCATAAGAGGCTTGGTCATTTAAGTTATGGTGGGATGCGTGTTCTGCGGAACAAAAACATTGTCAAGTTTCAGGAACAGAAGCTCGGGGAGTGCATCGGTTGCCTGCAGGGGAAGCAGGTGGCCATGTCATTTCCCAAGTGTGTTGCGAAACGTGCCACGTCTCCGCTTGAACTCGTCCATACCGATGTATGTGGACCCATGCCTGTGTGCAGTTATGGTGGTGCAAGATACCTTCTCACATTCACCGATGATTACAGTAGAATGAGTTGGGGCTATTTACTTCGGCACAAGAGTGAGGTAATGAAACAATTTATTTATTTTAAATCTCTTGTTGAAAAACAATGTGGTTTTCCCATTAAGTGTTTAAGATCAGATGGAGGTGGTGAATATTGTGGCAATATTTTCACGGAATATTTAAAGGCTGAGGGGATTGTACACCAGATCACTGTGCCGTATTGCCCTCAACAGAATGGAGTGGCAGAGCGGCTAAATAGAACAGTGATGGAAAAGGTCCGGTGTATGTTAATGGATTCAGGCCTAAGCAATGAGTTTTGGGGGGAAGCAGCAATGACTGCATTGTATTTAAAAAACAGATGTCCCACTAGTGCTTTGGCTGGATCGTGTCCCAAGCAGGTATGGTCTAGGTCAGGTTCCAATGTTGAACTGAACCATCTGCGAGTATTTGGCTGTGTGGCCTTCTCGCTTATACCTGAGAGCAAGCGTAATAAATTAGACCCCAGATCTGATCTTTATATTTTCGTTGGTTATTGTGACACGACAAAAGGATACAGACTAGTTAAACCCACAGAACCTAAGCGGATAATCTTTTCAAGAAATGTAGTATTTTTGGAAAATAAATTTTGGAAAGATTTGAGCAATGATTCTCATGAGCAAAAGGAGAGCTTAGATAAATATTTTTTATATGAATCTAATAATTCTAATATGAATGGAATAAATATGAATAATTCTAATATGAATGGAATAAATATTGGTAATTCTAATATGAATGGTATAAATATGAATGATTCTAACATGAATGGAATAAATATGAATAATTCTAATATGAATGGAATAAATATTGGTAATTCTAATATGAATGGTATAAATATGAATGATTCTAATATGAATGGAATAAATATTAATAATTCTAATATAAATGATAACTCTGATAATAATCAAAATGTTTCTGTAACTGCAGATGGCACTGTAGATGAGGGCGATTTAACAGGTCCTGGCAGCACTGATCTTTCCTGGTCCAGCGCTGAGCAGCCTCTGTCCAGCCCAGAACCAGAAGTTCCAGTGGTTTCTTTTGAAAGGCCTGTACGGAGCACTCGCGGTAAGATGCCTGATAGGTATCAGGACTTCGACCTCTCTATGATGGTACAGGAGGTAAGTGAACCTTATTCTTACAGTGAAGCTATGTCATCACCATGCTATAAGGACTGGCATAATGCCATGGAAAAGGAACATGAAGCTCTTATGTCCAACAAAGTTTGGAAATTAGTTCCTAGGCCTGAAAATACAAATATTATTAAATGTAAGTGGGTTTATAGAATGAAATGTGACCATGTAGGTAATAGCAGATACAAAGCCCGTCTTGTTGCACGCGGTTTTTCACAGCAATATGGAGTGGACTATGATGACACTTTTTCCCCGGTTGTACGTCATAGTACTATGCGTTTGTTGTTTGCTATAGCTACAGAATATAATTTAAATATTGACCACTTTGATGTTGATACTGCTTTTTTAAATAGTGACCTGAAAGAGAGTATATACATGGAACAACCAGAAGGCTTTAATGATGGTAGTAACAAAGTATGTTTATTGTTGAAAAGCATTTATGGGCTTAAACAAGCCAGTAGAGCATGGAATTTGAAAGTAAATCAAGTATTGTTGGAAAATGGTTTTATGCAATCAAAATGTGAACCTTGTATCTATATTAAGAAAGAAGATAAATGTTTAACAATAGTTGCCCTGTATGTGGATGATTTCTATGTTTTTGGAAATAATGTTGAAGCCACAAAAACTTTGTATAATCTGTTAGAGTCTAAATTTAATGTTAAAAATTTGGGAGCTCTACAGATTTGCTTAGGTATGAAAGTTACCAGAGATAGGAATAAGGGCATGCTTAAACTGGATCAGTCTGAGTACATCAAAAGATTATTGTGTAAGTTTGGGATGGAAAATTGTAGGCCTGTTTCCACCCCAATGATAGTAAATGATAAATTGAATAAACCTGAGCCTGATCAGCTTCTTAGTAATGATGTTTATAAATATAGAGAGCTTTTAGGCTCACTTATGTACTTGGCAGTATGTACTCGGCCTGACATATCATTTGCGTGTAGCCAGTTGAGTCAATATAATCATGGTTTTGGTAAAGAACATTGGCTTGCTGCCAAGAGAATCCTCAGGTATTTAGCAGGGACATTGAATCATGGCCTATGCTTTTATAGAAGCTCTGATTTATATGTTACTGCCTATGCTGATGCAGACTGGGCCAACGATGTGCTAGACCGTAAGTCTTACACTGGCTATGTGATAAAATTAGGTAAAAATAACATCAATTGGGAATCAAGGAAACAGAGATGCGTTGCCCTTTCCAGTACAGAGGCGGAATATTTAGCGATAACTGATGTCATGAAAGATTTATGTTTTCTGAAAAATTTTTTGTTTGAAATTCTATGTAAGGATATCGACGTTATTTTATATAATGACAATCAAAGCGCCCATAAATTATTAGAAGCTAAGGAATATTGTCACAAGAAAACAAAACATATAGATTTGAAATATCATTTTATTAAGGATTTGGTTCAGAAGGGGTTTGCCAAGGTGAAATATTTGCCTAGTAATGACATGATTGCTGACGTACTAACTAAGCCGCTGGGTTCGACTAAGCATAAAGAATTTGTAAACAGGATGAATGTTAATTAAGGTTTTGTTGTAATGTTCATTGGATTGTAATGTTATTTGGATTGTAATGTTAATTGAGATTTTATGTTCTGTTTGCATGTTAATTTGCATTGTGCATGTATACATTGCATAGCTTAAGACAATATGTGAATAAGGGGAAGTGTTGAATATTGATTATCTGTTTGCTGCATCTATGTATTCACATATTTAACACTGTGACAGTTGTCAATGTCATTTTTGACTTTGACGTTTTTTTATTCACTGTTCATTGTCTGTGATGTCACCTTTTGCTCTCCGTTGTGATGTGTAATTACCAATTAATTAATTTATATGTATTCCGACAATCATAAGATTTTCTGCAACATATTTTGATAAATATATTGAGGAATCACCGTGCAACTGATCTGGCCTTGTTATTTACGATCGCCGAAACCCTTCTCCACGCAAGGCGCACTCCAACACAGAGTACAAGGAGCTCACATAAAAAAAAATTAAATCGCTCTTGCATCCTAGGTCAAATAACTGATCACTACCTGTCATGTTGGCTCGACGGAGCCCCGCTTGGCGGGGCTCCTATTTCTGCGTGCAAAGGTTTAAAGTGACCTAACACGATAAAGATGGCGGGCTCTTTCAGACCCCGCCATCTCCTTCGAACCTAACCTGTCCGTGTTGGGGTGTCCTAAGTCCCGAAGAAGAATTGAAGTTGCCCTCTCTGTATTTCCAGTCGCTCACTTAGTAATGTAGTCGCTCAGATAAAATTTTAATATATGAAATGGATTAATCACAATCCACTTTTCTCGTTCGTTCGCTCGTTTGGATTTTATTATTAATCAATATTCGTCGTTAGTTAATTTTTCGCTTACCCAAATTCATACCGCTCAAGTTATTAATACAGTATGTCATCATCAGTCGCAAAGCTTTTTTTTAATCGCTCGTTTTATAATTCCCCATAGGAAAACCGATTTAATTTCAATAAGAAAAAAATAAAGATTGCTCCTGTAGAAGGCCAAAAGGCAATATGTCATTGTGTTTTATTTTATTTTAAAGTTTGAAAAAAAAAAACATTTATTTTTTTATGTTTGTCATTGACAAAATATTTGGCTTGTAAAATTCAATCCAGTATATGTAGTAATCTGTCCTAGTACCTACGTACATAAAGATTTGACAAAAAGCCTTGAAGCCAATGCCAGAAACACTACAAAAAAATAGTGACGAAGAAAGAGGGTAGACAGATTTTGCTGCTCCTAACCATTTAGTTTCATCCGACCGCTTGTCCAGTCAATCCACGATCATGGCGCTTGAAACAGGGCAGATTTATCGGGAGCTCAAAATCATGAACAATCACGGACGATATCCCTTAAGTGATAGTTAAAGTTCAGTTTTAAGCAGTGAAAACTTAAAATAGTGTTTAAACGAACATTTGTTCCTGGAAGGAATCGACGCAGCGACGCGCGACGCCACGACACTCATCTGTAAGTACCTACATACCTACCTTATTATTTTATTGATTGATTTTGTTTTTTAGAAAAACGTTGCCCCACACTAGGAATTTCTCCTGTATCGTGGGTGCGTTTACAAACATAGAAACTCATATATACAAACACCCACACCTGGAACAACTACTTGTAGATCATACAAATATATTGTTTAGTGCGGGGATCGAATCCGCGACATACGGCGCAGCAGTCTAATTGCTCAGCCACTGCCCCAAACGTGTCGTCAAAAATTAAAAAAAGGGTCTCGGTTAATATCTTGATCCGAACTTTGTCTGTAACCAATTAACAACGGAATATGCCTATCCGAGTCTTGACATCCGAGTCTTGAAGACGTCCAATCAGAAGCAGTAGATATAATGCTATCCACGTGAACCCGATTTGGATCATGGAACGAACTCATTTGTTTTAAAGTTTTAAACAGATTCTTCATCTTCTAAAAGAGATCGCGCCACCGCTTATGACCTTCGAAAAATTCGAGAGACTACATCTTTTTTTTTTATGTGGGTAACACCGGTCGACAAATAAAAAAAAATTTTTTGCGCATGGGTTTTACTTATTATATTCTGATCATACAAGCATATTTACTTAAAAAAATGTGATAACAAATCAAAAATATTTGCTTTAAGAGTTTTTTTTTCAAAGCTTTCAGAGGCGAAAATTAAAGATAGAGTGTCTGTTGGCGCTCAAATAAAAAAAAAACCAATTGTGATATTTTCCTGACATTACTTAGGATTGTAGAGAAAGAAGCCAGGAACAGTTTTAAGTCATTAGTTCATGGTTTTATTGTTAACCCTAGAGCTAAAAGTTATGTTGAGCTGATCACTGACAAGATTACGATTTTTTTCCATCATCAGAAGTAGAATGTCTCTAAAGATACACTAAAAATACATATGCTACATTCTCATTTGGATAAATTTAAAGATAACATGGAAACTTGTACGGAAGAACAAAAGGAACGCTTCCATCAAGACAATTTGAGATTTGACAAGCATTTTAGAGACGTTACAAATGCCAGTACTGAAAGGGACATGATGGGAGACTATATTTGGGAGTTAATAAGAGAAACTTCTACTAAAAATAGCAGGAAAACTTAAACTGTTAATTTTAAATAATTTAACTTTATTTTAAAACTTATTTTGTAAAAAAAAACGTGAATGGATATACAGTTTCCTTTGTAATAACCCATCTCTGTGTCAATTTTTAAGTATTTTCAATGATTTTAATATACCCATTTTTTTCTCACAAAAGCAAATTCAGAACTTTTTTTTGTTCATATTCTTGTTTCTAGATATACAAACAATAAAAATAACGTATGTAGAACCCATGCACAAAAATGCTGTTGACCTATGTAATCAAGCCTGCCGGGGTCGCGGGACTGTCTCATCAGCAGGTTAGCAGGTAACCGTGGCTCTGAAACGTAAAAGGCCGTTTAAGGAAACAAAGACTGAGTCAATCAATTCCGGCCTTGGGTCATCAGGACTCATTAGATAATTTTATAATTTTTTTTGAAAAAAAATATCTTTCGTCAAAAGGTCATGAGCGGTGGCGCGAAGTCGACGTTCGAAATTAAAAAACGGTGTCTCGTAAAGAATTCGAGATTTGATTTGAGCGAACGATAAAGAATGACGTCTAAAAGCGGGAGTAATTCTAGTGAGGGAACGAGGTGGCGCTAGACGATTTTTATAGCTCTGTCTCTTTCCCACACTGGAACTTATACTCTAGCTTTATGACGTCATAGTAGGCCACCAGCGCTACGGCCGTCAAAAACAAAGGAACGAACATTGCATTGAGATTGAAGTAGGTACATATATTAATTTATGGCGTGAGTGAATGTTGCGTACCTATTCAGATTGCATTACAGTGATAGTTTGCTAACCTACATGCCACATGCACCACAAATTAACCTTTCCCCTCAATTGACTCTCTCAGCTCGTCAAACATATTTAGGTTAAATGTTTTAATTTAGGAAGGTAAGTACTTAATAAAAATAGTTCAGAGTAATGTTGTTAATAACATTGTGTTTATTAGAGTATTTTTGAAGCATGAAGTCAGTTCGGATTGAGGATCGGTCATTTACCTGCATAAGCACGTAGTAGAGATGTCGCAAATATTAATACCTAGATTATTTCTTTAAAAAATCGTAATACGTGCCTTTACAAACATTTAAACTCGCATTTAGAAACAACACCACAGATTACACTGACACTTAGAACAACTAGGTACTTGTATCTCATTAAAATATTTGCTCCGTGCGGGAATCGAACCCGCGACACAGTCCAGGAGACATTGGCTCAAACACTGTGCCAACCATACCGTTATAGTTACTTCTCCTTATTTTGTTCGGTATGCTTTTATCTATAAGTCCACTATTGTCGGTTTTTTTTGTCATCATTTCATTTTTTTATAACGTTGGGGGCATATTAGGAATTTCTCCTGTATCGTGGGTGCGTTTACAAACATAGAAATTCACAAACACAAATACCCGGTTGTTATGATCTACAAATATTTGCTCCGTGCGGGAATCGAACCCGTCACACGCAGCGCAGCAACCCAATCGCTCAGCCACTGCGCAAACCGTGCCGTCAAAATGGATCTAGTAAAGACTTGAGGAGTGTACTATTACTATTAAGTATGATGTTGGAAACGAATCTGTAGAAAAATGCTATTTTTTAGCGTGTTAAAATCATCAAATGAGTCCTCCCACCCATTACTGTCAGATTTGTATTGACTAAAATCCACGGTGTCCTCCAATAGCCTTTTTGTTCCGGGGTCACGATAGTGAGATACGTACCGCGACCCCGGCAGGAACACAACGCGCCGTCGACCCGGGCATGGTCCGACATTGAGTAGCCCATTACTCGCCGCCCGAACCTATAGAAACATGCTTGGCAATCATAATAAGGACCATTAATTTAAAGTACTTCCCTACCTATAGACGTTTGCCATACATTATAACATAACAGTTGCCTTAAATCTGCGACTTTAACAACATATTTATTTCTTCGTATTTTGTAACAAATAATGCGCCATGAGACGGCGGAATTAGTCAGCGTTTTAATAAGATGTTGTGATGTTGATACAATCTGTGTCTACAATAATTACTAGATCCGGAATCTTTGTTCGGGTTAGTAATTAATGGATTAAGTTGTTTTTTCTTAGAAGTAATTAAATTGTTGTATTAACTACGAGAGATTTTTTTGAAGACAGACATTTTAGGGGTAATTAGAATCCTTAATTTTGAGGCTACGCTGTAAATAATTTTAAGCAAGATTTTGGTATTTACAGCTTCAAAGCTTCCGCCTTCTCGTACTCGTAATAAGCTGGTGTAGGTACCAAAAAAATCTTAGTAATCCTTCAATTAGATTATCAAAAAATCCTTTTTCTTTTGTTTGGTTACGTATAATCCAAGATTCACGAAGATAACACGCATTTAAAATTTACAAAACGTCATGCCGTGGTAACAATTTAGTGCGCCTTGGTAACATGACGTCTTAAATTCAGAGTAGTTCCAGTGAGGAAATGAGATGGCGCTAGACGACTTGTATAATTCTGTCTCTTTCCCGCACTGGAACTATTCTGGCTTTAAGACGTCATGGTAGGCCACCTGACGTCACAAGACCCTACTCTTTTATTTTGATGCGTTTTATCTTCGTAAATATTGAGTGTTTTAACAAAAAAATACGTGTCGATTATTTTTCAAAATTCTAACTGACGGACTGTTTAGTTTTTCAATTTAATAATGCTGTAAAATAGCCTATTGTTGGTGACAAATATGAAGCTTCTATCAAGTGACAAAAACTCTTTGAACCTACTCTGTAATTTAACCGCTATCTTATTGCAGTTTGCACCGGTACTTATTGATTGAAACTGTAGTTGTTCTACTTATTTCCTATTGATTTTTGCCATAACAATGTTCGTTTTATAAAGGTTATTAGTACCTATAAAGTGTATTTTGCGTGTCCTATCTGAGAACCTATGTATACAACATGTCCCAAAATTCAACGATAAGCCGGCACCAGAGGATGGACCTACTAATGACCACTCGAGAAAAAAAAAGAAAAAAAAAAACCTCTACTTTTTTAAATTACTTAAAAAAATGGAAATTCTTCGAAAATGTATACCCCTTATGACACTTTTAACTACCATGACCATAATTTTTCAAATATTTCAGTTTTTTTGTTTGTATCGGCAACCTGAGTAGTACTACTATTCACCATAATCTTTGAAAATTACAGAATTTTCGTAGTATTATACAAAAAAACAACCAAAAAAAATTATTTCCCTAACATTTTGAAAGATTTTAACGTTCAGTACACTTTAACTCACCGTAGTGTAAAAAAAAAAATATGGACACTACTATGGCAAGTTTTTTAAAAAATTAGCGCAACTAACCTAGATTTTAAAATGGTATAATACTTTAGGAAAACTAGCCACAAAAAAAAAATAATGACACTTTTTCTAATCAAGAACCAAATTTCATAAGTTGTTGTTAATAGTAATCACTTCTACTATGTGCCCAAAATATTAAAAAAATATTTTTTTTAAAAAGTATGTATTTTTGTTTATTTTAATTTTTTTCTCGAGTAGTCATTAGTAGGTCCATCATTTGGTGCCGGCTTATCGTTGAATTTTGGGACATGTTGTATAACTGTACACATTGTTGGGTTGTGTTTTCGGCGTTAATGGGTACGGGCCAGTGGTTGGTGACCCTGACTGCTATGCCGGGGTCGTGGGTTCGATTACCACCCAGGACAAATGTTTGTGTGATGAGCATGATCATTTGTTCTGTACCAATTGTCTAGTACCCATTACACAAGCTCTGCTTAGCTTGGGACTAGATAGCGTTGTGTGATATTTGTGGAATATTATATTGTTGACTTGTGTTTTCGGCGTTAATAGGGTACCATAGATACCTAAACTAATTATTTTTACCATCTTTGCTTGGGTGAATTGACGGCAAGGTTAGCGCAATGACTGATCGATTGGACTGCTGCGAAGCGTGTCGCGGGTTCCATCCCGCACAGAACAAATGATGATGAATGCGAACTTTTGCGGGGAAAACATAAAAAAAAACAAAAAGCTGAAAATATAACTTTTATTTATTATCTACAATATATTCTCATACATCAGATTCATTAAATATTTTACATTATAACGAAATATATAAGTAAATACATTAAACATGACTCCGACCTCTCGGTCTTTGGATAATTTCATAATAAAGACTTTAAAATAATTCCATTTAATATTAGTATATTAACTTTAAGGTAAAATAGCACCTCGTTTGTTAGAATTTGAGAAAAAATATAAGGCACATAGAATGGATACACAGAAAATAATAAAGTTTCGGAGTAAGTAGATATCAAAACTTTTGTTTATGGAAATAACGATACTATAAGAACATAATACGAATTCCATGATTAACAAAATATTAGAATTATCTACATACTATTCTAATTACATAATTATGTTCTAAAATGATATGCCGTGACAACTTTGGCCACATTTTCGTGCGATATTATGATGGATGTGGCATTGACCCTTTAGTTTGTTAGGCGCGGTGAAATGTTTCCGTGCCGCCATAATGTCCTGTCACAGAACCAGGGTCATTCAGTTGTCAAGCTTGAGCAATGTGTTCTAAACATGTTCTATATTGTCTATAGAACTCTTCTGGAACTTGTAAAAAGCAGAAGAGTCCTATTTTACATAAAATTGTTCCTTTTTTCTTTGTATAAACTAGTTATTCATATTTTAAGCATAAAATATGAGCTTTCAGATCTATTCTCCGTAACGGTCTTAGTAATCGTGGGTTCTAGAATTTTCAAATCCTGTTCATATATTTTGGTGGGAAACACAAATGGCCCACGTTTCTTTGCCGCACTATTGACAATAATACAATCTATATTATATGAGTGTACTTGGAATAATTGCATTGTGTTTTAAATGTATAAAAATTAAAATAACTATAACTTCATAATAATAATATAATTTTCATACTTTTTGGTTGTTAAAAGTATTGGAATGTTTAAGAGATTTTTTTTCTTAATTAATTGCTCTTACATAAATACTTATTGGACGAACGATGACTAAAATGAAAATAGAAGTACATAACGACTATGTAGCGCGTTGGCGCTGTTATATTTGTGCCCTAAAATCCTATTATCATTTCAATCGGATGGTTCCTTAATGCTAGAGGTTCAGATCAGTGGTTGGACGGATGCGTTGAGGTAAGTACGTGAACGAACGTATAAAATGACGGTTACTACATACTATAATACACTGCACTCATTCCAGTCTGTGTCACAATGATTCGTTTGGATTCGCTTTTCAATTGTTGAAAGCTGAAACAAAAAAAAAAGAAATTATTATTTTTCATTTTTACCATGTGTAAACGTATAATAACGACTAATTAGTTAAATGGGAGAAAGACACGCTAAGTAAGTTTCTATTAAGGGAGGTGCGTTAAAACCGACGGGTAAAACTATTGGTTATATTTACCAAATTACCGTTTCACACGGCACTCGTCGGAACATTTTAAAATTAACTTAAAGTCGCGAAGTCTTGTCCGTCGTAGCTACACTACTGAAGTGTAGCTAGTTACAGCAACCTGATTGCTGAAGTACTATTGGAAAGATATCTGCTGTGTTGCTGTACCTAAAGACAATCCCTGCTTATAACACTAGCTTATGCAACTAGGCCTGCGCATAGTTCGATTTATTGTTTCATAGGTTGTTGATTCAACTCATAAACTCAAAGATCAAAATGGCAGCCTTTTTGCATGATTACTCGATCACGAAAAAAATTAATATAATTCTTTTCCTTGTTTACAGTTGCTGTATCTTACCTGGCGAGTGTCTCTGGTCTCTCTGTAGCGCGATGTACTGTCTGACGAGACGTGCAACCTCGTGTGCTTGCTCAGCCTGCAACCTCGTAACACGTTGCTGTAGCAGGGAGCCGCACTTCACGTCCAGGAATAGCGTGCCGTCTTCAGAACGGACCTGATGAAAAAAGTTTGGTAAGTAAAAGCAAATATTTGATTTTCCTGTTTATTATGATTATTGATTATGTTCATTTTGATTATTTGTCCTGGAATATGAAGCATTTATGGGTCAAAATGGTTGTCGTCACGGTATTAGGGATTCCTATATCCGCGCCTGTTGATACCGACCTTCCTAGTACTAATAAGCTCGCTGTAGGGCCAGTGCGTGTCAGTCTCGTGCGTGCTGGGGTGCAGCAGGTGCACGCCGCGCCTGTTGAGTGCGAGCACGTGCTCGCGCCACTCGCTGCCGCCCGACACGCGCCGCACGGCGAAGAACGACGACCCGAACAGTGGCCAGCGGGATAACACCTGGGAAATTAATTTAATAAATATATTATTTTTGATGTTTGTTAATGAATCGTACATGAGGCTTTTATATTAAATTAAGTCTGAATTATCTAACCATCTTCTCGGTACTCTTACCTGCAGAACTTTAGCCTTAGCAGCAGCCGGCGACAAGGTCCTGACATGCTGCCACTCTGCACCCAGCCAGGACGCCCACTTGTTGGGGCGGGGCTCCCGCAGTGCTAGCAAGGGCTTCGGCAGCAGGAACTTGAGGTCCCGGGCCTGCGCCCCCTCGGCCAGGCCGGCAGCGCGGTGTAGGAGGGCTGCCACCAGCGCCACGTCACGCAGCACTGGCGCTGGCGGGGCCCCGCCACCCGGGAGGACTAGGAGCAGGCCTTCTAGGTAATCTGGAGCCACCTGGTGGGTAGGAAAGGATTAATTAGATAATTGTATTGAAGAATTTGTGGCACAAATTATGATCGCTTACGCGACTCGCCCTCTCTTTCGCTAACATGACTGCTTCGCAGCTTCGCAGGATGCGACCGCTTCTCACTCCGTCGTCCCGCAGCATGGCCTCGGCCAATGCCGGGCGCGAGAGGTCTCGCCCATCGCCGTCGTGAGGACACGGCGGTGCTCTGCTGCGCGCGGGACAGTCCTGCACCGTATGCTTTACCGTGTCCGCCGGGCGATCTTAGCGACACCCAGGCGTTTCTGCCTTCTCAATCAGACACACACAGCGCGGTATGGAGACAACGACTGTAGCAACCGAGGTTCGGGCACGCCGCAATCGCGGCGGTGAGACCCCTCTTTGAAGAGTGGCTGGATAGTCCTCACGGCGTCCTGACCTTCCGCTTGACACAGGTCCTCACCGGGCACGGATGTTTCGGGAGGTTCCTGTTTCGTATTGGAAAGGAAGAAACGCCTGGGTGTCACCATTGCGCGGATCGCCCGGAGGACACGGTGGAGCATACGGTGCAGGACTGCACCGCGCGTGGCAGAGCACTGCCGTGTCCTCACGACGTCGATAGTCGGAGACCTATCGCGCCCGGTACTGGTCGAGGCCGTTCTGCGGGGCGAGTCGGAATGGGTAGCGGTCGCCTACTTCTGCGAAGCAGGCATGCTAGCAAAGGAGGAGGTGGGATGCGTGACGGAGAGGACAGCGTCCACCTCATGAACCAGCCGCCGCGGGAGAAGCCCACGACAATGGACGTCACGAGATGATCTCCGGCCACCATAGGCGCGGGCACGCGAGTTATGGGTGACTCGCTGTCCGATCATGGACCATGCCCGGGTCGACGGCGCGTTGTGTTCCACGCGCGCCTCAGAGAGCTGTCAGCAATCTAAAGGATCACCGTGGATTTTAGTCAGTTCAAGTCTGACAGTCCCTCCCGGCCCCCCTAGGACCAGTTTTTTTTTTTTTTTGCGTGGTAAAATCAACACATGAGTCCTCCCACCCTGGGCAGGGCGGGAGGGACTGTCAGTACTGACTAAAATCCACGGTGTCCTTCAATAGCCCTTTATGTACCGGGGTCACGGTGATTTTATTTTATTTTATTGATGGTATGAGACCCGCGACCCCGGCATTATGCTGACGCTCTTTGAGGCGCGCGTGGAACACGACGCGCCGTCGACCCGGGCATGGTCCATGTTCGAGCAGCGAGTTGCCCTTTACTCGCTGCCCGCATGCCCGCGACTACGGTGGCCGGAGATCGTCTTGCGACGTCCGACGCCGTGGGCGTCTATCACTGCGGTTGGGGCGGAGGGAGGACGCTGTCCTCTCTTTCTCGCGGCAATGCCGGGCGCGAGAGCTCTCCGCCTATCGCCGCCGTGAGGACACGCTGGTGCTCTGCCCAAGCTGGGCAGTCTTGCACTTTATGCTCTACTGTGTCCTCCGGGCGATCTTCGCAGTGGTGACACCCAGGCGTTTCCTCCTTTCTCATCAGACACAGGTACCTCCCGAAACTTCCGTGTCCGGTGAGGACCTGCGTCATGCGGTAGGTCAGGACGCCGTGACGTCTCACCAGCCACTCCTCAAAGAGGGGTCTTACCGCCGCTATTGCGGCGTGCCCGGTTGTCGGTTGCGACAGTCGTCCCCTCCATACCGACCTGAGATCGCGCCGGAGCTCCTGCCGCCGCGCCTCGACTTCTCAAGGCAGCGGGGATACGCCCCGGCGTTGCGCCTCCACGCGCCATTCATAGACGCGCTGGAGGGCAGTCGCCTCCAGATCCCAGGGCAGTAATCCGGCAAGGAGGTTGGCCGATTCTCGCCGGCGATCGTGCGGTATCCCCGGATCATCCGGATAGCCATGACCCTCTGGCATGCGACCAACTTTAGTGGTCGCGTCCGGATGCTTAGGGCCCACACGGGGGCCCCGTAGAGGGCCATGGACCGCACGATACCGGCGTACAGCCTACGGCAGGAGGCGTTTGGCCCGCTGAGATTAGGCAGGAGTCGCCTGAGGGCGGCTGCTGCCCGGTTCAGCCTTGGGGCCAAACTCAGCAAATGCTCCCTGAAGTTCCACCGGCTGTCGAGGACGAGTCCTAGGTACTTCATCATCCTTCCGACGCCGATGTGAACCCCCTCCACCGTTATGTGGGACTCTGACCGTGGCGCGTTAAGGCGGCCATTGAAGAACATGGCCACCGTTTTGTGAAGCGCCACCTCAAATCCCAGCTGCCGGATCGTTTCGACTGTAGGCTATAGCTGTCTATAGGGGGCCCCGTCAATGTGCTGACGCTCTTTGAGGCGTGCGTGGAACACAACGCGCCGTCGCGTCGACCCGGGCATGGTCCATGGTCGGACAACGAGTTGCCCTTTACTCGCCGCCCGCCCGCGCCTACGGTGGCCAGAGATCGTTCCACGACATCCGTCGCCGTGGGCGTCTACCACGGCGGCCGGGGCGGAGGGAGGACGCTGTTCTCTCTCTCACTTGGCCCGCCTCCTCCTTCGCGAGCTGACTGCTTCGCAGAAGGAGCGCCGCTTCCCACTGCGTCTCGCCCCGCAGCATGGTCGCGACCAATGCTGGGCGCATGAGGTCTCCGCGCGTACCCGAGGCTAGCAGTTGTGATCATTATCAACTGTCTATAACAACCTTTTTAACATCCTAATTATGATGACAACATACCTGGTTGAACAGCACTTCAGTATAGAGCGGTGGAGCGTCGTTCCTCAGCGGATGATGCCAGACGGAGCGGCAGAAGATGAGGTAGAAGGGATGGTGTGCTCGCTGCAGCTCCGTGGTGACGTCCAGCACGTACTCGTCTCCGGACAGCGGCATGGTGAGTGCGTCTCCTGCCACGATGCAGTACAGGGAGAACTCGGCGCGCTCGGCTTCGGTCGTCACGCCGATCTGAAAGTAGGAGGTGGGAAGTTACTTGTCTGTCTTATTTTATTATTTCGGAGTTATTACATTATTTCTGGCTTGCTGATAGAAACTGACGCGTCCCGCTTCCGCCTTCACTAGAATGACTGCTTCGCAGAAGGATGCGACCGCTTCCCACTACGTCTCGCCCCGCAGCATGGCCTCGACCAATGTTGGGTGCGAGAGGTCTTCACCTATCGCCATCAAGAGGACACGGCGGTGCTCTGCCCAAGCGGGACAGTCCTACACCGTATGATCCACCGTGTCCTCCGGGGATCCTCACGGTGGTGACACCCATGTGTTTCTTCCGTCCCTATCCGACACAGGTCCCTCCCGAAACTTCAGTTTCCGGTGAGGACCTGCGTCATGCGGTAGGTCAGGACGCCTTGACGTCTATCCAGCCGCTCCTCAAAGAGGGGTCTTACCGCCGAGGGTCTAAGAGCCAAGAACAACACCTCAGGAGGCTCTCATTAGGCAGCTTGATCATGGGTCTGAAGCAGTTCTTCTGGACCCGGCACGCATTGTTACGAGGTTGCTTTCTCTGGAGCTCTGACAGCCGATAGCTTTGACCCTGTTCCCACTATTGTTTATATTTTTAAATGTTATTTTTTTGTAAATATGATTTTAAAAAGCATGTAATAAGGTATGAAAATGAATAAACTGACCAGTTCACAGAGTTCGAGCACGATGTCGTGCACGACGGTGGCGCAGCGCGTGTTGACGACCCGCTCGGCGCCGCCCGGCAGACGGTACAGCTGGCGCCGCGCTGAACGACCCGCTGACACTGCCGTCACCTGGAGGAATAACAAGCTTGGTTCAAGATCTAGTGCCTGGTCGACTGAGCTCATCTCGGGAAAATTATATAAAGGAAATTAATAGTGATTATTAGGCAGAAAAAAATAAATGAGACTATAAACTTCACAGTTAATAAATAATTTTTGCTTTGACAGCCAACTCTTTTTTTTTATTTAACATTTTAAACAACATGATTAGAAAAATATAAGAAATTAAAGAATAAGACCAAGGTGGTCAGCTGTAAAGACACTGTAAATCAACATCGTAGGGTCAGTTGAAACGTATCGTAGTATCAGCGACTAACTGCCCAACAATTTGCTGAACTAAGCCTATTCGGAGGAACCCTGCGATGACATCTCAACTACGGTAGTAAGGCAATGCGATAATTACAGGCTTATTCATACATCAACATCAAGAACAGGCACTGACTCACCTCTTCAACACTAGGCACGTTCTTCCTGCCGCCGCAGCGGAGTGTCTTGCGCAGGTTGGCGAGGCACACGGCCGCAGTACCCTGGCATGGACGACGCCGGTCTGCTGCCGCCGCTGACAGGTATTCTACGAGGAAAGGCCTGAGAAAAAATAAGATTGGATTAATGTGGATGAGTTACACAAAACGCTACCTTCCCTAAAAAGAAGGCCTAATCCAATTAAGCAAAAACGGACTCACGTTGGCAACGTCACGGGATATCTATTAGTATATTCCTTCTGACCGGAATATAATGAACACTTTCCTGAAAACCGCATCCAAATCCGTCCAGCCAAACGCGAAATAATCGCGGACAAACATACATACATACAGGTCGAACTGAGAACTTACTTTTTTTTTAAGTCGGTTAAAAAAGAAGTTTTGTTTATGATTATTTAACAAATGTCAAAACAACGATCAAGAGGGAAGACTTTTCAGTTTTTCTTAACTTGATTGGGAGTTGTATTACTTGGTTGTGAAAGAAATAATTAGGTCAAGGGACAAGGTTAGATGATCTTGCAGAGATCGCGGGACTGTCTTAGCAAGTGACTGCGACCCCGGAACGTAAAGGGCTATTGAAGGACACCGTAGATTGTAGTCAATACAAGTCTGTCAGTCCCTCCCGTCGTGCCCTGTGTCTCTCACTCTCTCTCCTGGGAGGACTCATTTGATGATTATACCACGTAAAAAAAGGCTAGATGATAGTCATGGCACAAAAACCCCAAAATTAATAAAAATATTATTATAGCTTAGCTATAAAAAAGATTTGAACTAGAAACCTACACTCAGGTTTAGATGGCTAAAGGTTGAAGAAGAGAGAGAAAAAGAAAGAGGTAGCGGGAGAGAAAGAGTAAATGTTGATACCTTACCTTAGCGTGTCAGAGCAAGTGAAGTAAGCCGCCAGTATGGACATGAGGCGCCAGGCTCGCTGGCAGGAGTCGCCCGACGGAGACCGGTTCGAGGTCGTTTGCTTCATCAGCTGACAGTACACTTCATCTCGAAGTTCCGGGACTGAGTGGCAGTGCTGTAAAGGAAATAAAATGTTTTGGTTGTAACTGATTTTGGAAAAAGAAAGTACTGGTGGCCATGACGTCCGATAGTGAGAGTGTGGGAATGAGATGGCGCTAGATGACTGGTATAGCTTTGTTTCTGTCCCACACTGGAACTACTCTGGTTTTAAGATGTCACGGTAGGCCACCTGGTAGGAAATAGTAGATTATTAACCAAGGGGATAAAGCAGGGTCTTCTGTCGCGGGTGGCGAATTAAATCGCGAGCGTAACGAAGGACTCGAGGTTTACTCCCGAGCGTAGCGAGGGTGTTGAAAACTTAAATCACGAGCGAAGCGAGGGATTTAAGACGAGTCCTGAGTGTAGCGAGGGATTTAAGTTCACCCAAGACTAAGACAGCTTTATCACCGAGGAAAATACTCTACTTGTCGTACCATTTGCGAAAAAAATAACACAGTAATAATATGAGATACGCATTTTAAGCATTAATATTTAACATTAACTTATTTATAAAAATAAGTAAAAATAAACTCAACGTTTATGTATTTGAAGAATACAAAAACGCGGCAAATTAAAAAAGCAAAGGCATCAAGCTCATACGGCCTCGTCGGTTTTCGTAATTTTATTTAACTAGATGAAAATCCGGCTTCGCTCGGGTGAAACGTGTGTCCCAAATACTTCACATCAAGGTACTAAATGTAGGTGTCACGGTAAGTCATAGGCCGAAAATAAAGAAAGAAAAAAAAAACTCAACATGATAACCGATGTCAATAATGGCGGCTGCGATCTGTCTGGTCAGAAAATCATTAGAAATTTACAAAATACTCGACAATCCGAATTTTGCGGATATATGTTGTCGACTCGAAATCTTTATTTTTTAATGTTTTATTATTCTGGTTAGCTTTCGATCGAGTCTACCGTACTCTAAGTATTCCAAATTTAAATCACATTCTCTCCCTTGAGAGAGAATGAAATTCAGTACAACATTCTTTCCCTGTTTTTCACAGATTAAAAATGACTATTGTTATGTTCGCTTTTTGTGGCATAGAATGTCACTTTTTTGAGCAAGTGGTACGAAAAGGTTTTATTTCATTAGTTAGTTCAATATTTTAAAAAATAACCCTCCTATCGCAGTCTGTTAAAAATTAAATTGAATTATTGTAATTAAAAAATATTTTATTAAATTTTTAACCGACTGACTGTAATTAATTTAGGAACATTCATAATTATGTCAGTCTCATCGTAGCATTTACAAACAGTACAATTTCACGAAAGAATAAGTATTTAAGTCACACGCTTCACTTTCTATTAATATTTGTCATTCATTTAATCTTCGAGTGAATCATGAATATAAATACAGCTCTACTGATGTAGTTCACTATTTGCTCTGCTTATAACACATCTTCGGTAGTATAGTGGTACCTAAGTATCCCCGCCTGTCACGCGGGAGACCGGGGTTCGATTCCCCGCCGGAGAGATTCTTTTTGTATTTTTTTTTATCACACAAACTTTTTAATGTAGTGTAACTACACCCAAGTTACAACATAGGCAGAGGTTTTAGCATGCATTTTAATAAATATTACAACGTAAATTTTTTCAAAAATACAAAGTGGCTCTAGCGTGCGAACGGGGATTTTTATTGATCAAATCAACATCAAAGTCCCCGTTTACTTTTCGTTACAGAAGCGTGAAAACACGTGATAAGTTCTATGGGAAAGAGACACAGCTATACAAGTCGTCTAGCGCCATCTCTTTCCCACAGTGGAACTACGCGTACACAACTCTGTTCTATCAGACAAAAAAAAAGAAAAAAAATACTAACCATAAGCACAGTATAAACACATTTAACTTCAGTCAAGTCCTGGTGCATCTGTCTCTCGTTGGGCTGTAGGTCTCCGCAGTATGCGCGTACGCATGTGAAGCACTCGAGCGCAGGCGGTGCTAGCGCGGCTGGCAGGCGCAGCAGGGGCGCCCGCAGTGGCGTGGCCTGCCACTTCACCACGTCCGTCTGTGCCTTCCATGTCCATTCGTTGCGCTTCGCTTTGCTCTTGAGGGAGGAATCCGCTTTTAGGATTTCTAGCCTGTGGGTGGAAAGAGGTTGGTTAATATAGGTTGCATGTAAAAAGGTCAGTCTTGTAAATGTAGGGATCTCTTACACGTTTTTTGATTATGATATAGTGGAGTGATTTCTATGGATATGATTAAAATATGGTTCTTTGTATGATATTTTTGCATTTATTTGTGATATTAGTTGCATTTTGTAATATTAGCTAATCATTTGCAGAATCTCAAACCTACAATAGATTCATTAGCAGACGTCGCGTTTCTTTGAAATTGGAATCGAACAAATAGCTTTCCATTTACTTTTGCAGTGTCATTCCTTTGATTGTAAAAGTTTCTGGCAATTAGGCAATAGTTTAATGCAATATTTGTACGATGGTGATGATTTGTGGTCAGAGGCGGATTATCCTTAAGGCAAACTAGGCATCTGCCTAGGGGCGCGAAGGTACAAAGGGGCGCGCGGGCGGAATTGTAAAATAAAGAAAAAATTTACAATATAGCATAAAATTAATTGTGTCAATATGTAAGTCACCACTTAGACAATGAAACTATTATTTTTGCATACAATCCCAATTCGCTTCAATATATAACAAAATATAAATTATACGATGGGACTGGCTAAAACTTACGCCTACAAACAATTTTGTCGATGGTACATGATCTCTGATTGAAGTTGGAAAGATAAGACTGCAATGTTCGTCGCGTCAACTGCCAGTCTTACCCAGTGGCGTATTTACCCTTAGGACAAGAGGGGTGGCGCAAGCCGCACCGAGTTCTTATCTTCGAAGAAATTTAAAAAAAACCTACCTAGGTCATAAATAAAACTACTAAAACATAGCAACTAGCATAAACCAAGCTTGCTCTTCAAAAAAGACTTCAAATTGATCTCGTTTAACGAAATGAAAATGAAAATTTGGCTTCTTCTTTTCCAAAAAGCTAAAAAATTTCGCGCTCGCTACGCTCGCGCTGCAAGAGTGACTTCAAATTGATTTTGCTTTTAAATTAAAACTTTTCTTAAAGTACGGAAATGTTTAACGAAATGAAAATTAAAATTTGGTTTTCCTACTATTCCCAAAAAATTCGCGCTCGCTACGCTCGCGCTTTTACTTTGCTTGCGACTTTTATTGCTCATTTTCAACGCAAAGTCTTCTTGTGTTAGTTAGTCTCGACGTGGTGTATAAAACTCAACATTTTAGGTTTGTCTTCTTCAAGGTGGTGTGGGTGTGAAGTTTGAGTAGCACTTAATTGTTTTTGTGTTTAGTTCCGAGCTTTACAGGCCCAGAGCGCTCAATTTTAAAATACGCCACTGGTCTTACCCAAAGTTTTAAAATATTGTAAACCGAATTCGTAAGATCTTTTTGACAGATATCGATCTCATGTAAACTGATGTTCTTTTTTTCTTGGACCCCATCTCACCGCATTTTCCTAATGTACATCGGTTTTGGTCAAACTATAGTATCTACGTATTATCTTTAATATAGGGGCGCCGATGAGATGCTTGCCTACAGCGCTCTCAACGTTTAATCCGCCACTGTTTGTGGTAATTGTTTGATGAAGCCGATATAATTGGTACTAAACGATGTGGGTCAATTAAAATTTACATCGATAAAGTAAACAAACGGTTTTGAAACTGAAGGTTAAAAATAAAAACAAAATGGCGGTTAACTATCATTAAAATGAAAGGTAATTAAATAATAATTTAAGTGTTATAGAATTTACTGTAATTTACTGTGTAGACATAACATAAACATAATAAAAAATTTGATTTCTCTATATATCTGATTATCGTTAAATTAGGTACTCAATTTGTTCGAAATGAGTCAGCTTATTGTTAATGCGATTTCATTAGAATAGACTCAATTTTGGTTAAAGACATGTTAAGATATGCAATATTATGAATAAATAATTATAATTTACATTAAATCATAATGAAGATCTAATACAGTAGAATCCGTTTATTATGACGCCGCTTATAATGACCAACCGCTTATTATGACGTATTACACAGAGAAGTTTGGTTTTCATACAAAATTCTTTAAACAAAGTCGGATATAATGACTTCGCATTTAGAGACATTTCGCTTATTATGACCTATTTTTAATCAATTATGTCCAGTTGATGCAGTTACTGATGTGATTCATAACATCTTCGACATTTTTCGGGACCGTCGTAGCGACGATGTTCGGTTGTGGTGTTTTTTTTGAGTTTCAGTGGTTAATAGACTAAGTTCTATTTTTTCTCTCTCTATTAAAATAAATACTAACATACTGACAAAACAGGATGTTGTTTATTTTCTTCAAAAAACTTTTTAAAAAAAAGAGAACCGACTTCAAAACCAAACACAAAAAAACTGTAAAATAACTTTTGATTCGGAAGTCGGTGGCCATAGTCAATGAAATTAAAAACAAAGCCACCGACTTCCGAAAGAAAAGTTATTTTACAGTTTTTTTGTGTTTGGTTTTGAAGTCGGTTCTCTTTTTTTTAAAAAGTTTTTTATTTTTCCCTTTTTAGTTTAAATATTCAACAAAAATCTTCATAATATAATCGGCGCCTTTAAAAATCTACAATCCTAGTAAGCAACAAAAACGAATCTATGTGGGCAACTTCACGAGGTATCTATTATTGTTATATACTCAAACCTTCTCCAGAATGTAACGATCACTTTTCTAAAAACCGCATCAAAATCAGTTCAGCCAAACGCGAGATAATCCCGGACAAACATGCAATCGTCTCTGAAAGTGTACAATCCAAGTAAGCAAAAAAACGGATCCACGTGGGCAACGTCACGGGATATCTGTTAGTGTTATATACTAAAACCTTCTCCGGAATATAATGAACACTTTCCTGAAAACCGCATCCAAATCCGTCCAGCCAAACGCGAGATAATCGCGGACAAACATACATACATACATACATACATACATACATACATACATACATACTTACATACATACATACATACAGGTCGAACTGAGAACCTACTTTTTTTTTTGAAGTCGGTTAAAAATGCTTTGTATGACGTCCGCTTAGTATGACGTGATTATTATTTCCCTTCGATGTCATAATAAACGGATTCAACTGTAAATCAATTCAGATTTCAATAAAAAATACGGCCTAAAATTAAATGCTTCTTTTGGTCCTAGTTACTGGCTACCTACGTTAAATATGATAGAAAAATACTTGAAAATGATATAGTGGAAACGATGGGGTTAGGGTCCACGCCACCACCCAAGTGCCACCTGCGGAAAAATCGTGGTACTAAATTGTCTAATGCAATTTGATCTTATAACAAAGACACTAGCGCCGCGTGCTGCTTCACAAGAACTTCAGTCATGGCGCGGATTCTAGTATCGCATCATAGATAAAAGAGAGTCATGACCACGTCAGTTATAATAACATACGTCCATCATCGTTCACAGCTAACACAATGGAACATCACTGTAACTGAACTGTTTATTCGGAAAACCGCTATTTAATTTCCATTTTCTTATTTTCCCTACCTAACGAGGAGCTAATAGTGTATTTCCTTCACATCGGCAGGAAGTGGCAGTTAGCATTGGATGCAAATGAGTGCATTGAGCGCATGCGCAGCCGTAGAGGCGTAGACAATAGAGGTGCGCACGAGTGGACGAGTCGGACACCGTGACGAGTGGCGCCGGCGATGGGTAGTACGGATAGCGGATAGCCCTACTACCTACTCTCACTTATTGCTGTTTATTGATGTAAGGAAAAATCGTTGGTCTTACTCGTAAATCTCTTCTTGCTTTAGTAAATGAATTCTAAATGTAGAGATACGATTTTTAATAAATGCATAAAAAGTAAATAGGTTTATTTTTTTAGGCCAATGCCGCCACACTATTTCCAAACTACTGCAACTAGAATCGTGCGAAAAAGTGGTGACTATCAGAAAACCACCGAAACAATGAAGGAATGACAATGACGTGTCTCGGAGAATGAATAAAACTGTCTTGGATCCTACGAAATTAACCAGAAAAGAATAGAGGAGGAGCAGCACAAAAATGATAGAGTATATCATTTTAAGATTACGATATAGTATTAGTATAAAAATTATGTAGATTTTGTCTACTCTAACGCATTTGATATGTACGAGTCTATGCGTGTTATAAAACAGCTGCTAGATTTTACTCGTTACAACTCTTGGCATTCATGAAGCTTTATAGTTTGATCATAATCAAACTTAAAGCTTCATAAAGTGTGATAAAGTTATCAGTCCGCCATCGGCGTGGTTAATCAAACAATCTAATTAGTCTTGTTGTACCGTTACAAAATAAACTGACAAAAAATCTCCCTTTGATAGACCGCATAGCTAATGCCCTACGTTTTATCGTAACGGCGACCGTAAAAAAATAAAATTAAGACCATAAATTAGAAAATTAAAGCCAAATACCATGAAAAAAATCACAATAGGAAGGAAAGCCGTTTCCACGGTCTCATTTCCATTTTGCTTCGGATTTTTACAACTGGTAACACGTACAGGGAGTTTGTTCTGCTTACACAAACCGTTTAATGTCCGACACTCACGTAGGCATTACGAAACTGACAGACGTAATAGAAAATGGCGCCTTTTGTTTTAGCAAACATTTATGCGTAAGCTAAACTTGGGATACATTATTCTTGCTGTTACGTTTAAGACCTGGAGTCTAAAAAAGCCAGTTTAGAAGGACAATAATTTGAATTGCGATGCAAAATTACTAACTTTTATCTTCTATTGCTTGCAAAAAAGAAAAGAATATCTAGGTAGGAGGCACCTGATAAAACACACTGGAACATTTTACATGGAGTCATTTTATACGAAGATTACAGAAGAACAATCATTCCTTTTATTTGGCCTACATACAAAATTTGGTTACATTTAATTTAGGAACTTCTAGATTTTATCTCGAAAAGAAAACTATTTTCTGTGTTCCAAATCGTGATTTTTAAAGATCAAAATGGCGACGCAAAAAAACCTATACTAGTAATTAATGTAGGTACTATGTAGTTTCACAGTCACAACTCATGTGATTTGTTATCGTAATAAAAACATTAGCAGGAGAAACGCTAAACTTGTAATTACAACTTAGAAATTTTGCATAGATTACATATTAAAAACAAATAAGGTGTTTTCAAGGCATCCGGAACACTTTCTATGCCTATTCTTTTGGTCCAATATCTAGCAACCCATGCTTGTTTTAACAACACTAGGTGACACTTGATGAATGCTTAAATAAATGCGACATTCGACGTTCATCAGCGTGGAGAATTAAAATGCCGTACGGCACTTAAATTTTGGTATTTATGCTTAGTGAAAATGGGCATAAGTTTAGAATGTTAGGCGTTCTTAAACAGGTAATAAAAATGTTTTGAAAATAATAAAGACGAACCAACTTATGAAACATTGTCCAATGTAAGTTTAGATACGGAAGTAGCGGGTATTATAAATTATTAAAACCGTTAAACCGTAGGTATGTATCGGGATATCCTCGATTGCGCTATGCTTACGATTTCTCATTTGGCATTTATGGAATGGTCGAATTATACCTTACGATTAACATCGATATTCGTTGATTATGAGCTGAAACTTTGTTAGTATTAAATTATTGAAGTTATAAACAATAGTCCTGAACGAAGTTAGTCTTCTCGAGGCACTTAATTCAAGTAGGCCAGTTCTGTACGGTTTGCACTTCGAATTGTCAAAACAAATGAAGCTAAAGAGTCAACCACAAGGTGAAATAACTGTGAAAGTGCTGTGGTTGCTCATTCTAAAGCTTAAATCTCTATGGAGAAGAACAGGAGGCCAATCGCGCTAATTTGAAACGTCTGCAAACGTATACGATAACGTTATGGTTCGATTGCAGCAGTGGTTATGTTTCCATTCAGTTTTTCTGATTTTGGTATTGCGTTATAAGTTCAAACGCTAACCAAAGTTGGAACGTTGCGTAACTAAGTCTATCTTTTAAGTTTTTCCTTTTGATTTCGGCTACATCTTATTTATGAGATTTCCCCAATAAACCTATGTAGGCGTACATAGTAATGTTGTTATTTTTTCAACATTTTCACTAAGAATCACTTCACAACAAAGACAAAACACTCCAACGATGCAGTAACGATCCTAAAAAAGTAGCGTCCTATCAACTTTACGTTTGACAGCGGTTACGTTCCAGCTACGATCGCGGTGCGTCTCGACTTGCTGTCAAACGCTGTCAAAATTTTAGCGCGATACGAAACGGTCAAAAAGTTGTGTTATGGTAGCGGTTCAATTGCGATTTCGTTGAAAAAAAAATAGCGCGATTGGGCTCCTGGTAACAATGACAATGGACACTTATTGTTTGAGACTCAAGAGCAATACGCTTTTAGGCCCAACAGGCCAACATTAGATTAGTCCTTGTTAGTCGACACATAGACAGTTACAGAAGTAAGATATAACAGCTTAGCTCATGTGAAATTAAGTTTGAAAAAAGAAGGTTATACCTAGTTAGTTCTTTAAAGGTCCTGTGTCTAAATTATAAAATGTCACTTCCGGGATATCTTCCGTGATTAAATATTTCAATGAGTTGGCGATATTTCGATGCAGTTGCAAGCGCCATGATCGCGGGTTGACTGGATAATGCGTGTGGATGAAAATAAATTGTTAGGAGCAGACAAATCTGTCTACCCTCTTTCTTGCGTAGCAAAAGACAAAGAGTCCCGTAGTGACATTTTAAATTTAGAATAGTGATAGCCACAAAACTTATTTACGAGTAAAATAGCAATACAATTTTGCCTTCCAAGACCCACTTTGAAATATTACTTTTCCAAAGTGAAAATGACGAAAAATATTACTTGTTTACGTGCCCAACTAAAACAGATACATAAACTCGAATATAAGAAGAAAATTAGCAGTAAAATAAATAATAACTTCGCAGTACTTTACGTCAATACTGAGAAAATAACTAGGCATTGTCAGCTCTTCAACAGCTATAATTTCAAACTTTCAACCCATAATTAGCGATGAGTGAATAAGCTCTAAACATTATTTCCCATATTATGTGGTTATTTGGACCAGCATTATTACCCGTGGAACCTCATGACAATAAAAGACAGTTATTTTAAATAATGCATGATTTGAGAAATAATTAAGTCAGTAAACCTACGAAAAGTAAGTTTAATATGGCTACATGGATATTTTGGCGCTTCAATGACGTTTGCGATAGTTGCTAGTGAACAAAAAAAACAAGGTTGGATACAATAAGGTTCTAAAATAGTAAGTGTAATAGTATAAATAATATTTTTGAACTATGTAAGTTACAACGATTCAAGGCGCAAGAAAGTTCGCAGGCATAAGTTACAATGCTACTTATGACCGGATTGCAAAAATGTTGTTATTTACGAAATTGGCTGTAAGATGACAGGTGGCGCTTACAAATGGCAAATGATCAGATCAGAAAGTTCAACGATAATAAATAAAGGATTTAAATTGGGAAGAACATTTAAAGTATTTTGATGTTTTTGTATTTTTTTCTAGAAGAGTTACAGTATTTTTTTTTAATTTGTATAGCAAGTTCTGTTTACGGATAAACAAACAGCATAACAAGGATATTTACAAGGCAATAAAAATAATTAGCCATTATTTGAATAGCCGACATTTTTTATGACTTCCTGCGACCAGCGATTGCGAAAACTCAGTTTAACACACACCCCACACCCAAATCCAGTAGCGCAATACTTACGAGTACATTGCAAATAAAAAAAAAACAAGTGTCAAAAAAGAAAAGTGACAGTTTTTTTTTTAATATGGCCTCGTAGAGCTAGAGATGTGCTCAAAGTGAATCGATATAATTATAAACTTCATCGTAATGATTTATGTATTATCGGTTCGCGTGCATGTGCACATTTATTTGCAAGATAAGGAACTAGGCACACCTGGATATAGTTTTTATGATTCATGGGAACTGTCTTTGATAACTTTCTTTTGTAGTACACCGTGCGTTCATTTATTGTGAGGTTATAATGGTTGTATACCGCACAAGTAGAATAGAATAGTAGGTTGGTAGGTTAAGGGTGACAGAAAATGATTCATGACTCGCATTTTGAGATTCACAATATTAAAGCTGAGCTCATTAATGACCATGACCACAATTATCCCAATAATACATAGATACGTACAAACCATCAAACCCTGGACTTTACCAGATAAATAAAATGTATGATACGTGACAGATCACGAAAGATCTCCATATTCCACTCATTGCTACATTAAAGTTTAATTAAAACTCGTAATTGGTCTAAGACTGCAATTAAGACACTAGCGCCACTGTCATTAACGTGTCAACAAACTGACATTACCAAGTGTAGCCACACGAAAAAAAAAAAACAACAGTAAACAAACACAATTTCCACGAAAACAAGACACATCACAAAAGAAAAAGATCTCACAGTAGCTCGTTACCGCTCTCTTCATCTCCGAACGAAATAACTTCTTCGTCAAAATCATCACTTGACAGACTGTCTTCAGTCATGTCTGTGTTGCTCTCGCCTAACGATTCGATCGACATCGTTCGACGGCTGATCACCGACTAAACGTATCGGGGAAAGTGCTCAACGGCGAGGAAGTAAATTTTGAATAATTTACCGATTCATTTCGGCTTTCAAAACGTTACTCGTGTTTACGTATTCAGCGGTAACGATCCGAACCGATTCGATTTGTGTTACGCGATTTTTTTTCTTCCTATTATTTTTGGTTGATGTATCGATTTACGTGTGTGTCAATGTTGTAATAACTGTCTCGTTAATATTTAAATGTTGTTTGGATTATGGTAACATATTAATATAAATGTAAAATAGAAGCAAAGCGTGCCAATTATAACATTAACATATTGGAACCGTTAATTTTGTTAATAGAGGTATGCACTAAGTTATGTCACTAAATTCATGTTGATTTAGATGTACAACTTCCTATTGACATTTTTATTTCAGTCACATTATTATTTCAATCAAAAGCATAATAAAAAACGCAAGCACTCGTATTAAAGATTATTACAAGACGGAAACACTGTAAACACTTTTAATAACTGTAATTACAAACACGAATAATTTGAACACCACTATTACACATAACACCCGGGTAATCACCACAGCTAATTGGAGAACTAAAATACTGTCTGGTAACAGAAAAAAAGGAACGAATGGCAGATTTAAAAATGCACGAATGACTAAAGAGGCGTGAATAGAAAATTTTAATTCGGATACTTGCACTCTATGCTTGATTCGCTCTGCCAGTGCACACGGCATGACCGAAGGTTACACTCGCTCTGGCGACGGTGGTCCCGCGACCTCTCAGGTGCGTTCCGCGCCAACGGTGCTCATCTACTAACTAGGGCTGCTCTACTTACAACCAAGCACTTTTTATGGCGCATTGTTTTCGTAAAATTGCACCCGAATCTGATTTACAAAGAAGTTGCTTAATAATGAAAATTCATTACGAAAAAGCTTTTGTTTTCTTTTAAACTGGGCCGTGAGTCTTCCAAGACAGTCGACAGGTTGGCACATATGACACTCGAGTTGTTCAGAAACTACAGAATTACTTTTATTTCAATCGTTGCAGTTCAAATGATTTTGTGCAAATAGATAAAATCGTGTGGTAATGGATTAACATAACTTCTCTAGTCTCAAGGAAGTATAAATTAAGATATTTTCCGTTCTCTTAGAGCGGAGCAACATTATTATGATATAACTAAATAAGTTAAGTGTAACACTAACACAGGCTATTGTTCCGTGGAAAGCAGAACGTGTCATTAGTTTAGATATTAATATTTGGTAAGGAGTACAGATTTCACAAGATAACAGACATTGCGATAATTAGAAACGGATTTTAATGGGATTTTTGAAGTGTTACAGCAGATAATTATTTCGGAGCAACATTTGTTCTAAGATAAGATGGACGGGAAGATGTAAAAGATTGCATGCCTAAGCAAGATGTATACGCGGATGTGTATTTTGATTGAGATATATAAGATGAGGTATTGCATATCCCATCTCGATGGGATATGGTGATATGAATGTTAGCTATAAGCATAAGATCCACGAAGCCCTATAAACTTTGGTGCTAGGTGCATAGAGTAATTGCCAAAAACTCCTAAAAATGCAAGGATAAGAATAAGTTACCATTTTCCAACAACATACAAGCTGACAGACCGTAACTGAAGTAAACGCGCTCAACTATAAAATCACGGAGTTTGAGGTGCAAAAGTAGAGCAAAATCATCAGTCATCGGTAATCTAAAATCTTTTATCACTATGCTGATAACGAGAGAATTGTAACACCTATCGCATATCGAATAATCGAATACCGCATATCGATTAATCGAATATCGCTAATCGAATAATTGACTGGTTTGAGATTAGATTAGAGAGTTAATGCATTTAGCCAAGATAGACCTTGAGCTCATCATCTGCATAAACCTTTTCCAACCCTGTCCACCAGGCTTCCAGTTGAATCGGATTCAGCTGAAAACCATATAGCCTGGATTACAGTCCAAAATATATGTAACTATCACTTCAAATGTAGGATTAGAAACCGAGCGTAGCGAGATCGAAAATGTTATGACCCCGAGACGAGCGAGACATTCTATTAGTCCCTGCAGCATGATAATGCTCACAGGAATGTGGCGCCCCCAAGGATAGCGGGGGCCCTAGACAAGTGCCCAGTGTGCCCAACAGGAAAAACGGCCCTGCTGATGACCGACAAGGCAGAAATAACTATTCCACGTGGTCAGGAAGGAAGAGAGAAAAAGAAGAAATAAGTTTATTTGGCATCACACACAAGTACAATTATAAATTACGATAATACAATGAAGGTAAGTCCGTGTGCCTCACGGCTGTGACCAAATAGGCCTCATTTAGCATAAATCCAGGCCACAGGGAGCCTAAAAGCTGGTTTTCAATCAATTGATGATAGATAGAGATAGTGATGATGAATTGCGTGTTAGTTTTTATCGTACAACACTACATACTGGCCATTAACGATTGCAAATAAAAACAGTTCAAGAAGAATACTGGAACATGTAAGAATCCTTCATTCAATGTAAAACGGTTACCCACGCTTTGTTAGAAAGCATTGTACAATGTGGAAACTTACAGCTACTGTTTCCAACTTGAATGACAATTAAAATGAAGTTATTTTTAGTATATTTTAAATTTATAAGCCACTATCGTGATCATCAGTACCTAGTCATCCGAACTATGTTGGGTCGCGTACAGTCTATTCGGATGCAGAGGTACAGACGCCAGCTGGTGAAAATTCTCGCAACTGCCATTTGAAATTAACCTTCCACTACTGTGATAAGGTTGAAAATCTGTTATAAAGAGACTCGACAGATTGAGATAGGTTGAGATGCTGGTGTCTGTCTGTACATGCAGCTATTAATAATCCTAAGTTACTATACCATGTTGTTTTGTTTTAGATAACGCTGTTACTTATTGCTTCCTTTTATTTCGTTTTGATGCTCACTTGCCGTATCGAGGATTCTGATAGATAGGCTTTTGAACTAACAATAGGATGGATAGGATGACCTTGACGCCATGTTGTGATGACAATAATTAAAAATAACGCAGTAGCCGTTTAGAAATTTTCAAAAGGAACTAGTTTAAGGGATTGCCTGTTGAGCTTCAACCATTTGTCGATTTAAACTTTGCTCATGATGGAATTGTCTGATCTAGTTTATTATTATTATTATTATTATATTTGGGTCGTAAGAACTGGGACTGCGCGGGTCCCCAATCCTGGCCCGTGCCACCTAGATTGCGGGAACCCCTCGAAGTAGATTAGTGCAGGGCCCACGCAGGTTGGGGCCCATCTGTCAAACGTCACTTTGACTATACGGACAGTTCTGCCCTGGATATTTTGGGGAACGAACTCAGGGCAACGACGCAGTCTTACTAATACGTTTCTAAATCAAAAACTTCGCTCTAATAAATCAATCAATCGCGTGACAGCATTAAGACCCGCGAACAATATTTCGTACATCACTTCTCAATTAGGTGGTTTAACAACGCTACGATTATTTTCTAGTTTGGCAACATTAATTTGGCAACGATGGACGAATTCTTGCAGAGGCAACATTGTATGACTGTTCTCATGTTCATGATTGAAAATTGCATTAAATGTCTGGGAAAGGAGGACTAATGTTGACAGTTCATTTTGTTTTGTATGACTATTATAATTATAAGGATTTAGTACAATTAGATATTCCAATATATACAAGATAAAAATTACCACATAAATTTCTAGCTTAGAGGTATTTTAAGCATTTGTGTTGACAGCAAGTGAATTAAACATTCAATTAGATTTAATTGTACCTATGTTAGAAAAAGTGCTTATATTTGATTTTGCAAGAGCAATATTTTACTAGACAATCAGGGAAACAACAGTTGATTTTGAGCGCCACCTGCTGCACAGGCCATGAACTAACGGAAAGCGTTACGAAGACTTGAATCATCTCTGTTAGTATTTATTTACCTACTTAGTAAAACGCCTAAAAAGAATACTTGTACTCGTAAAATGCATCACAAATCTTAGTGAAAGAACTCAATATTACTTGCAACCACTTGTAGTGATTTTTTTATTTCTGTAGTACCGGTCAGTAAACATAGATGACGCTAGTGTAGACGTACTTGACAAAAATTGTTTATTTAAACCGATTTCTTTGTTAAATATTGTTGATCATTTATACGTATTATTGGTACTGTATTGTGATAACTCCAAGTTTTTAAATCAACTGTTGCATCTCTGCTACAAATATTTCCAATTAATTTTACGGACTGTTAAAACGTCAATTAGTGTGGTTCTAGAACACATCAGTTTTTTTTAAATAAAAAAATGCTTCGATAAAAAGTAAAGCGAGCTATTTTCCAGTAATTAATAATCTAGCGAATATGCGTGTTACGTCTGCCTAGTTTAACATACATCGTAGACTCGTAGTAAACCATTGTAAGTCTACGAATAACGTCTTTATGCAACAAATTGCATTTGAACTGGTAAATGCGTCGCAAATGTGTGATTGGATTGTAAACTTTCAGTTCTGCTGTCATTTAACGTCATTATCAGCTTTCTATTACACATCAGGAATATATTTAGCAAAGAAATTGACGCTTCAAATTATTAAGAAAAAAGTTTAGAGGAACTGGAATGTCGTATTCGCACACGCTGAAAAATGGGGTACTATTGTATGGAATGATCACAATGGGTCAGTTTCTTAGTATAAAACTGAATCCATTGTGTAGTAAAATAAATAAACATTAATGAGTACTCACTCTGGGCTCTGTCTAAAGTGGTCGACGGCAAACTGGAGCAGTGGATGTCTTCCGTCATGCTGTGGTGTTGACTGGTCTCTTCTTTCTTCTCTTAGCTCCCTTTCCCTCTCCCGATCTCTATCTCTATCCTTGTCCCTTTCCCTCTCACGGTCTCGTTCTCTCTCCCGCGGCACTGGTGACGTCGTCTGCGCTCGTCTCTCTACGTGGTCCGTCTCTTCCCTGGAGTCTCTCGTTTCGCGCAGCTCGCGTATCTCCCGAGAGTCCCTCGAGTCTCTGGACTCTCTCGTTTCTCTCGTCTCTCTGATTTCTCGTTCCGAGACGCGTTCTTTTGTAACTCCATTTGTTGTAGGTTTGGGTTGAACCTGTAACAATTAAGGCATTGGGTTAATTTCATGTTTCATAAATAAGCGATTCGAAAGTCTTACTAGGTAAGCCTCAAATAGTACGCGTACAAAATGAGCATAACCGTAGTTAAATGGGCTACCATGTTGATTTAACATAATAGGCCGCTACACTTGAAACGTAGTAAGTAACGTAACGAGTAACGACTATGTAACTACTTCGCAAACTCTACTGCTGAATAAAACTTAAGACTTGCTGGTAAAATTTGAAAAACATAGTGTTTTACAAGGCTTATCACCTACAACGTAGCATTTAAACAAAATTGATGAAAAGTGGGTAGACTTTAGGAAAAAATCTACTTCTTCCTAATCCGTCGGGAATTACAGGTTTGATGTTTTGTGAGAGTAATGTGATAAGTATGACAAAATGAGTTGGCATATTATCCGGCTTAATCGTAGCTATCCACTGTACAGTTTACAGATAATAAGTACATCAAAACGAAAGAATCTCAAGATTGGCATCCGATTGCGGTACTGGCCAGTCGGCGGCTGTCGGTAAATCGCTGGAGATCAGGAAAGCGTGAATGCGCACGCGCACGATCGCTAAATAAATCAGTTTTACTGCACCGGACCCGTTGCTCGGACTTTATACGTATCATGTCCAATAGAAACCAGGGTGAAGTGATTTATGGCATATGGTGATTTATCATTGTACTGTACAAATGTTTCAATATCAGCATTTAGTAAATTTAATTCAAGCTATGACAGTTGGTCGCGGGTCTCATACCATGACCGTGACCCCGGAACTTAAAGGGCTATTGAAGGACACCGTGGATTTTAGTCAGTACAAGTCTGACAGTCCCTCCCGCCCTGCCCGGGGTGGGAGGCCTCATCTGATGATTTTACCACGTAAAAAAAAATAAAGCTATGACAGTTACTTACTAATTTCTCAAACAAGATGTTTCTCACAAATATCCTGGTAGGGTATCAGGATATTTTTATTTTTCAAATAATTGAATTCAATTTTAAATTGACTGTTGTCTAATTCTAATTTGTTATTTAGCAACATTTGTTTCATGCTCAAAACAGTGAATTATAATTATTAGTGTTCCATTATATTAGTAAATAAATTGTATCTATGAAAAAAACTGTGGCCAGTTCATTTAAGACAAGGCCTGACAAGGCTTTGGGCAAGACCAAATATAATTGCACAGGAACGTATCGCTAACAAATTCACTACAGAAGAGTTTTTATTTTTCTTTAAATTGAAAATAAATAATAAGGAACAACAAATAGCTTCTAGTTAGAAATATAAATAGAAAGATTTAATTGAGTTGCAAAACAATTAACGCGGCCTTATGTATTTAATTAAACATATTATTAGAAGTAGGTCAAGGTAAAACTAAGGTAATATTCAATTATGTGTACCTTTGGTTTTCGTTTCAAAGTTTTTCTACTGAGCGTCCTGATAACATCGTAAAAATTTTCCATTTTCAACAATTTTTCGTTCACCCGCACACATCAATCACAATTCGTATTTTCGTAATACCACTAATATCATCGACGTTAATATTCGAAACTTGAACTAAGCACATCAATGTTGCCACTTTCCCGGCGCAAAAAACCGACTCTAGAATTTCTATTGTTTTTTTCGATAGTGCAATTTCCGCACTGCATTCGCGAGGTGCAGCGACGGTATGCGCGCGCCACCCGCGCCCGCTTTGCCCGCCACCATCTTTATAAATATTGATGCAATCTATGTGTGCTCGCTCCGATTAATCGCTAATTTCTTTCGTAACTAGAATTCTTTTAGTATTTTTAACCGAGTAACTCTTACCGTGAATGGGAGATATTTATGGTATTTTTTACGCGCTCCGCTAGGCTCAGTTTATTTCCACGCTCGTAGTGCTCATTATCTTGAATAATTATGGATTATCCGATACTTTTTACATAACTGACGGTGAACAGAAAATATGAGTTTATTACGTGGCGGAACTACTGCCAATATTTTAAGGTCACGTTTTAAAAACATCCGTTTTCGATTATGAGCTTTTATGCCGTTTTTATGTTGTGACAGTAAAGTTGCAGTTGCGAGTGTCTGTACTAGAAAATCAGGATTCAATTTTTGAAATATAAAGATTTAAATTGTACTTTATTTATCGGTTTTAATTACGCAACTTCTCACATCTAGAAAGCCCCAAACCATGGACAATAGAGTCACTGTACAACTGACTGAATACATACTAATTAAAAAGAAACAATTCAAGTAACACCGCTTTAAATGACATCCTTACATAGAGGTATGTGCATTGTAAGTCTTATTAAATCAGTACAGCATTTGAATAAATCATTTATGGAACATAAAACATGACTTGACGTAACTTACCTGTTATCGCATCCACCTACTTATTTTCTTAAATTAATATTAATTTATGGATATTTTCCATTTATCGGCAGTTTTCGTAAAAAAATAATCAGTTTTCCGATTAATGTAGTACTTTACTGGGGCCAATGATTTCCATATTTTTCCATAATTTATGTTTGTAGTTGTTTTGGTTACAGCGACATCTATCAATGCGTGTGTGAACTGTCAACAAATAGCTAACGTTGTTAGTGTTGGATTTTTCTTGTAGATGGCAGCACGGCACGCATGCGGTTTTAATTTTTTTGCCAGTGTAAATTGTTATATTTAAAAGAATGCATTAAATGATACCAGTACTTTATCTTTCGTATTACTTATATGATTGTATTGTGTAACTGTGTTATTATAATCGTTGCAATTATTTTAATGTCGTTGGTTGTAATTAAAGTTTGTCTTCACGCAAGTGTCTCGTTAAATCTGTTCCATACCTACTTAAAAATGTTTGAATTTACATTATTTTACATTTACTTATACATTTATTGCAATTCGTTATTAGGTACACCAGAAGCCGGCACATCAACGGAGCCTCCCCAAATCTGTCTTCCTTTTGATAGATTTTCAACTTAATCGCAAAAAAGAAGGTCTATTTCGTTTGACTATAGGTATTCCACTTAGGGCACCTGGCACCTGCGAAAAATTTTGACAGAAGCCTTATGTCGAATAGATAAGGTACAAGTAGCTCAGGGTTGCCCAATCCGGTTCCCCCAGTACCGACATCCGGTCGGTTTAATAGGTACAAGCCCTAACCTCACCCAAAAAAACATCCCGAATCCTAGTTCCATATTATAATTGAAGTTTGTTTCTACTAAGTTTGTTACTCTTCACGAAACACGGTTACCGGTTTAAAAAGATACCCGGTTGGCCCTTAAACCACACAAAAAAATAAACGTTAAGTGTACTACAGATACATCTAGATATCAGTCAACCATTGACTAGACGGTAGCTACAGTATAAAGGTAACCAGTAACCAACTAGGGCAAGGGCAGTGGACGCCTCGGACATTCGACGCGAGTAATGGGCGACTCGCTGTCCAATCATGACAATGCGGGTAACATAAGAGCTGTCGCACAATGGCAGGGCAACCCCTTAGGTACAGGGTCAGGCCTGTCTTGGGTCCGTAGGACCTGCAGTGACACCCAGAATGTAAAGGACTATTGAAGGCTCGTGATTTTAGCATTACAGGCTGAAAGTCCTCCGCCTGCCTCAGGCAGGCGACTTTCAGCCTTGTGCACTCAGGTGGGAGGACTCATTTCATGAATTATCCACACCCAAAAAAAGCATGCTGCTGCATAAATACTAAGAATAACCGTTTTTTCTAGATAAAAGTCGCCCCATAATCCATATTGTATGTCTTTATCGATAACCAGACTATCGGTAACCAGTACAACCGCGCGGATGTCGAGGTGACCCGCTCCGAGAATTACAGACCCATCTCCGGGAATCGATGGCTGTACTGGATTGTACTCGAGTCTTTTTTTGTGCTGTGTACATCATTCATGTGGAGCTCCGCTTATGTATTGATTGATAATGCGCAGTTGGTCTTTTAGTCTTCATAATGTATTGATGAGAAAGAAAATTGGTCTTTTTAGGTTTGGGTTGTCAGGTTTAGAATATAATCTTCATTAAATAGGTAATAGGTTTTTCTTCGATATATCAATTTATTAATAGGTAAAAGCTTATATTTCAGAAGGTTTCAGTTAGTATTATCTTCTATACCTAATATAAAAATGGATCGCTAAATGTGTTGCTAAGCTCATAACTTGAAAACGGCTGGACCGATTCGAATAATTCTTTTTTGTTGTGTTTGTTACCATCGGGACCGGGTTGTAGAGGACCCGTGCGAAGCCGGGACGGGCCGCTAGTTTATTATAATATTAAAGTCAAGCACTTCATGACAAGAGCGTCGGATGTACTGAATCCGGAGGTCGCACGTTCAAATCTTGCTCGCGCTTCGATTTTTTTCTTTCCATAGAAAATATTTCGAGAAGTTACTGATAATATTTTAAAGTTGTGCAAGTAAACTACGTTACGTAATTTTAAAGTGGTCAATATTTTTCTTATTGCACCGTCGTAAAATATATTTCATGTACTTATTCAGCCAATAATCGAGGATCTTATTTTACAACTAGCTAAATTCCCCGTGGTTTCACATCCGCTGCTCGGTTCCTGTTGGTTGTAGCGTGATGTTATAGATTAAGTATAGCTTTCCTTGACAAATAGACAATCCAACATTTATTACATTTTTTGAATTTGCACCAGTCGTTCCTGAGATTAGAACGTTGAACCAAACATATAAGCAAACTCTTCAGTTATAAAAATATTTGTATAGGTAGATAAAGTTAACCAAGCTGTTTAATAATTTCTCGATTAAATCTCGCTCCACACTCATAAACATTCAATCATCAATAAAAACAACGCTATCGATTGATCAACCGTCCATTTCACGTTCGGTTGAGCATAAATTGAGGGATCTCAACACATGAGCGTCAATGGAGCTCGTAATGATAGGTATGCCCGTTCATTGGTAGCAAATGTGAAAGTAACGTAAGAAGCTTTTCCTTTATCGATTAATGAATGCATTTCCCTTGGAAAGGCTATTGTACGATGGTTTATAATTACATGCATGCTGTGAATGAGCTATGTATCAATGAATTGTTTCAATAGCTTCAGGAAGCTGGATAATATGGCTAAGGGAAATTAAACGAATGGACATTAAAATTACTTAGAAAAGCGCCGAGACAATGAAGCTCGAGGAGTCCCGGAGAATGAATTTACCAGTCTTAGATCCTTCGTTACAGGATCTAAGATATTAGATTAATCAGAAAATAATAGTGCAGGAGTAGGAAACACACGTAGTTTCCACTTTTGGTACTGTACCCCTAGCACGAGTTTTCCCTATTTTACTTTACAGATACTTTCCAGTATTTACAGCGTCTCTTGTATGAAAAAATGGAACAGCGTCTCTGGTGTGCGAAGAAGGATCAATTTTTTTCATTGAAAATTGTCAATTTGAAATTGTCAAAGTTCCAGTTTACTTTACGTCTCAAATACTGAAAACTCGTGCTAAGGGTACTGTTTTCAGTTTTTGTTTGATTCGCATGTAAATAGCCATCAAGTGTGGTGAGCCCATTGCCAACCGGGCACGAAGTCAAACCCGCGAGATGTAAATAAGACATCTCAAATGAAAAAATCTAATAAAATTTTAGTCTCTTCTTGAAATCGAGTCTGATAGTTCATTCTCGGTAAAAGAGTTTGTGGCCAGTAGCCACAAGACCATAGAGTTTTTATTTCCGTATATACTTTTAGTAGGTCCGGTAATGACATTGTCATAAATTGTTTGAACAGACAGTAGTCATGAAAACAAAATAAAAAACTGACACAATAGAAAGACAAAAGCCTGTAGCGACCTTTACAAAGTGCGAAATGTACGACCCAGAGACAAATTAGACTGCAAACATGACCCACAACGTTCCATTATCATGCAGTTAGCAGATTTGCGACAAACTATGCTGTACGACAATATTGAAAAGTCTCTAACACTTCAGAAATTACACTTGAAGTTATGAACTACTCAATTTGACAGATTATATTTCGGTTATTTGACATACATACAGCCGCCATATTGATTTTAGTACTTAAATTAAAATTCTAAATTCAAGACTTATTTTAAATTCAATGCTTTTAAATCCGTAGTCTAAATTCTTAGGAGTTTGCAGTCCAAAATAGGAAACAAGAAACATAGTTTAGATTCATTCGTTTCGATAAAAATTCGTACTGACCAAAGACAAATCTGTTCTAGTTACATAAATTGTCTATGGAGGTTGTCAAAAATGAGAGAAAGATCGCTAATATCAGTAAAGATGAATTAGGTAATAGAAGGTAGTAAGGTAAGACATGAAATAAATCTTGCATTATCTGCAACTGGCAATAATTTTGCTACAAAATTAGCAGGTTATATAAGACGTAATCTATTGCCCCTTCGTTTTTTACTGCGACAATATTATAACAATCATCATCAATCATTATTATTTGATCGTCTAAACCCAAATTATATCCCCTCTACACTTGATATTTAATGATATCAACCTGATCGAAATTATGCAGCATGTTCATTCAATCAGATAACTACGAATATAAAGAAGGTAACAGACTTATAACACGACACCTGACGTCAATGAATCGTTGTCATTGGTGACATTCTAGTGACACTATTACGTATACATGCCACTAACGTGCAAATTATTACTTGCTCTTTATTAGACTACGAGATCTCTCTGTCTAGCAGTTTGCTAGACTAGACCTGCTTTGTCATTTGGCTAGTGAACATCTGTCTTGGCCTCTACTGTTACAAGCATGTTACAGCCTCTACACGGAACTACTCCGCCAGTTTTTCTACCGCCCCAACCAACCAGTTCTTCAATGTTAGCCATACCTTCACTTTTCCAATGTGATTAGCCGCTAGACTTTCCATGCTTATTAATGTTCTATGTGCTGATTATGATCGAGATCCAATTATAATTTCTTGGGGTTTATATGAAAATTTTATTATAAATAGTTATATCTTACTAAAATCAGATACACTGCGCCGAAACACTTTCGAAATCGTCATAAAAGGATTTCATTAATAGTAAGCGGGTGACCATTCAAAAATGCCCAAACACGGTGTTCTAATAGTGTCTCTCAATCGCCATTATGTGACTTGGCAACACCGGATTCAGTTTCATTAATTGCTATAATAAACACACAATTAAATGCTTATTATATCTTGTTCCATCAAAAGAACACAAGTTACTGTCACATTCCAATGCGGGTTTATTTTGACAATCATGTGTCAAGGATGAGTTAGCATAGACTACAGAGCATGTTGTGGCGAAATTTATAGGACTGTAATAATTATAGATAGATTTTTGAACGGCGGCGGTTTGTGTGTAGCAGGGGATTTAAAAATGCTATTAACAGAAATGTAATATTCAATTGTGTATATCCAAGCAATGGAATAGATAATTAGACACGGAGAATTTTTACAGCAAAACATATTATGATTAGTGCTTAAAGAGTATCCTGTACCGTCAGCACAAGTTTTCAGTATTTGAGACGTAAAGTAAACTGTAACTTTGACGACTTCAAATTGACAATTTTCAAGGTAAAAATTGGTTCCTTCTTCGCACACCAGAGGCGCTGTTCCATTTTTTCATACAAGAAACGCTGTAAATACTGGAAAAACTCTGTAAAGTAAAATCGTGAAAACTCGTGCTAGGGGTACTGATCGTATGAATTGTACGGCGACCATCGTTATCTCTGTGGAAAAAGAGGCGAGTTAATTAAAATTCCTTCATTTGGGTAAAAGTCACAACTAAAGGCAAATTCACCAATGAAACTGTAGTTACTACAGATTCGCCATCACCATCATCTGATGGCGGTGGCGAATCCGAGAGTCTACCGAGCTCTAGAGTTGTAAGTGTCATCATTAGTACGGAATATTGACCTCACAGAATTTTGAATGCCGTTTAAATGAGCTGATCGCGTTTAAGTTCAATGGTGGAATCCACTCTTAACCAAGGTAACGAACGATTAACTATTTCATAAAGCAAAAGTACATGTATGTCTCAGAGTAACATTTGATGTTGGTAACATGCAATTAAAGTTTTCGCAAGAAATAATTCTGGTCAAAAGCCAAGATCATTGCGGTGAAGCTTTCTTCGCATGCAATTGTGAATTTTCTGAGGAGAAATGATATCAGTCGTACTTTTACTACGTTTAATCATTCATAGTTATGCTGGTAGTGATAAAATAGTAACAAAAACAACAGTGAGAAGGCTGAGGCGTCAAAAAACATGAATGAAGCCGAAGGAGTCTCTAAAGGCCTATTATGTCAGTCAAGGTTGATAAAATACTCCGTAGTAATTGTCTATAAAAAAACATTGAAGATTGTCTATGCTACGTAATAATCATCGTCAGCAGTGCCCTAATGATTGGGCCATTACGTAAAACTTGAAAGATGATTTCGGGCCTATCGCGATCACTAAAACTTGCATTACAACTGTCTTAAACGTATAGCATTATTGGTAAGTGTATACGATTCTGTAATGACTGTATTACGGTCCGAAATGGACGCTTTCACTGCACAGCTGTTATCATTTAGTGATCGCACACTTAGCGTGAAATATGAGTGAGCATCGTATAGCGGCACGGTTACGTCGTGGATCGTGGAAATACTTCCAGAAATGTCTACGGTCTTATTAGAATTTGAAATTGGAACTGACTCCACAGAGTAAATATAAAAATCCCAACGTTTTTGTTTTTATTATGCATAGTCTGTTTTGATTCCAAGGTTAAACTTGTTATCTTTTGGGATTACAATTTGAAACCTCAATTTTTTTCTTACAAATAAGTATTGAAAAAATTAAATCGGTGTTAGATTGAATTAATTTGGCTTGTCGAAATATTTATGATAAGTTTAAGAAACAGGAAGAAGAAGAAAACTTTAAGGGGACACAAACAAGTGATTTTATCAATGAAATCGCAACAAGTTTCGATTGGACCCAATAAGACAGAGCACCTAAGTAAAAGTGAAACCGTACTAAGAAAGACGGATACAGGCACTCAGAACTGCCAGGCAAGTAAAAGTCTGAAACATATATGAGTCATCTAACTGAGTCATTTTAAAAAGCTAAAATCACAACACAACTTTTGGTCAACGATTAATCTCTCTATTGACCGCAGTCGGCAGATGATTCAATTAAACTCTTAGCCTATACAAGTTCCATAAAATTGCAGAAGCGGCTCTGGGGACTCTATTCGCAGCCCGCTGACTACTTGTCCTTACCAGTGGACTCGGCTTCCGAGTTGTATTGTATTTTTTTTCAATACGAACGCAACAGTTGAATCATCTGACTATGTATTGGTAAAGTCAGATGATTCAACTATTGTATAACGCATCTTCTGTTGAGAAGCTTTTCGATTTGAAAGAATTAGTCAGACTTTTTAAGTTACTAAGTCTCCTTTTGTGATACGTAACGTAGGCGATAATTTATATACAATTCGAGTCATAAAGTTTATAAAACGGATATAATAATTCTATTGGAGAGGACTCTTGTGCAGTCAAGGCGAACTTGTTGAATTACGCGCGTACGAGAAAGGTCGACGCAAACATAGTTACTAGTATTTTCTTACATCATTACAAGTATTATCTTCTTAAACTTAACACAGCACATGTGTGGGAAAATAGTAAAATAGATTCCATCTTTTTTATACTTTAGATGCAAGATTTCTAACTTCCTTACAAGAGTTAGATAGATCTTCGACATTTGTTGTCTTGTTTTTTGTAATGAAACCATTTCTCATTTTGTTGTCATGTTTCCGGTAAGATTTATAACGTTTGTAATTTAGAGACAGTGTGTCAAGTATGTAACGTTGTAATTAATCGATGCTAGTGATAAACATGAACACATTAATTATCCATTTGTCGCAGATTTTGTGGGTTATTACTAAAGTTGTTTTGTAACATCAGACAGTGGAGAAATCTGTTGAACTGTGATGACATACTAAGACAATACCTTTGATGGTAAAAGGGTAAGAAAATGTCACATATTTCGCTTGTTACCTTTAAGTCACATGCAGGGGCGGATTACCCTTAAGGCAAACTAGGCATCTGCCTAGGGGCGCGAAAGTACAAAGGGGCGCGCGGGCGGAATTGTAAAATAAAGAAAAAAAATTACAATATAGCATAAAATTAATTGTGTCAATATGTAAGTCACCATTCAGACAATGAAACTATTATTTTTGCATACAATCCCAATTCGCTTCAATTTATAACAAAATATTAATTATACGATGGTGGGACTGACTAAAACTTACGCCTACAAACAACTTTGTCGATGGTACATGATCTCTGATTGAAGTTGGAAAGATACGACTGCAATGTTCGTCGCGTCGACTGCCAGTCTTACCCAGTGGCGTTGTTACCCTTAGGCCAAGAAAGCCATGCCAAGAGGGCCGGGGCGACAGGCTGCGAGGGGTGGCGCAAGCCGCACCGAGTTCTTATCTTCGAAGAAATTTTTAAAAATCTACCTAGGTCATAAAAAAAACTACTTAAACCTAAGCAACTTACATTAACCAAGCTTGCTCTTCAAAAAAGACTTCAAATTGATCTCGTTTTTAGATTAAGACTTGTCTTGAGGTACGGAAACGTTTAACGAAATGAAAATGAAAATTTGGCTTCTTCTTTTCCAAAAAGCTAAAAAATTTTGCGCTCGCTACGCTCGCACTTCAAGAGTGACTTCAAATTGATTTTGCTTTTAGATTAAAACTTTTCTTGAAGTACGGGAATGTTTAACGAAATGAAAATGAAAATTTGGTTTTCCTACTATTCCCAAAAAACCACAAAAAAATTTACTTTGCTTACGATTTGAATTACTCATTTTCAATGCAAAGTCTTCTTGTGTTAGTCAGTCTCGACGCGGTCTATAAAACTCAACATTTTAGGTTTGTCTTCTACAAGGTGGTGTGGGTGTGAAGTTTGAGTAGCACTTAATTGTTTTTTTTTTGTGTTTAGTTCCGGGCTTAAAATTCCGGGCTTAAAATTGAGCGCTCTGGGCCTGTAAGCCCAGAGCGCTCAATTTTAAAATACGCCTCTGGTCTTACCTAAGGCTTTAAAATATTGTAAACCGAATTCGTAAGATCTGTTCGACAGATATCTATCTCATGTAAGCTGATGCTCTTTTTTTTCTTGGCCCCTCACCGCATTTTCCTAAGGTACATCGGTTTTGGTCAAACTATAGTATCTACGTGTTATCTTTAATATAGGGGCGCCGATGAGATGCTTGCCTACAGCGCTCTCAACGTTTAATCCGCCACTGGTCACATGTAATAAAAGTAGGGCAGCCTTCTAAAATTAATTTTGCTGAAAAAAGACGAAGGGAAGGCCGGAGAAGCTAACTTTACTATCTTGGAAAATCGATTGTTGTGTTTTTTTCATCTAAATTTGTACAAAAATAACGATTTTGGTATAACTGTCGGAAAACTTGAAGCTGTCTGGGCGATTTTATCGAAAATTTTGCCTAATTCTTTTAAGATATCACATAATATGCTCCGGGGTCGCGGGACTTATTTCATTACCGTGACCCCGGGCTATGAAGGACACCGTGGATTTTAGTCAGTACAAGTCTGACAGTCCCTCCCGCCCTGCCCGGGGTAAGAGACTCATTTGACGATTTTACCACGATAAAAAAAAAGCATAATATGCTCTATTTTGTGCGAAATCGAGACAGGTCGTTATTGGTAATAATTCCTTAGTCCTAAATTATGTAAGAATGTACCTTGAACTTTAACTTAGTGACTTTCAAGATACATAACAATCTACGACATTTTGAAAAAAAATTACATAATGCACAACTTCCTTTGATCGTCTACCTCAAATTATATAATCTGTGTCGTTTACCTACTATGTATATTCATAATTAGACTAGAATACAAAAACCTTGGTCGGGTAAATTATGGGTATACTCCCAACGGCCACCACTAAAACCGGCCCCAGTGGTGGCCGTTAGAACAATTACTTATTTTTTGTCCCAACGGCCACCAGTGGCGGACGTTGGGCCATTCCAAATAATATTTGTCTCAACGGCCACCACTGGGGCCGGTAAAAATATATTTCCCGAAGAGATACTTGCAATTTTAGAAGAAACTTAAAATAATGGAACTACTCATTATTTTTATTATCACTAGTTCCATTTTAAAGGAATCTGGAAATAATGGAACTAATGTTGAATTTGCCTTTTTCGTTGACTAACCAGCAAAAGTACTAGGGTAGCATAAGTTCAAAGTGGTTTTTATTTAAATATTTCTTGGCAGGAATAGTGTACCTACCTGAAATTGTCTTGTATTGACTCAGAAAAAATTAAATAAATACCACTTTGAACTTATGCTAGCCTAGTACTTTGTGACCATGTAATCTAAATATAGCAAATGCTATAGTTGGATTACATTGACAAAACACTGAAAATAAAATAAATATTATTTGGTTTCAACGTCCGCCACTGGCGGTCGTTGGGACAAAAAATAAGTAATTGTTCTAACGGCCACCACTGGGGCCGGTTTTAGTGGTGGCCGTTGGGAGTATACCTAAATTATGTACTGGTTTGCAGATTATGTTTGAATTGTTATATAGTACCTATTTATAATCAACTTTTTAAATTACATGAAATAATCTGTTTAAACACAGAAATACACAATATTGTCATTATAAATTAAAGGTGAGTGTAACTTATCACAACGAGGTTTATATCTACACTAGCTGTGCTTGTGGCTTCAACCCCGCTGCTCTGGTCCTATTGGTTGTAGCGTGATGGTGATAAATAGACTGCTATCCATCGCAAAAAGAAATTTTTAATTTGAAGCATTCGTTCCTGCAGGGCGGCTAACTTGATAGTCACTGACCAGCTGTTGTCAACCTGAACTTGGATGGCTTGATACCTGTTATGAGGCTAAGTTAAGGAGTGGAGTGCCTCAAGAGCGTTAGATTTTAGGGAACATTTACATTTATCAGTTTCATTGCAAATGCAAAAGCCAAATACGAAAGTTACCTTTTCGTACCACTTGCTCAAAAAAGTGACATTCTATGCCACAAAAAGCGAACATAACAATAGTCATTTTTAATCTGTGAAAAACAGGGAAAGAATGTTGTACTGAATTTCATTCTCTCTCTAGGGAGAGAATGTGATTTAAATTTGGAATACTTAGATTACGGTAGACTCGATCGAAAGCTAACCAGAATAATAAAACATTAAAAAATAAAGATTTCGAGTCGACAACATATATCCGCAAAATTCGGATTGTCGAGTATTTTGTAAATTTCTAATGATTTTCTGACCAGACAGATCGCAGCCGCCATTATTGACATCGGTTATCATGTTAAGTTTTTTTTTTTTCTTTATTTTCGGCCTATGACTTACCGTGACACCTACATTTAGTACCTTGATGTGTAGTATTTGGGACACACGTTTCACCCGAGCGAAGCCGGATTTTCATCTAGTTAAATAAAATTATGAAAACCGACGAGGCCGTATGAGCTTGATGCCTTTGCTTTTTTAATTTGCCGCGTTTTTGTATTCTTCAAATACATAAACGTTGAGTTTATTTTTACTTATTTTTATAAATAAGTTAATGTTAAATATTAATGTTTAAAATGCGTATCTCATATTATTACTGTGTTATTTTTTTCGCAAATGGTACGAAAAGTAGAGTATTTTCCTCGGTGATAAAGCTGTCTTAGTCTTGGGTGAACTTAAATCCCTCGCTACACTCAGGACTCGTCTTAAATCCCTCGCTTCGCTCGTGATTTTAGTTTTTAACACCCTCGCTACGCTCGGGAGTAAACCTCGAGTCCTTCGTTACGCTCGCGATTTAATTCGCCACCCGCGACAGAAGACCCTGCTTTATCCCCTTGGTTAATAATCTACTATTTGACAGCTATTTGATGGTCACCACACAGACACCGAGATACGCAATAGCCCCGCTGAGATTCAATTTCAACCAAACCAACTATCCAGCTTAATAATATTAGTTTAAATACTATAGATTAATGTTGTTTTTTGGTAATTGGCAATAACTTTCGTGGATGAATTGCTAGGCCTTTTAGATAATTGGATCAATTACTATAACTACTAGCAATGCTCAGCAATTTACTCATTCTAAAGCAAAAATGTTGGCTTCCATTTTTAAAGTGCCAATTAAGCTCTTCAATTTCACAGTTCGTATGCTGGCGAGTATCACAAGCCGCCCTAAGGTAGAATTACCACAAAACAGTGTGTTTTATAGCCTACCAGTTACGTGTGGAAAGCGAGAGAGTGGCCTCTACCGTCACGGTCTCTTTCTGACTACAATTAAACTAATATTGTCAATTACTGGTACTACGAGCCATAGAATGGACAGCATTGCATCCAAATTTTAGTAAAAACGAGTAGAAAGGTGTGAGAGAGACAAGTGGACACAGCGAATTAGGACCACTAAAAAGCTTCAACTTGTTTCCGTGGTGCTAGGCAACTGGGCGATCTAATGCTCCCTCGATGATGTCGAAATTACGTATTTTCTTCCTCCTTATTAATGCCGTTCCAGGATCCAACACAGTTATTTTCATTCTACAGGACTTCGATAATCTTTCAGACACATTTCTTTACGGTTTCCACTGTTGCTTTCGGTTTTCAGGAGTTGCAGTGTTTGCACACTGATCGCGCTATAATTATTTTACGTGAAAGAGATAGGTAGCTATTTGCAGCCAATCGCTTTCTCTCTTTCTAAATATTAATCTATTTCATGTAGGTTTTGCTATGTCCAATTGTCCATTCTCTACGTCTATGGCAAAAAAAAAACTCAAAACTCATTCATAAAAGTGAAACGTCATACTTACGTGGTGAGCATAACGGACTAGTTTGTTAAATTAAATATTAATAACAAGATGGTTATCAGATTTTGGAAGACTGTTTTTCGTGTGCGTTGGTTATGGTTATGGTAAATCTTTTTGATTAGTCTGTGGGACTGTATCTAGGACAAACAATTTTCCTTTGACACACAAATATGATTGTGCCTACGTAGGTAGGTACATACGAGCTGTGAGTGCTGTGACATCAGTACCCCTAGCACGCGTTTTCACTATTTTACTTTACAGAGTTTTTCCAGTATTTACAGCGTTTCTTGTATGAAAATATGGAACAGCGCCTCTGGTGTGTGAAGAAGGAACCAATTTATTTTTGAAAATTGTCAATTTGAAGTCGTCAAGTTCCAGTTAACTTTACGTCTCAAATACTGAAAACTCGTGCTGACGGTACTGTAAGGAATATGACAATGAAGAAATAGTATCGTTTTAAAAGTTAAGTTTTAAAACTCCGCTTTTCATCTATATTGAGTAATGCATGAATCTATCTAAATAATAAAATAACGTTCAAAATTAATAATGAAGGCACACAATCTGTTATCGATCCCCTTTCTTACATCAAGTCACTCGAACTTAAAAAGAAGGGTTCGCGGTTAACGGACAGGAAGCACGGATCGGCGCACGCGCATCTACAAAACAACAGGTGTCATCAGACATTGTGTATACTGTATGTACTGTTGCGCAATTATCGCTCTTATTGACACTACGATAGAATACACCTGTTATGTAAAGAACCCCAAAATTATTCGGGCGAAAAGGATATTATGTGTATTTTACTGGTTTCTTTATGAGGGATCAATTCTTTTGGTTTTTGTTTATACTAGCCGTTGCCGACTCGTTTCGCTGGGCATATAATAAGGTTTTGTAAACTATACAAAACCTTGACAACTTATAAATGTACTAAAAATGTTCCTCGATTACTAATCTCTTCATTCGTGAAAACAGCAAATTCCTGGTTCCAAAAATACGTTGGAACCATGTATACGCTATACTAAGTCTGTGGTTGGAACTGAGAATGCCCAACGAAGTGAGCGAAATGCGTCTGATGTAAGTCGTATGGAGTGTCTTGCCCATTCTTCTTAATCTCATTTCCTATAGTTTTTACTTGTAACTTTGAAGTGGGGTTCAAAACTGGAATCCAACGGGAATAAATCTTTTGATCGGCTAAGGGCTGAGAGAGGCACCACTCAAAACGTGGGGGCGTATCTTTGCAAGTTACACCCACGACCTATACACGTCATGTAAATATATCCCATATCACCCCCACGTTTTGAATGGTGCCTCTCTCAGCCCCGTAGGGTTATTTTGTTATTTTTAGGACATTTAAAAAAGTGGGTTTTTAGATTTTTTTAAATCTAGTCATTATATTTATTTCTCAGATTAAAGTTATCTGAGTAATGAAAAATCAGGCCTAATTAAAATAAATGATTTTACTTTGATAGGGTTGCGATCCTCACTGAAGGAACGATTAAGATGAGTCTGTAAGATTGTTTTTTTTTGGTATAGTGGTTTGATTATTTTATAACTTGTACATACAAAGTTTTTTTTCTAATTTATTTCGCCATAGCTTAACATGTTTTCCGTAATTTTCAGTACTTAAATAACCATAGAACAAACAATAATTGCATGCTTTAACAAAGCAAATTACAGCATTATCCTGTAATTGTACAGTTAGAAGATATCACAGATAATATTATAGAAAAACCCACAACAGACCGGAAGAGTGAATGGATTGAATGGTGAACATAATCAAGAGGCTTCCTGTACGAGATCGCGTAGATTAAGGAACATTACGACCGATTGAATAGAAACCGCGGCCGGCGGGATATAATGCTATTATTTATTTAATTTGCGGTATATTTTTATCAATGCGTAAGCGCAATTGGCCATTCCTGTATCACAGTAAACTTAGGATGGGCGCTTGTGACCTTTGTCATCGGTACATCTGATGGTTAAGGGTACCCTAGTCGGTCATTCTTCCATACAAACGTAGTTTCGCGATTATTCCAATATTTGACGGTTTAAATTCTCATTAAACAATGATCTACATTCATCTCATCATTGTCTAGTCCTGTATGGAATCAAAAAAGTAAAAAAAAACATCTATTATTAGTTATGGGTGTTGAAACTTCCTTATTTTAAGCCTAATTTTAACGAATCTTTGGGGGGAAATAAATAACAAAAAAAGACAGTAAATTGTAAAATAATTTCCATACAGAAATAGATAATTTGTTCAAAATTCCAGATAACTTTAATTTGAACAGATTCAGTAGTTTTTTCATAATATCCAAATTCCCGAAGGTCTTTTGAAAAGTTGCAGTAGTTCATTATTCAAAGTAATCACGCATTCATGAGTCAGTCGAAGGGTGGAGTATGTCTGCATAAGTGCCCTAGCTATTTACTGCTCATCCATCCTATCGATACGTGATGTTGGATGAAATAACAAGCATTTTAATCCCGCCCGCCAACAAGTTCGTCCCGCCGACTAGCGCATCCTTAAGACCTCGCCTCTCGAGGGTTCAAACCCGGGTTAGTACCAATGTCTTTTCTCTCCACGCGTTCTCCACGTTCGGTTTTCAACGGGAACCAGAAATGACAAACCGGGATAAAAATTATTCAATCCATAGACTATCTGTATGACCTTCATTCAAATTGGTCCAATAGTCCATTGGTTGGTTTTGAATGAAAGAGTTACAAATATCCATCCATACTAACAGAATTTCGCATTTATATAAGTAAGTAAGATGAACAGCTAAGCTCAGCTTGTTGTGTGTAATGTGCTTGCATGTCAATAACTGATGATAAATTACCTATTGTTTAAGCATGAAATTGGTAAAAAATTGTGTTTAGTTTCTACTTTTAGTCACTTACATATTATATGGCCTATGGCTTTAATAAGTATGATGTTATTAGCAAAGGAAACTATTGTTGTAATATGCGAAAGGCGACATGACGGCTTAAAGTGGCGTATGGAAGAACACTTACTTAACGACTGTCAAAGATCTAAAAATGATGGCCGGGACCAACGGCTTTACGTGATTTCCGAGTCTCGGAGGAAACTCGCTATGAGATATGGTAACCCGAATGACCGGCCTGGGCGACTGTAATTATTTATCCACGAGCTCCTCAATTAGCCACGAAATTAATTAAAGAAGAAAACGATCGTGATCGGGAACATATTGTGATGATTCCGGTTCCTTCATGTCGATATATTCCTTTTTTCGGATGCACATTTCAGTTTCGCCGTAGTACAATAAAATGATAAGATGGTTAAGGCCCTTCGATTAACATAGGTTTCAAGATGCTACAAGGGTGGGGACGGTGTCCATATATTTTTGGACCTAGTTCTTTCCCCCGTCATTCGATTCCTACGTGAAAACAATTGAACATCTCCTTGCTACCCTTGCTTCCCCCCGAACCTTGCAGAGCCAGCCCGCGAGCTGAGCCTTTAGTTATAAAACTAACCCCTAAATAATTCATTGACATCAAGCCTCTCCCTTGGTCTCAACTCCCCCAGCGACGCCCTAACCCGAGGTCCGTACCCCAAAGGGGGTGCCTTTAGCGTGTGGTCGCTTAGTTTTTCACTAAGTTTGTTGCCATGGCCTTAAATTCTTAAGGTATCAAGCAGCAAGGATGAGCAATACACAATCTACTAGGTTGACCTGCAAGGTGCCAAACAAAAAAAACGGAAAAATTTTAATGTGTGCGTGGCGTTTAATCACACATTTATTAAAAAAATGTTAACTGCATACAAGCAATTATAAAAAGTAAGGTTTCCAATGAAGAACAGACGTCTAGACAATGTAATATGTGTAATTACGAAGGGGTTCAACAAACCGAAAACCATTTTCCTGACATTATTCTAATTGTAAGTGAAAACTTAATAAACACCACAACATCAACACTTAATAAAATCACAGAACATTCCAACACGCGACCACTTACTTCTAATACACCTGATAAAAAACACAATTATCTTAAAGACAATATAATGTTAAACAAAGAAACTTACTACGTCCATGCCGTTACATCGATTAAGAACGATAACGATTAACGATCGAGATCGATTTACTCGATTCTCGATACGTGTGACGATACTGGCGAGTATTCGTGTCATAATATTACAAATAACTTTATAGTAGATCACGTAGCATCGCGTGCGATGGATTCCGATTTCCATCGATAATGAGTTTAAGGAAAAAAATATCCCTCGATTGAAAAATTATATGGTGATTGGAGACGAGATATTTGAGATATGCAGCTAGCAGTTTCATTTGAATTTCTCAATCTGAACGAAGAAGCAGGAGGCATACAAAGTAACGTTCTATCAGCGATGAAGGATACGTTAAAAACTGCAAGCTTAAGACAATTTGATTAAAATAAGCAGTGGTTAAAAAAAAAGATTGCTAATTGATTTGGCCCTCTGGATATAAAATAGAAAGAAATAATTTCGCAACATTAGTTACTAATATGGAATTGAATTCAACACCCGGTCAGAAACGGTAGAGAAACAAAACAGCCAGCTTAATGATGCACCTGGCGAAGCCTAGAAAAAATAACATGAGAAACATATTCATCAGTAGTGGGAACTACAAGGATGCTTAAGGTAGACAAGGAAAGACAGAAAGTATGATGATGATGATGATAGTGAATACTAAAAACATTTGCACCCACACCTAATAACAAATTTCATCAAAACAGATAACCAAAAAAATATCCTTCATAAAAACGATGACAAATACATCAATTTTGAGCAAAACATTCACACAGCATCGCTAATTCATTTGCTAAACCATGTTATATGTCCAACAATCCACTGTCCACTATAGAGGAAACGGAACCACGGTCCGATTAACTGCGCGATTGTCGCAGAGGCCCCGTCACGCAGACTATTTGCTATCGGGCTGCGTTTGCGCATTGTGTCGTGTCATCATTATGCATGTGTCGCTCATGGACTCATATATTGTGTTATGGCTAAGTGGAAACGGTATTTAGTATAGTTATGGTTTAGAAGCCTTATTTGATAGGTTCGACAGTGATTACTCGGCTCAGCTAGTGAGTCAAGCCTTGTGAAATAATTGCGGAGTAGGCGGTTATTTTTGACTCGAAAGGAGAGGCAGGTGAACAGCGATCATCTTTTTTATTGCAACTGTTCAATAAAAAAGATGACGCTGATTCTAATATTTAGATATAAGTAAAGAGTAAGCAGTACGGACCAATGCTGAAGCATTAAAAGAATATACTAAGCATCGTCTTCAAATAAGAGCGACGGACCATCAACAAAACATTAACTACACACACAGCGCGAACTGTAGCCTCAAAGGTGAATAGTTTTCTGATGTTTAGGCTGTAACTAATCCCCAGCAGGTACAGCTTGAAAATCAGACAGCAAAGAAAGACGGTTAAGAAGGCAACAAACCCGAAAAAGCTTCGAAACGCATTTGTTTATTATCATAGTAATCTTCCGTAGAATCTATATCATGCTACAACCATAGCAAAATAATTCCAACAATCAACATAAGACACACAAAATCGCTGGCAACACACACGACCATAGAGATTTTTAGCATGGAGTTTTAACCAGAACTAGGGCCGCTCCTCCTATTCCACCATGTAATTTCCTACCTACTGATAATGCCAATTAATCGCCAAAAATCCAAGCAGCAGCATAAGTAGTAGTTATCCGGTCATTCGTATAGACAGCATTAAGTGCACGCATATGATCAACTTTCCCTCAGCGGGTGCGCGGGCGCCGACTGTGACGTGTTTCACTTTTAATGCCGTTATTACAAGAATTGATGTCCCTGTCATGAGGGCTTATTACTCCTTTGATACTGTTATAAAAGTAAGAGCTTATGTATGTAGTTTATTTGTCCACGTAACTACTTGGTGTTTCTATATGGGTAAACGCATAATTATGATCATTAGGCAAATTAATATAGCCTACTACTACAGTACTATTTTGTCTAAGTTAATGCTGTTCGTTTTAAGAATTCCGTGACAGCCCGAACCAATGGATTCAAGTGCTAGATCACTTATTTCAGTTCGTGGGGTCACTTATTTCAGGGTCACCAAGTAGTTGTCCGGCATTTTGCTGAACTGGGCCTATTTGACGCAGCCGTGGGTCAGACTTTCTGTTTTTACTCATCCACGGTTATTTTTGAGATTATCAGCCACATTGCCAGCTCATGCAGATATGGATCGCCAAGAAAATAGTCTACTATTAAACCTTTCTAATACATTAATTGAGAAAATGACTAAAGCTTATCTGTGCATCGACGATTAGGTCGTCCTCATTCAAGTACCCATTATGTTGTACTAGGGCAACCTGAGTAGGTATCTTAGAACTGATAGTAAAAGACTAGATACCAGCCAAATATTTTAAATCATATTTTAACGACTTCAACAAGGTTCTCAGTTTGATACTTATGTTTCTGGACAATTATCTCGCGTTTAGCTGAACCGACTTTGTTTCGGTTTTCAGAAAAGTATTTTGTTTTTCTTCAATGAAGATTTTGATTAAAATTTAACAGGATTGACGTAAGTTTTATGCGGCTCATATTCAGTTGTATTTATTTTTGGCTTTTCCATAGTTTTAAGAATAGTGTAACTTATACAAGGTCAGTTTTCTAAATCTTTACAACTAATCTTTACTATCAATATTATCTAACATTGTTGCCAATTAGCATCTGTTAACAATCACAGGAAGTGACGTAGTAACCCATTCAAAGTTTCCCTCACAATTCATTTTGTAGGTACAACAGCAACTACAATTCAATACAATTCAATTGGCAATTCCTCATTGCGCAATTTACATGACGGACTAATTGAATGTCAGCATCAATGCTTTTGTATTGACATAATGATGAATTGGCATGACAATATTTGTGTCAATATGTCACAAAGGAAGGCATAAAAGAAGATATATTATGATTTAGTAGAATGGAAATGATTTTTGAAATTAAACGAGGATCGTGGTCATCGCCTCAAAATGTTGTGACTTGAGCAAGGTTAAGTGGAGGGAGCAATAAGTAGATGAATTGTAATGAATTGATGGATGAATGTGAATAATGATATCGCTAGAAAGGATATTACTTCAGAAGTGACAGCTAATCGAACAATAATATTGATAGAAAGATATTATAGAAGAACAATAAAAGTGTACAGAATAACGGTAAGGTAGAGTAATGATAATCTAATTTCATACTGTAGCTATTTCAATAATAATAATCTTTGTAAGGCTTCCTCGAAAGTCACTTTTGTTTTTAGTAGTAGGTATCTATGTATATTTTAGCAGACTTCAGAGACAGAGAACCGAAACATTGAAAAAAAAAATCTTAGCAAAAACAAATTGTGCAGGTTGGCAGTACGAGTAGTTATGCTTTATTAGAAAATCAAACAGTTACTATAAACATTATTACACAAGTCTAGATTGTTTCAGACAGACACGAATGTCAAAAAGAAAAGTATACCCTGAAATAGGCGTAGCTAAACTGTAATATTGATGAACAATATTGGTAAAGAGGCGGCAGGGTTAGGCGGCAGGCCAACCGTGATTCATCTCGAATTTGAAGCTAGATTTTTGTAAGTATTCGTTGGATTTGAGCATAGTAAGATACATCTCAACTGAAATTAAAATGAGATAAAGTTTGGGTGTATGGAGTCGGATCTTCAGAATCAAATCCAAAAAAAATAACAGATGGTTGGTTAAATTAGTCTGATTGTCATTATAACTTTTTAAGACCAGTAGGTATATTTCTGATTACAGTACGAGCTAAGTTACGGATAAAAGCTAGAGAAACATACAAGGTTACGATTAGATAAGAAAACATTGGTTTTAGTACCTAAACAAAACGACTCTAATAAAACTATAAGCTTACAAACAGCCAGTTTCATATCAAGATCAAATATTTTTCCGGTGTTACCAGTTAAAAATATAATACAGAATCAGCGAGTGACTTGATGAGACTAATAACTTTTTTTAATTAAAGGGTATTAAGTCTGTGTTGAATTTGTTCTGCTCACTGGTTTGGAACCGGGATCTGGTCATAACTACAACCACAGAGTACATAAACCCATAGAGCATAGACTTGAAACAAAAGACAGAAGAGGTTTTATGTTTTCAATGTAGCTTTATGAGCTTCATCACGCTATTTGATTGATGGCAAGGCAATCAAAAGAGAAATATTAATGATTGTAAGAATGTGGCTAGACTTTGTTCACAAATAAATAATATTATAGCTTATATGTAGGAAAAAGAAAATATGGATGATTTGTATCAGAAATTAGATCTAATCTAACTAATATTACGAATGCGAAATTTTGTGCGGATAGATAGTTTTTTGTTACTCTATTACGCAAAAACTATTCAACGGATTTGGATAAAATTGGGTACACAGATAGTTAACAACCAGGATTAACACATAGGACACTTTTATCACGATTTTATATTAACGTGGGATGATTTTCGACTGCCGACCTGAAAATCGCCTTATGCCAGGAAGACGCACTTTAGACCACAAAACCTAACAATTAATTATTATTAGACGATTAGCGCATGCGACAGGTATCTTGAACAGGCGTGCGCAGGCGCATGACCCTTCACAAGTCAAGGCAAGGCGGTGGCGTGGCAACGAGAAGTATTTCTTTGTGAGCTATGGGAACATTTGACAGCTTAACTCTGGTATTTAAAATGTCATTGCAGTCAATGATATAATTTTGATGCAGTTGCTAGAAGGTTTTTTAGGAACTTCTCGTCACGATTAAAACTACAAATACAGGAAGACTCGAAACATAGGCCATATACCTATGAACGTTTCCTTGCGGGAATCCAATCCAAACCACGACAAGAAGCGCAGGCAATCGCTCAAACATTGTGCCAAAAATGATGTCATCTTTTAGCTAAAATACTACTTTTTAGGCTAGCTCTTACTAACTAGCTAGCTCTAACTAAGCTCTAAGCAAATGATATGCTACCTAGCTAATAGGCTTAATCCTATTCAATGATCATCCTCAGATACTTCGTCTTAACGTCTTTCAGGTCCTGGAGACTTAAATAATATTAATAGGACTATTCTGTACCACTTCTAGGACAGATCTCCCCGAAATAATATAATGTAGACGTAGAGAAAAGCGAAGCTAGTTATGTTATAATTGCTGTTTCCCAAAACATTTCGTAATACGTATTGAAGTGATAAATATGTGATGGTAGTTAGCAAAGGTCATTGATGATTTGCAACAATTTGAAAAGCGTTTAGTGTTGAATGTATTGATGATGATGATTGAAGGCAAGTCAGTGTTGCGAAACGATGATTGTGGCTTTTGGTGTCATTAGGAGATGGATTCACGTGTTATGGTTGATTTGTATCTAATTATCGGATGGATGAATGGATGTTTGTTACTATCAGATATTATTCTGGAATAATACCTACATATCCTCTTACTATGTCCAGCAGTGGACGTCTTCCGGCTGATGATGATCCTCTTACTACGGTTATGACAAGTGTTAATCAATAATGTTTGTTTCATAGTATACGCATTTGTTTTGGCTTTAGCAGATGTTTTTGGTTGATAAAGCGTCTTAAATGAGGACAAAAAATAACACCTAATGAACCAGGAAATTAACATTTCAAAAGTGAAGAATTAATTAGGAGTTTTAGAGCGATTAATCAATGTCTAAATGTTTCCCGCTCAAAAAATATAAGATATCACAGATGCATACCTAATAAGTATTAACATTATAGGTAACGTATACGTATCATTTATCAATAAGTTGATTGAAACTAGGCAGCTAAGCCTTTAATTTGACAAAATTCATGTAAAGCCAGAGAACGTATTACAAATCGCATTTGAAATGAAAAGCGAATGCAAAGACAAAAGTGCATATGAGCTATTACATTAAATCGCAGAAGAAACTGAACAGATGAAACGTGTTGACAAAGGTAATGACAAGAAAGACAACACAACTAACAATGTACTGAACCTCATGAATAGATCGATTACACAGCGAGATCATCGACGCTGATTGGAAAGCGTTTGCGCATCATGCGACATACAAAAAAAAGATAATGCATTCATAATCGTCATTGCCGTTTTTCAACACAGCACTTTTGAAACGTCCACTACAATTACAGTGAAATACGTTGACTAAACCAAACTTAAAATGTCACGTTACGAAATGTTTGTTTTCAAACAGCTGATTAAGGAAATCGATGGAAACTGTTGATTTGCAGTTCGCATTTACCGCTAACTGGAGCACGTAGCTTAATAACAAATTGCTTTCAAACCTGCTCACCCCATTTCCATGTGGAACACAACACACAAACACTTATTACCTGCGTATTTTCAGTGAGATTCTCGAATCTCGCGAGAATCTCCTTCACTGACACTTTGGGTTCAGTTGTTTCTTCATGAATCGTCTCCATGTGACCGCTGGATGACGACGAGAAACTTTGAGGGCATTTCTTTATCCTATCTTGATTGGAGTGAACCTTCCTGCGAGGTGGTTCTGGGTCAGCGCGGGTGTCCGCTCCTGAGTCGGAATCTTCAGGGGCCGATGCGTCTGCACTAGACACAGCTCCTTCTGAGGAGTTGATGAGGGAATCTAAACTGGGGGCACGTCGTGGGGGTGAGCAATCATCACAGTCTAGGTCGAGGCCGTAGAGGCGCTGCAGATGGCGCCAGTTATCGCGCATCGCGAGCGAGAGGCGCGGCCGCTGCATGGTGCGCGCGCGGGCGCGGCTAGCGAGGGACTGCGCGCGCGCACCACTGTTGCTGTCATCTCGGCCTGAGGTCGATGGTGACTTATGGTGGACGCCGGTTTTTTATCACTATTGTTGTATTGCATATTGTATAGATCAGCACTGACATTGATTGACCTTGGATATGTTAATAGCTTGTATATCTACGTAAGATATAGATCGTGATTTCGTGACTGTATAATTTCCAATGTTGTATTTGATCTAGCCTACGAATGCCGATCGAAAGCAGTTTATTAGCAATCGTAGTTGAATGAAAATTATAGAAACACATTAGAATACTTGATTGTCGATCTGAATAGTTGATTAGATAATTTAGTCAAATATTTTGCAATGCTCTAACAATGCAATTATATCATATAATTGCTTTTGAATATTGTATTCAAAGATCATGGACGCAATTTTAAATCCATATTTAATTTATTTTAGTAATAAAAAGCCCGTATTTTACAGTTAAGAGAAGATATTCCAATTCAGTGAACAGTTTTACATTTTACTAAAGTTCAGCAAGTCATTGTACAAACTTCGAACACAGACGGATGATGATGACGATGTCGAAACGATCATTTGCACACACGTAATGGACATAACAAATGCAGTGATCATTGAGTGGAAATCTGACAATTTACACTCGCTTTTCATGCAGACTGTGCGAACATTCACTGCCTTTCACGAGACGTGGAAGAATACCACGGATATGTGTGGTGGAGTACATGTGCAAGTGAGTTGTGTGGTCAGATTCTATAAATGTCTTTAGATATGGTTGTCGAAGTTATTAAGGTGGTTTACGAAAAAGGTCAAATATGTGGTCATACGTTTTATGAGTCTGCAATGTAATTTAATAAAATTAAAAATATTCGACAAAGGAATTTTGTATTTAGCCGGAATTTTATAAATCTTGCGTGGGGCCTAACTATCTATCTTGCTTGATGGAAAACAATAATGGGTTTGATGGGGAAGCACGCTTGCCTAGAAGTAATTTATTCACTCTTGATGTTAATGAACGAGGATGGATTGTCTCTAAGAAAATAGACAGACAGATGGAAACGAAGACAGATAAATTATAGATGTTTCCAAAGAGAAGAAGACGCGGCAAAAGTAATTGGAAGAAAATTAAGGAAAAAGTAGATTAATTTTGGTCGCAAATTCAGCACAATAATTCTTATTATTATACTTATACCTAAATAAAAATTCCGTTATGAATAAAAACAGAATGAAACTAAAACGCAATATTAAGGGAAAATATAAAAAAAGTCGTAAAAATGTATTGAAACTATTAAATAAAACTTTGTAAAACTCGAGGAACTACTACCATTATTTCTTTGTTTTCAATATGAAGTATGTATCTCTATGGGAAATATCTAGATCGTGGTTGTGATTAGTCTGTTTGTCTGTCATGACTTTTAACCAAGCTTTTAACACAAACTTATGAGAAATTCACAGCCATCAACTGGGCATTCAACATAACAATTAATCTACGTTTTTAATGGAAATAAAATTAAATGGACTTAAATGGTTAAATATGCGGTATTGAGATATCTTCGTCTCCATATAAAGAAGTTCATCTTAAATGAACTCAATTCAAATGTAAACAAAGTTGCATGCGTTCTAGATTTGAAACCTGCATTGGCGCGAACACGGTAATCTATTCTACTTCCTCGCGTTGCACTAAGGCAACTCAGCATACAGCCTAGTATTATATTCTATGGTCAAAGCCCAACATTCCAGTCATCGCAGTGTAGGCGGTACATCCACCGTCATTTATCAGTAAAGACAGGCGTGCATAGCGGAACTATACGGAACCCAGGTAGACATCTGCGCGGTCAGCGTAACGGACCCATTTAACGGGAGCTGCTATTGCTTACTTCAACGTAAGCAGATTGGTGGTTCTAATTTGGCTGAATTGGTTGTTGTCTTTGCTTGTCAAGTGACAGTTTGGAGCACTAATATTTTGGCCAGTTAGATTCTAGATAATTTATGGGGTGACGAAAAATTCTGAAACCACATGGTATCATTTTTTTTAGTTTATCCCAAAAAATATATTTCTCAAGATCACACCGAATGTTGATAGTACAGAATATTCAGAAAAAACATTTATTTTAAAGAACCATTCGAATAAAGTATTCCTTACGTTTAAGATACAATAATTAAAATAATAGATGTTACAATGTTTACATTTTTTATGTTTTTACAATGCGTTTTTAAATGATTGATGTGTTCGCGTAAGTCGTTAACAAGCATTGAATTACAGTTATAAGTAGCTTTTGTATTGGTAACAATGCATTTTACGTTTTTATGATGATGAAGTAATATAATTCTAGCCTCTGATTATTCCGGCAGTTTTCTATTCATATAATACACATTTAAATAGATATTTGATTCCGTTGACTTTGCTTTACCTACATATTCGTCAATAAAAAAAAAACGTTGATAACTTGGATTGTTTTTTTTCAATTCATTCACGATTGAACATGTAATTTTACTTTAAATAAATTATGATAATGTTTTTGTAATATGTGACAAATTGTAAACCTAATGATTTTTGTTTTTACTTCATGTAGCGAAAAAAAATACGGGTAAATGATTTTTCAACACATTTGCTCGTAAAATGCATTTACAAAGCCTGTATACAGTGTTCGAAAGTTAAAAATTACCGATCATACAACGCAGCGTGCGGTAAAATAGGTACTCTCACCTAAGTACCTATTTTACCGCACGTCCCCTTGTATAGCAGCGTGCGTTTTCTTTACGGTTTTTTTTTAATTTCCAAAAAAAAAAAGAATTCCACCAAAGAGTTTCACATTATGAAAATAAACAACCTGACTGATCGAACCTCCTTGGAAACGCTTTTGCTCAATACGTTGTCTCACTTTAATACTAAAGAGTAAATGAGACGAAATATATAGTTCTAATTTTCACCACGTGCATGTGGCGCCATTTTGAAAGTCGCGCCATTTTCATATTAGGAACTTCAAAAATTGTTGCGACTAATCTGAGTTCGAGCGAGGAATCTGTTATTAATATGGAAAAATGTGTTGAAAAACATTGTATGACACACGTGCAGAAATTGGTTTTTACAAACTCGTGACTACGGTACGCCCTCGGCTTCGCTCGGGCGTACGTTCGTCTACTCGTTTGTAAAAACCAACTTACCGCACTAGTATCATAAATAACTATTTCGACAATCTAACCGACAAACTAATTAGATTGTATTCAGCAAACAAGCCTATTCCTGAAATCGGAAAAGATGTTTCAGAGGTTACCTTTTACACTCAAAAACTTGCAGATTAGCGGTTTTGATAGTAAACATAGTTAGCGGTCATGCAGCCGGCACACGACTGTAATAACCCTGTTCATATAACAGTACCAATTACGTACTCATTAAGAAAGCTCATTGACTTGCTAATCCGATAGCCATTCGTAGGGCTATCAGTAACAACCGGACTGTCTTATGAGGTTTACGAGGGAAAATATGTGATTAGGTTATTATTTATTCAAATATTGATACGTTTAAATTTTGATACGTTTTAATTTTTTTACGCTTATTTTTATAAATGATGTATTTTAATTATACGTGTATAGTCTATGAATCTATTAAAACACGTTCGATATTCGAAAACTATTTGAAATAAAAAAATAAATTGATTATAAACGTTTAGTTTTTGGCGGCAAAAGTATATCTGACATTGACAGATGAAATGCAGCCTGATAATCTATAGCTTGAAGCTCAGCTCCCTTTGCCTGTCCCAAAGAGGGACGAAAAGAACCAAAAAAAAGTCTATAGCTTGGTAGCCCTACTCTTTGAAAGTACAAAAGATTAATTATTTTCTTATTTCCGAATTCCACTACACATTACTGCGGACGTAAACATCTTTGTACAAAAATAATTAAACGTAACCCAGATAATTATTTAACAGCAAGCATTTCTTCCTGTAAGTCAAGTTATAGCTCATTATGCAAGCTTATCCTCGTAAAGTGAATCGATGCTAAATGTAATGTTGTTTTCTTTTATCGCCTTATGATTTACGATGAACAGGTATACAAGATACTGATGTAACGTTACGAGCTGTATAAAACTGTTCGAATGGAACTGGATTCAGTTTTAATGAGCATTATGCGAGTATATACTTAATTCACACAAATATGGCAAAACATTACAAATAATAAGGATAGATGATACTTTTTTTTGCACAGTACACAGAGAACCTGTTGTCGACGTTTTATGTGACCATAGAGGCTAAGTGAAAAAAAACAATGATTTAGATTTTTTGTTTTTGACTTGTCCCAGCATTATGTTAGCTTGTTGGTTAGTTTTCTGACCTCCTGGTGTCTCTGGCAACGGCTACATTTATGTATAAAGAGACTATGCCTAGATTTGAAAAAAGTTGGCACAAAGGCCCTGAACTCATGCCAGAAACAATATAAAAAAACCTGTAGGTATTAGGTTATGGCGCGTCTATTAATCATCAACTTTTCTACATTTCCCGCTAATAATAATGCATCTCACGTATAAACTTAACCTGTAAACCGTCTTTTAATGCCATTCGTTATCTTCTAGTGTTAATGACCATCTTTATAGACACGATGGTATTGTGGGTCGCCGCTTGCGCTCAATATCCATATATGCAAATCAAGATATTTACATTTACCATGTTTAACTCGTCTTTAATTATAGTAACGTTAAGTTTTAACATCTTTGGACGCGCTTACTGTAATTAGAACTGGCTGAATTAATGGCGGCGGCAAGATTTTTATTGCCGGTAGCCATCTTGGAAATCTGGTCTATTTCCCTTGTTTTCGAATTTTGAAAATGACGCGAATGTTAAATTTCGAATTTTGCATGCGGGTTCCTTTTAGGTGGGTGCTCACTAAGACGAGATTTAGCAAAATTCGATCCATTCGGGTTGTTTTTAGGTTAGATAATATTTTGTGTGTCGGCTCTCCAAAGAAAAGTGAAGATCTTCTGTACGAAGAGTCAACAAGGAAATGAATAAGAACAGCATAAATAATACATACAGTCAAATCGCACATGTCACTAGTTAAATAAAAATATCATGTGCTTCCTATTTTCCCATATTGCCTTACTTTGTACAGGCTTGAATGCCAAGTAGAGAAGTTAAGTTGCCATCGAATTGCATAATATCGAACATTGAACCGCTTGGGAAGTAGACTTCATGCACGTGCTCTTTTAAATTAGGCAGCATCTAACCGGTTCGGGATTTTCAACTGTCAACTGAGTACATAGAGTTGAAATTCCAACAATACAATATTAATATTTAGGCATCTGTTTGCATGCCGCATTGTGTCAGCGAAAATGGGCATTCGTATTATGAAAGTACTTATTAAATTAGGCATATATTGACTGATTGATAAAAATGTAAAGTCATTTACTTTCGGATATTATGTAATAAGTTGTATTAAAATATGTCTTTATTGTAAATTCATCGGATATTGCAAAACAAGGCTTTACGATTTTGATGCCGTAATGTTATTTTTGAAGTCGTTAGAGATCCTACTAATCCTACTAATATTACAAACGTGAAAGTTTGTATGTGTGGATGGATGTTTGTTACTCCTTTCCACTGCAAAACTAACCGAATGGGATTTGGATGAAATTTGGTATTGCAGATTTTTTGGGTGTGTAAAAATCATTACATGAGTCTTCCCGCGCTATAAGCAGCGGGGAAGGAACTGTCAGACTCTCACTGGATAAAAACTAGCCTATTCTTTCACATACCCTTTCCGTTCTAGAATCGGTAACTAGCCTGTATAGATGGTCGCGAGATTTATTTCTTTACCGTAACCCCGGAACATAAAGGGCTATTGAAGGACACCGTGGATCAGTACAAGCCTGACAGTCCCTCCCGCCCTGCCCAGGGTGGGAGGACTGATTTGATGATTTTACCACGAAAAAAAAAGCCTGTATAGACAGTCCCGCGGAAAATCAAACTCCTTAGTTTTGTATGCCATATTATTCGGTTAAAGCTGTATTATTGACAAGTCTTTAATGAGGAGATACCAGAAACTAAAAAACTTTTTGTACCAAATCATGGTACGAAATACAGATATGAACACTTTATGTAAATCTTGGTTAGGTACAGTATGCTAAGATTATTTATTAGTTTTCCGTATTTTGGTTTATTAATTAAGTGTTTTTTGATAAATATGACTACAACTGCATTACAGAAACAAGATAATTTATGGGTCTACAATCTTGTCGAGTTATGTAAAAATTATGAGGTCGTTTGCATTTAAAAATTGACATAAATTAATGTTTGCATAATTTAATATCTATATGGAGACACTGTGTCTAGTTTGAAGTCTTTGGCTCTAAGTATCACAACTGGGGTGCGTTTAAGTCAACCATCCAGTTTAAAACTTATAACGGACTAAACGTTAAACACCCCGTTCAAGTACAACAGAGAGGTTGAAAAAATTAAAACTGACTAAAATTTTAATATGCCCCGTTCACGTCAGGCTGGTATAAGTTACCGTTTTACCACCTCGCGAAATTTATCCTGCGTGGCCGATGGCTGTCAGATTGACTTTGACATGGAGCTGTGTTTGCTCAATTCGTCGCTCTCTAGAAACAAATATTTGTAACAAGTAATTATTTTATCAACCTCCGTGAACTTTATTTGTGTGTGATCAGTAAATAATATTTGAAAAAAAATGAGAATAATTAATAACAAGCTGAGCTGTCAATTGAATTGACAGTAAACCTATGACGCCGTTCAGCGAACTCTCGATACAATGAACGAATAAGTAATTCGGCGAAAAATTGATATGAAGTATGGATTTAGCAAGTTTGTGTCATAAATCTTCCTTTATCGCATTGCAACCATTTGCACAGATTTCCTTGAAGTTGGACTAAGTTTAAAATATTTTATAACGCATAATCCATCAAAAGTATTTAATCCGTTGTATTTGTGGAACCGATCGGAAATTGGCTGAAATTAATATTTTGAGGTATTCCATTGAGGGCACATGCTGACAATGGCACCTGAGCTACTTGTACTTTATCTATTCGACATAGGCTCCTGTCAAAATTTTTCGCAGGTGCCAGGCGCCTTTTGTGGAGTACCTTATATTTTTTGTGGCAACGCTGAAAAGATAAAAACTACATAGGTACTTAGATTATAGACCCTGATAGTTAACCAACTTTCCTGACCCTTGTATAACATTATACTGTCAAATTATGGGTCAAATAATTTTGAACTTTTTGCTGATCATAATAAAAAAGAATTACAGGGGCCTTACCACAAGCTCTTAACGCGATCTATTTTATAACCTAAACTGAACTTTTCTTCTAATTCTTACCTTAACAACAGGTTAACGTTCAATCTAGTAGGCCATGCCATCCATCTGACAGCGAGTGTGCCAAATTGAGTTGCAAGTTTTGGTTTCTTTCGGTTTGGTATTGGACGTCAGGGTACGACTTTATGAACTCAAACTGAAATGTCTTGCTTTTTAATCGTTTACGAATTCGTTGGTGGTAGGCTTGCTGACAACAAAACACACAAGAACGCGTCACTGCGTTTTTTAATCGCACGATTTATATGACATAGCAACATGCTCTGCAAATAAAACAGCGCGTTAAAACTACAGTTTCAATACGCGAGATTAAAATAAGCGCGGAAAAACGACGGGATTAAAATCGCAGTGCGAACATAAAGCCTTAGACTACATACCTGAGTATACTGCAGCGCGAACTCAGCGATAAGCGCGTGCGCATGATGCGCGAGCGGCACGTGCAGCGTTAGCGGCGGGTCACGGGAGGAGGACAGCTGAAGAGAGTGCGGGGCAGACGAGGACGCGCGGAGGCCGCTCAGGGACAGCGAGCGACGGATGGTGAGCCCGGCCGGACCTGCAGGTAATAAAAAAGGTGAGAAAATGGACTAGAGTCAAGAGCAAATCCATCTCAAATAAAAAAAGAATAGCATTCTGATGACACATTTTAGTTTTGTAGATTGAGTTTCTTTATAAAGGAATCGCTTCATATAAGAATTACCATGAAATTCGTATAGTTACCGTAGTTATATGACGCAAGAAATCGTACCAGTATTTCGAGTAGGTAATAGTAGATTGTTATACAAGGGTGGAAAGAAATCAATTCCCATACGAGGTATTTAGACGCACGAGCGAAGCGAGGGCGGCTATAGTCCGAGTGGGAATTGATGACTTTCACCCGTGTTAAACACTCTACTTTTCATTTCAAATATAAGGAAAGTAAAAATATCCTTTTTAATTTAAATTTCAAATATGGAACACACCGTCCGCGTCACCGCCGCGGGCCATCCCACTTTAATAGGTATCTATTTTTTTTAATTCACATTGGCCGTATACACTCACAAGACAGCAGCATTTTTTTTAATCGATTTTTTTCTTAATTATGTAAAAACGATATGAAAACCTGGCTTCGCTCGGGTGAAACGTGTGTCATACATAATACACATCTAGGTACTAAATGTAGGTGTCACGGTAACTCATAAGTTTATAGGTTTTTCTAAGGAGGTTTAGTAACTACATAATACACCACATGACACTGGCCGAATATAAAGAAAAAAAATAAAAACTTCTCAACATGATAACCGATGTCAAAAATGGCGGCTGCGATCTGTCTGGTCAGAAAATCATTAGAAATTTACAAAATACTCGACTATCCGAATTTTGCGGATCTATGTTGTCGACTCGAAATCTTTATTTTTTTATGTTTTATTATTCTGGTTAGCTTTAGCACGAAATTATTAATATAGAAAATTATAGCCGACTAAATAACCAATATTAGTTCTATTTTTAAAATTCATTCCGGCCCTAGGGAGGGAAGCAATTACTATGAGTCTTTCCCGCCCAAGGGAGGGAAGCATCGTTTTCGACCCGCTGCTCTGATCAAACAAACACTACTTTCCGAGTATGAGAAATGAAATAGTAGATTGTTATACAAGGGTGGAAAGAAATCAATTCCCATACGAGGTATTTAGACGCACGAGCGAAGCGAGGGCGGCTATAGTCCGAGTGGGAATTGATGACTTTCACCCGTGTTAAACACTCTACTTTTCATTTCAAATATAAGGAAAGTAAAAAATATCCTTTTTAATTTAAATTTCAAATATGGAACACACCGTCCGCGTCACCGCCGCGGGCCATCCCACTTTAATAGGTATCTATTTTTTTTAATTCACATTGGCCGTATACACTCACAAGACAGCAGCATTTTTTTTAATCGATTTTTTTCTTAATTATGTAAAAACGATATGAAAACCTGGCTTCGCTCGGGTGAAACGTGTGTCATACATAATACACATCTAGGTACTAAATGTAGGTGTCACGGTAACTCATAAGTTTATAGGTTTTTCTAAGGAGGTTTAGTAACTACATAATACACCACATGACACTGGCCGAATATAAAGAAAAAAAATAAAAACTTCTCAACATGATAACCGATGTCAAAAATGGCGGCTGCGATCTGTCTGGTCAGAAAATCATTAGAAATTTACAAAATACTCGACTATCCGAATTTTGCGGATCTATGTTGTCGACTCGAAATCTTTATTTTTTTATGTTTTATTATTCTGGTTAGCTTTAGCACGAAATTATTAATATAGAAAATTATAGCCGACTAAATAACCAATATTAGTTCTATTTTTAAAATTCATTCCGGCCCTAGGGAGGGAAGCAATTACTATGAGTCTTTCCCGCCCAAGGGAGGGAAGCATCGTTTTCGACCCGCTGCTCTGATCAAACAAACACTACTTTCCGAGTATGAGAAATGAAAAATACTTTTCATTTCTCATACTCGGAAAGTAGTGCAGCCGCCATTTTTGACATCGGTTATCATGTTGAGAAGATTTTTTTTTTCTTTATTTTCGGCCAGTGTCATGTGGTGTATTAAGTAGTTACTAAAACTCCTTAGAAAAACCTATAAACTTATGAGTTACCGTGACACCTACATTTAGTTCCTAGATGTGTATTATGTATGACACACGTTTCACCCGAGCGAAGCCGGGTTTTCATATCGTTTTTACATAATTAGGAAAAATACCGATTAAAAAAAAAATGCTGCGGTCTTGTGAGTGTATACGGCCAATGTGAATTAAAAAAAATAGACACCTATTAAAGTGGGATGGCCCGCGGCGGTGACGCGGACGGTGTGTTCCATATTTGGAATTTAAATTAAAAAGGATATTTTTTACTTTCCTTATATTTGAAATGAAAAGTAGAGTGTTTAACACGGGTGAAAGTCATCAATTCCCACTCGGACTATAGCCGCCCTCGCTTCGCTCGTGCGTCTAAATACCTCGTATGGGAATTGATTTCTTTCCACCCTTGTATAACAATCTACTATACTTTACGAAAATAATACCTGTATGTTTCATTGTAGAAAGCTTTTTCAATTGAATTGGTTATAAATCTTGCTAAACGTTTTAATTAGTGAATTTGTGAAGATAAAGAACGACAGCGAATTAACTCGCAAAGAAGAAACTGAAAGGTTAGGAATGAGCCACCTCTACTGCTTCTCTGTTGCTTTCTCTACTGCTATAAGAAAAACTAAATACTGCTAACTAATATCACTATCCCTCACCTCATGTGTCCCGGACAGGCGGAGTCAAGGAGCCCGTGTACTACAACAAAATACCCTGCAACTCACAAAAGTAGATTCCCTAACAAAACTGACCTTTAACTCCAATAGTAACAGCATTATGCGACACAGCCAGTACAGCATTCTCGCCAGGTGGAACCCTGGCAGAGAACAGCCTAGCGAAGTAGAAGGGCCAGGAGCGCGCCATCTCCACAGCCTGCCGCTTGCTGGCCGCGCGGGGCGGGGCGGAGCCCTGCGAGCGGAGCCAGGCGGAGCCGGCGCGACGCTCGCTGGTGCTGATGCGCAGGGATGGCAGGTTGGAGTTTATGTCGTGGACGATCTGGAGGGAAGGAGATTGTGGTCAGTGATTTTTGATGTTGATAGTTAATTGATAGTCCCCACATTAGTCGTATATTTTGTATATAAAGAGTGATATTAGTTTATGAAGTTTATAATGGATGAAATTGGAGGTGATGTTCAAAATTTTCATACAAAAGACTTCAACGCGTTCGCTTTAAGTCTTGTGAATAATTATTAACAACTATACGAAAAAATACGTATTTTTCGAACTTTTGAATCTACGAATAATTCGATTTTTTTTTTGAGTTGCAAACATAACTCTAATGGATCCAAACAACAAAAACCAAAAAACACCATGCTTTGCCAATTTAACGTTTTTAAGTGTCGATATTGAGCTGTTTTTTTCTAAATCAGTAGACCTAAATGTTAAAATGTAGGTCATTGACGTGCCTACACTTAAGTTAACAGTTACATGCTGTTGGTTGTTTCAAGGTACTTATTGTACTAGTTTTTTTTAAATCATCTATGTATCTTTAAAGCATAACTCACTTGTGCATAAAGTAGATCTAATATGGCGGGGTCGTTGTAAGTCTCTATCGGAGTGAACACCTCCTTGCGTACGCGCAGCTTCCACGGCACGCGGCTGTAGGTGAGGAATGATCGGTCGGACGGCAGCAGGGCAGCCGGGGCCGGCACGTCACCTAGAAAAAGAATAAATAAATACATGTAGAAAATGTCGAGCGACTGTGGAAAAGAGATAGAGCTATACAAGTCGTCTAGCGCCGTCTCGTTCACACAGCGGAACTAATCTCGCTTTAAGACGTCAAGGTAGGCCATCAGTTAGTGCCAAATTAAATCACCCCAATAAAAAAAATATAAGGCAAGAGATAATGATCAATAACGATACTTAATAGTGATAGAATAAGATTTATAATAGATACTCACGTTCAATATGTTCAGTTCTGTCAGTGACGTGAGTAGAAACGGAGTGACGTCTTTCTGCCTCCATCTTTCTATCTCTCTCTTTCTGGGCCATGTGAGTCTTAAACGTCGCTCTCTCAGTCGTCCTCTTCCCTTCGTTGTTCTCCTGAGAGAAACCAATATCAGACCTTGGACTCTCCCTTGCCCTTCCGACTAGCATGTCTCTCGAGTTCTTCCTACCATCGAATCTCTCAAAATCATCGTAAAACGGAGACCGTTTGCGCTCAAACGCATCTTCTATCCCGTTCTCCTCTTTCCTACGTTCGGTTCTCGTCGTGTGCACTTCGTATATTTCCGAAGCTTCTCGACCCGAGTAGTTGTCTCGGTCTCGACGGCCAGTTGTATCCACACCTGATTCGGAGTCCCATTCATCTCGACCTTGTCCTCGTTCGTCGTAACTCCGAACATCAGACTCATCACCCCAGTCGTTGACTCGGCGTTCGGAGTGACGGCGGTCTGCTGTGAGGAATCTAGTCGCTAAGTCATCTCGAGAAGGAGGGGGCTCTGATTCCTCTCTTCTACGTGAGTTCCAGTTTGCGAGGAAGGCGTGGCGGTCGTCTGCCTCCCTGTTTTGGTGAACACCGAATGTGTCTCTGTCTCGACGCAGTTGAGCGAAGGTTGAAGACGCGTCTGGTGCGGGAGGAGGTGGCGCGGGGCCTTCTGGAGGTGTTGGAGGGGACATAGGGGGAGGAGGCGCCGGGCCCGGGGGTGCGGGCGGCAAGGGAGGCGGTGGAGCGTCCCATCTCGCCCCACCTCCTAACTGACGCTCAAGCATCAACTTCCTAGTATCCTCCAACTTATTGATAGTACGTGGAGTTTCTGCAGCTGAAGATGTGGACCGTACCGAGTGGTTCGCAGTAACTCGTTCTAATCTTTGTCGCATTTCAGAACTCAGTTTTAATTTTCCAACACTACCCGGTGACGGACGCTGGGCTCCGATCTCGAAGCTTCGTCGAGCAGTTCGTTGGTTTGGTGCCTCTCTACTCGGTGACACTACTCTCGGGCCGTCCACCTCAAACTCTTCCCACTCGATTCCTGGTGTTGTTTCTGACTTAGATCGACCTCGAGGTGGTTCGTGCTCCATGCCGTTTGATTGCTGAGACTGTGGCGTGTGCCGCCTCTGAATTTGACGCAGTTTGAATTTGGTAAAATCTTGTGCTTGTTCCTGACCAACTGCATCTTTTGGTGGAGGCCATCTCCATTTGCCGATACGGACAGTCTTAGCTCTTCCGTAGGGATCCATGAAGCCCTTTATTTCTAAGGGGTCAGCTGAGTGTAGCGGAGGAGGCATGGGTGGCGGGGGCGGGGGAGCTCCCGGGGACATACTTTCATTGGACTCACGACGTAGCTTGACCGCACTCCTCGGTGGAGAATGTACTTGAGCATGAACTACGGTCGAAGCTCGAACTGGAGACGTGGGTTCCGACTCAGAAGGTTCCACGACTTGACCAGCTAAAAGAGTTTGTAAGGCCTGATTCTGAGCTAGCAGTTGCTGTTGTATTTGCAGATTTTGCGCCATCGCGCTCTGCAAGAAAGCTCGTTGTAAATTCTGGTGATACGCGTTGATATCGACTGTGCCCGGCGGCGGGAGGTGTAGACCTAGTGCAGCGGCCAGGGCTTCGGGAGTGGACGGCATTGTGGGTGGAAGGGGTAGGGCTCCGAAGCTAAGTGTAGACGTATTTGCTGACGCAGCTCTCGGGGTCGCTCCACCACCTTTTATGGCACCAGTAAGTCCTTCTCCATCAGTGAGACGTTTCAAACTATCATTCATGAAGATCGGATCGAATAAGTTTGTGATATAGTCATCGACAGAGTCCACACTGGACTCCTTTCTGCTTGTTCTTCCCTTTTCTTTATCTTCCTTCCCTCCACCTTTGATGAGGTGTTGAACTTCAACATTGTTCAGAGTATCAATTTGCTCGTTGTATTCACAGCTGAGGACGCTGTCGATGAAATCGCTGTAGTTCCTGCCTCCCTTGATGCTGGCGGCTAAAGACCGGGCATCGGAGAGTTCGTCTATGTTGGGGTCTAGTACTGGGGAAAACAGATCGTCCAGGAACTGGTCTACGTCGGATGCCTGGCTCGGGACGCGGACTCGTCGTACGTGGGATGCGAGACTTGGAGCTTCGGATGTGTCTGACATTGCTGATGACCTGTGAACAGAATCAGGTGAATATTCTATCCAATATTAATTAGAAGTTAAAAGTGTTTAAGTTGTCAATTCTTACCTGACACCTCCAAATTCAGAGCTCTTCTCAATATACGCACGACTGGACTGCGAGCCAGCAGGCGCACGTTTTCCAGCATACTGCGACTTGATATACCTCGACGGTAACACTCTGGATCCTGTTCCATACTCCATCTCCATGCCTCCTTTACTACTGGCCACGCTTGGTGCACCTGTTAATCTTTCAACCGAGTGATACCGGTCGTTCAGTCTTGATTGTGACAGCCCTAGATCAGCTAATTTGTTCGGTGGTGGCACAGGGTTGTCACCTAAAAGATTATCCAAAGACCTGCTTCGGACTTTATCGGAAGGTTGTTCGAAGTATCGTTCGTTTAGTGCGGACTCTCGCGACAGGACATCGTGAGAAGTCTTTCTGGAGTATTCGTTGCTGTGCTTGGAGTAATCGTTGCTATGTTTAGAGTATTCGTTGCTATGTTTGGGATATTCGTTGTTATGTTTTGGGATATTCGTTGCTATGTTTAGTGTATTCGTTGCTGTGTTTCGAGTACTCGCTCGTGTGTTTGGAGTATTCGCTGGTATGTTTTGTGTGTGACTCCTGCTTTTCGATGTTCCAGTTGTACTCGGAGCTGTCCTCGTCTATGATGGAGTCTTGTATCATTCGTGGAATACTTGGAGAACGCGATTTTGGTGGCTCTGGTGGTGGGATCTGGGGAAAAATGACACATTTATCAATAACCATAGGTTCGAGTAAATTGTGGTTTATTTGAAAAGGATTTTTCAGCAGTAATAAAATAAGAGAGTCGGTTCTGCTAATTTTGTAGATTGCAGCAGTTAAAAAATAACAATGCCTCTGATGTTAGTACATACTAGAAAATATGAAGTGTTTTTTTTTTATAACGGTGATGATGTACAGAAGAACTAAGGTGGGTGTAAGCCTTTGCCAGGTATGGCATAATTAAAAAACAAAACAGTTAATTATCGTACCAGTGGTCTAGAAGACTTCTCAGTGTCCACCGAGGACGCTCGTGGCGGCGGCGCGGGCGGCGTGTGTCGCGCGGGCGCGGCCCGCAGCGGCTCTGCGCGCGCGCTGGGCAGGGCGGCCCACGTCTCCACCTCGCCCACTGCGTCCAGGACGAACTCACAGCCTGCCCACTCTGTAGGGGAAACGATGGTGTTAGAAAATAAATTGAGAGATGGTGGAAAAGCTTGACTGGTGATGTCAACGTTTTTATTTCGATTTTTATTAAGATTGATGCAATAATGTTTTGGACTATTTCTAGGAAAACTCAATGAAATGTGTAATGGACAGATCGGAACTAGTAAGGGACAGGATGTGCTAAACGGTATTTTTTACTGACGTGAATTCTACGTTGACGTTCCATCCTTGTATCTAGGATAATAGTATATTTTGCAACTAGTGAATAAAAAGCGGATTTAAAGCGAGGGCCATTATATGAATCAAGAGCAAGCGAAGGATTTTAATGACTGAATCACGACCGCAGGGATTCTTGATGATTGAATTACGAGCAAAGCGAGTGATTCAAGTATTTAAATCCTGAGCGACGCGAGTGATTCAGGTCCTCGATTTAAATCCGTTTTATTCAAGAGTTGCAAACGATACTTTATACCATGACTACGAGAAAAAGAAAGACTTTACGGCACGGTTGGGGCTTGAACTAAGTGGCACAGTGGAACAAATATTTGTATGATCTTCAAGCAATTTTTCCGGCTCTGGGTGTTTGTGAATGTGAGTTTCTATGTTTGTACACACCCACGATACAAGAGAAAATCCTAAGATAGCACAATATTAAAATAAAAATAATTACCAGTAAGTTGTCCGTTATGTTCCATGGTTAGTGACCAGCCGCTAGCGTTGTGTTGCACGCCGGCCGCGGCCAGCGCGGCACTGGCGGCGCGTTCACACGACGTCCACGAGTCTACGCTTACGTGCTGCACAGTATCTGGGAAAAAAAAATGAGAAATTGTAATAGTGTGTAGTCCGATGAGGTAATATTGTTCTCCTCAGGCCAAATCTCTTACATCACTGGGTTAGTGTGGATACAACAAATGACGAGCGATATTGTCCCGTAGAGTCTCAGGCCCTAATACATTTTCAACTTTATACCCCAGAGCATAAAGTTGAAAATGTATCGAATATTACAGAGCCCTTTCGTTTGTTGTGTTCGCTACCGCTTAGCAATCTTTAATAGATTTTTACCTTATAAGATTGGAAATTAAGTTGAAAATGTATTGGCGACTGCTGAGCGTTAACGGTTATCGCTTGTCGTTTGGCTACAGACCCAGGTATCCTAGCAACTTTGCAGGGTAATATCGCTACGTAACAGTCCGTCAACATTTCTCTTAGTGATAATGCGTCTTTATAGGTTTTTTTTAAGAAGGCTTTTATCACTTACCATCATACAATCTAAGCGGCAACGCAGGCTTGGCGTCAGTCTTATGCGCCTTCCACTCCAGCAGTGTGGGCGGACACCTCCTGGCCGCGCCCGCTCCCCGCGCTGCGCCCGCGCCGCTCGCACACAACAGCCGCAGCAGCTGCGAGCGCCACGACGCAGGCGCACGCTCCGATACGAAGCGGACTAGGTATCTAAGTGAAAAGGATTTTTTATAATTGTGATTTTGACGTTCACTTTGCTTTGCAATACTTGGCCAGGTGGTCTTCCATGACGTCTAAAGAGAGAGTAACGCCAGTGTGGGAACGAGACAGCTATAAAAGTCTTCTAGCGCCATCTCGATCCCACACTGTTCTACAAACAAGTTGGGAAGAGGACGGCTACAACCACCAGCAGATCAAACTACCCAAATTCTCAAAAGGGCCATTGAAGGACACCATGGACTTTGTCACTACGAGTCTGGCAGTCCCTTTGCCTTTGCCTCCAAAGTGTATTTTTAATTTTAATAATTAATTAATTAAACCCTCAAAAGACCAATAGAATATAATATTAAAAATACGAAAAAAAAGTTCAAGCGTAGTGACATTTTAATCTATTGAAAGTTGGTAGACGTATAAACCGTTTCACCAATACTTTTATTGTGCGCACAGCTAAGGAGTGAAATTCCCTGCTGCGGCATCTGTATTTCCCGACAGCCTTGGGGTCTTCAAATGAAGAGCGAACAGGTTACTTCTAGGCCAGCGTGCTTCACCGTCGACCACATCTTCGTTTACCATCAGGCAAGATAGTGGTCAATCGCTAACCTATCATTAAAAAAAATACATGATACAATAAAGTTACTAACTTGTGCAAAGCCGGTCCTGGTTGGAAGGCAGCTAGACAATGTGCCATGAGCTGCCACACTCGTTCAGAAGACGAGTCCCCGCTGGCCTGGTTGCAGACCTGCACCAGCACCTCGTCGCGAAGACCGCGGGACGACAGGCCGCGAGACGCTATGTAGTCTGCTAACACCTGGAAAAGAATATACTAGGACTTGACGGCACGGTTGGCGCAGTGGCTTAGAGATCGACTGCTGCGTAGCGTGTCGCGGGTTCAATCCGCGCACGGTACAAATATTATAGCACAGTAGAAATTAAGCTTATTCACTGTGTCAGAATCTGTCAGAATATACTTAAGACATTAACAGAGTTCCGGTAATCAATCTACTTAATTTGACTCTGTACTGATTGTTATGTTCCAAAATTGAAAGTTGTAATATCAATGAGATTATAATTATGAAGTCTTATAAGTAAGTAATTCACACATTTAAATAATACATATTTTTATTTACCTTTTGCCTAGCTTCGTTGCCAGCAGCAGTTTCATCGCACCATCTTAGTATGAGTTTGAAGGTAGCCACTGCATCGTTGAAATCTTGGTCTCTGAAAAAAAAAATCGAATATGTCAAATAACTTTAATAGATTTTCAATTTTATCAGGTTCTTGCTCGATTTGACAGATTGGAGTAGATTGATGTTCTGGCAATTGTACATAACTAACAGACGGTCCAATAAAGCAGAGATGTTCTAGAATGGAGACCGCGTATGTGCAAACGCGGGACTGACGCGTTATAGATCGATGATTTGATGAAGATAGCTGGCAGTGGGATTTTGATGTGTACTGCCCAGGACCGGGATGGTTGGCATTCTATGGGAGAGGCTTACATTCAGCAGTGGACGACGACCTATACTATTTTATTATAAGCTGAAGAGATTATTTGTTTGATTGAACGCGGTAATCACAAGAACTACTAGTTCTGATTTAAAAAAAAGTGTTGGATAGTCAATTGATAAAGGAAGACATAGGCTATAAAATATCACGATACGACTAATAGGAGTCGAGCAGCGAGTGTGGAACCATGGGGAACAGCTATGATATGATGACGGTGACATGGTACAAACCTGACAGCAGCTTTAGCCAAGAACGGCCTGGTGATAGGATGTTTCTTGGGACTCAAGTGTCCACCGTCAGCAAAGTATACGGAGCTGAACTTTGAGAAGGCGAACTGCTGCAGGTCTCGGGGCAGCTGCACTCGCTCCTCTTCCGAGTATACGTCTCCTGCCACCTGGATATGAAGGTCATGATGATATGCAAATATTAGGAGTAGTGCTGCAAATATATTTTGACGTTTGAATGACATTTTTAAGAGATGTTTGCTGATAAACATCTGTGAAATTAGTAGTAAATAATGGTTTTGTCTGATATATTAATTTCCCAGAATTTGATACTTGATAACGACACTATCGGGTGGTGTAATAATACAGGGTGTGATTTATTGCCAAATTCAGTGGGTTCGTTTCCTGGCCTGCGTTATTGATTTTTACAAAATCCAATGATGCTGTTTTAGTTTTTGTCAAAATCGGCCACGAGACTCCTTTCAACGTTTTTTGATATTCCTGATAGTTTCGGATATAGCCACCACGCCCAGTTGAAAAATTCACTCTGTATATACATTTGAGTTTATATTACATTTAACATCTTTGTTGTTTTATCCTCGATTTATTCTTTCTTAACTAGACCGGCGAATATTGCTCTAGTCGTTTCATGCTCCATCAAACAGACATACCTTGGCGAGGTTCCTCTCAGTGTGTGGCGGCTGCCACTCATCCAGTTTGGACAGTATGAAGGCCAGTTCAGCTGGCACCTCCAGCACCTGCAGACTCTCAGCCTTGGCCTTCTGAGCTGCTTTCTGTTCGGCAGCGCGGCGTCTGTGGAGTGGAATGTGGTTAGATAATGGACAGGTGGTTAGTAAATGTACTTATAGTTTATATTATCTAATTACTAGCTACTGCCAACGGATTCACCGGCTATTACTCGATAATTATCCCACAGGAAGATAAAATCGGAATATTAATATCCTATGTGTTAATCCTGATTACCTATCCTGTGTGCCAAATTGTATCCAAAATACGTTCAGTAGTTTTTGGATGAAAGATTAACAAACATACATCCATCCATTCTCACAAACTTTCGCATTAATATTAGTAAGAATAATAAGTATGGTGAAGGTACAAAGATTTAAAAAAATATAGGGTCATCATTAAAAATTCTTCCTTCAAACAATGCTATACATACTTAGCAGCAGCCTGTTGCGCCTCTGCCCTCCTCCTGTGCTGCTCCTTCAACGTGGCCAGCCTCTTACGTGCGCGTCGCCCGCGCACCAGCGCCTGCGCACGCACCACGCCGCGTCGGACTGTCATGTAGCGACGCCGAGCTACCGCACCGCGCCACCATGCTTGGAGCAGGACGGTGGAGTAGTGGAGTTGGTGGTAACGTTTTCTGTGGAGAAGAAGAATACGAATATGCGATCAGGTCTCCAGTACATCTACCTACCACAATCAAAAACAGATTTTGAACCTTATCACAAAAATGGAAGGCTTAACGTTCGATTGGTAAAATTTGACAGATTGGGAATTAATTTATGTACAAATGTTTGTTATCAGCGTTGTACTTAAAATGTAATTCAAGAGCTAAAATAACCATATTCCACCACATTGACGAATCCAATACAAAAGGTTCTTTATCTTAACAACTTAAGACAAATGAATGGGTATTTTTTTGTCAATTTCTTATTCCACTGTCATTGCAGTATAACGCATTTTAAACACAAATTGGAGTGCCTTACCTTGCCAAATAACCTCTAAAGTGTGCCTGCAACTTAGTGGCGGCAGCCCGCAGTTTGTCAGCCCGCGCTCGCTCCAGCGCTCTGTGTAGCGCCTCCCTTATGAAAACTCGCGCCGCGCCCAACTGGTAGTCCGCACCGACTGAAATAAACAAATTTAATTAATGTAACACTTTGAAACTGTGAGTGAAACATTAAATAGAACAATAATAAAAAGAAACAACGTAAATAAACTAACACTCTTTTTCAAAAGTTCACAAACTTGTTAGAATAAGACCTCCTGATCGCGGGATTGCCTTAAAAGAGCACCATGGCCTTAGAACACAATGAGCAACTGAAGGAACAGGGTGGAATTTAGTGAGTAAGTCTGATAGTTCCGTATGACGGGAGAACACACTTGATGATTTTGACGCACCAAAAAAAAGACGGGGAAAGATTCTTCAGAATAATTTCTGCCGCAATGATCATCTAAAATCATTCCATCATTGATCATCTAAAATCATTTTACAGCCTATCTTTAGTGCAAGCAAATATTTCTTCATCTAAATATATTCGTACCATTACGTCCGGTTTCACTAACACTATAAGACACCTAAGCGAATGCTTAAATTCATAACTTTATAAGCCACTCACACAAAACCATAGCCTCCAGCGTAAAACCTCTTTTCTTGACCCGTTTCCAAATCTTGCCCATTTTGACCAGCACTCAGACACTTCACAGTCACAACTGATGTCTCAAAGACTAGGTAACCTATCAGAGGCGACCGCAATGATAAACGATGGATAGTGATAAAATATACCGCTGTGATGAATGTGATAAGGTAATTAAGTACGTCGTTAAGAAAACCGGTGATGGTAGAAATTTTAAGCAGAATGCAAAGTGCCACTCGCACGTGCGTTATAAACATAAAACTTTTCATATTCATTCTAACATATTACAAAGACAGTGCAGGCATGCGGACACCGAGTAATGGGTGACTTGCTGACCGGTCATGGACCATACCCGGGTCGACGGCGCGTCTTGTTCCTAACTGCTGGTCAATGCCTATCAAGTTAGCCAATAGCCCTGCAAGTTACAAAGTTAAAAGGGCTATTGAAGGATCACTGGGAATTTTAGTCAGTACGAGTCTGACAGACCGTCCCGTTCCGTCCGGGGTGGGAGGATCCATTTGATGAATTTACCACTTAAAACCAGAACTGGCAAAATCTGGGTGGTGCAAAAACTTCTATAATTCCAGCAGACTCCACTCGGCCGGTTGTTTTTCTTTACTATTTTTTCTTTACCATAACTAGTTTTGTACTTATTTTATTTTATGTCTTTTGACAATTTAAAAGTGACCGCAATTGGCCTAGTTGAAATAATCAATTTGATTTTTGTTTTTTTATATTATCCTCCTTTTTTTAGGGTGGTAAAACCCTCAAATTATTCTTCCCACTCAGAACAGGACAGGAGGGACCGTAGACTGTACTGTCTAATAGCTCTTTACGTTCCGGGGTCACAGCTTCTGTTAGTCCCGCGTCCCAGCTTATTATCCTCCTATATGCGGTTTATACAGCAAGTCAGGAAACACTTCAAAGTGCTATCTAAGTACCTTGGTACCGCGAAAGCTATTAACGTGCACAGATTGCCTATAAAGATAAAGTGTCATTTTGTGCACCAATGCCTCGTAAAATAGTAATTAGTGACCGTTTGAATTTTAATATTGTATTACGTAAAGTAGAGGTAACGCTACTTTCAGGGCAGTACCTAGTGTAGTACCTAGATACTTACATATTTTAAGTGCACCACTGACTACCTCCATTTTTTTTTATTTAAGATTTATACAGCTCATGTAAAGGTTGTCTGGAAGACATCGCTGTTAGCGATAAGGCCGCCGTTGTAGCCATAGAATTAGAAATATTGTAAAACCGTTTTTGAAACAATTTTGGTGTACAATAAAGTGTATTCTATCTATTCTATCTAATATCTATACCTGTACAGTAGTAAAAGTTGTTGAGATTTCATACCTTAGAGTCTGAGAATAGATATTAGGATAATTCACTTGATCTAGGGTTTAGACTAAGTGAACTATCCTAAGCCTGACTCCTAATTACCTCATGTACCTAATTAATAAATAAATAATAATAAATAAATAAATATTCCACAACTATCACACAACGCCATCTAGTCCCAAGCTAAGCAAAGCTTGTGTTATGGGTACTAGACAACTGATAAACATACTTATATATTTCTAAATACATACATATTATAGATATCTTACACCCAGACACAATAATTACTCGTATTATAAATGTATGCATTCATATTGCATACGGAATCATCTGATTTGTGTTGTTCGACGGACAAAATTTATAAAAGACTTTACGAGATTAAAGATTTGAGATGCCTGTGAATGATCGCGGGTGAACGAGTTCTTATCTTGTTTGTAACCTTTCACGCCTAAATCGCTGACCCGATAGTGATGAGTTTTGGTGCAGAGATAGAAGGTACCCTGGAGGCGTTATGGACTTGCTTTATATAAAACTTGATAGGTATGAATGGGGAGAGGGGCGGTTAAAAGGAAAATAGATTGTCAAATCCTGTCGGAACTAACTAAAATTAATGAATATGTCGTGTACATACCTGCGCCTGTAGGCGGCATCTCAGCCAGGATGGAGTTGCAGATCTCTCTGTAGGGCGTAGAGCGAGATGGAGTGGACTTCAACAGGTACCTGAGACAATTTTAAGCTTATTATTACTTGCCTTGAATACCATTAAGGATACACCCGGTATTTAATAGATCATTAATTCTAGTATTAGTTAAAACGTGCTTTTTTTCTTTCTTCACTATCTGGCTAAGTTCTTCGTAAGGAACAGGTTTAATATTTGATGGCACATTTAGCGCAGTGGCTGAACGATTGACAGTTGCTCTGCGTCTCGCGGATTCGATCCACGCACGGAACGTATGATCTACAATAGTTGTACCATGTCTGGGTACCAACATTCTAGAGAAATTCCTAGCGTGCGGCAAAGTTTAAAAACAAAAATTTTTCAACAGCCGATCAGCCTGCTGACTTCCCTCGTTTATTTTTGACATAATATATCGCTGTTCAGAAACCTGGCGAAGTACGAGAATCTACATAAAAATCCTCACCTGTATCTATCCACGAAGTTCTGGAAAGGTATCCTAATAGGATAGCCAGTCTGTCTGATCTTGATGGTGTCCAGCATGCCAGTGTATCGCAGCTGTGCCAGCACGCAGGGCATGTCGAACTTCATGGGAGACTTGTCCGTGTTTGGCTTGATGCAGCGCACGAACCAGGGGTTGCAACGGGACATGGATTCTAGCAGTTGATGGAGACTGTCTGAAAACCTGAAGGGAGAAAATGGAGTGTTAAATTAGAGATTTTTGGATATTTTTTTTCGTGGTAAAATAATAAAATGAGTCATCCCGACTGCGGCGGATCGGCAGGGACTGTCAGACTTATGCTGACTAAAATCTTTGGTGATCCTTCAATAGCCTTTTATGTCCAATCGTTCTCTTTTTGATAATCGTACCTAATTATCTGTCATAAGCTAAGCTTTTTCGGAATAGTTGTAGCTATAACAAGTAACAAAAGAAATCGGTCTTGTAAACATGTTTCGTCTAAGACCCTGCTGCTCAGTCTGAACAATTTTTTTTCGGTCTTTCGCATCATCGAGTGGAGAACAGTTTCCATATTATCAATTTGCTACATGAGAAATCAAGCTGAGAGGTAAAGTTCTTAAACATTTTCTTAATGTAAATAATCGTTAAATATCTTACCTAGCAGCAACCGTAGGAGTCCTCGGCTTCATGGTAACGAATCGTCCATTGGCGCCCCTCGGCAGGGTCTTGTTAGCATCATGCTGTGCTCTCAGCTGTGTGGACATCTCAGCCACCAGGGGCACTTCACTGCTGCACAGCAGTTCCAAGACATCAGCTCGTAGAGCATCCCGGTTCTTGTCCAGGAAGCCTTCCACATTGTACCATACCTGGCCTGCATAGTGTTTGATCTGGAAGAGTAGGTTTTGTTGGATTATTCTTGGACTGACGTGAAGGGAAGTCAGGGCTGGGCAAAATACATGCTTTGCTTTAATTGAAATACAAATTACAAAATACTATTATCGCAAGTAATTAAAATATAAAATACAAAATACTTTTAAGTAAGGTATTTAAAATATAAAATACAAAATACAGTATTTTAGCTATTTTTAATTGAAATACAAAATACTAATTACAAATTACATATTACAAAACAAATAATCTAGACCAGCATGAGCTGAGTGGCTGAAAAGTAGAAGGAAGTTCTTAGCTTAAAGTTCACAATTCGACGTTAATTTCATTTTTGCGTTTTTTTTAGCCAAGATTGACTTACAGTCATAGCGTACAGTGTAAAGACGCCAGCGGGTCAACCTGCCCGGTGAAATTTTATCAATAAAAAAATAACCTGCCACTATTGCAATAAGTTATTGCAACGTCCAAAATCTGTTGAGGAAATTTGATGGATTGTGGTAGGAGGTTTGATGTGCTGACGTCAGTGCGTAATAGGTGCAGTGTGCCAAGTCTAATTAGCTGCTTTACCAACATTGCAGAGAGTGCAGTGACGGTAAATGAAGTTTTAAATGTATTTTGTTAAAATGTATTTTGTTAAAATGTATTTTGGAGCCACATGTATTTGAAATACTAATTACAAAATACTTCGTCGTCAAGTATTTGAAATACGAATTACAAATTACATTTTAGGGAAGTATTTAAAATACAAATACAAAATACGTATTTGTATTTCAATTACGTATTTCAATTACAAGTAATTCAAATACTGCCCAACCCTGAGGGAAGTCATAAGGACTACAGCCTTAGATTATAAAATGTCCAGATTTTTGCGCGACGTAACGTGTAAATAAATGATCCCCAACTAAATGATCCGGGTTATTATTTTTTCTACTCTTTAAATATTCAATTTTTAATGTTTCGAAATTACTGCAACACTTTTTTAAGAAACAAAAAAAATCGCATCTTTAAATACGTCTGGCTTATTTCAAAACCAGTTTCTCTCAACTAGGTCTGTATTTAGGGATAAATGAAGAGTTATTGAGCGAGTTTTCAGTGGTCCTCAAGCACTTTCGCAAAAAATTCACAGAGCTCGCCGGCCATAATGAATGCCGTCCCTATGATCCACAGGGGGATCCCCCTGTGGATCATAGGGACGGCATTCATTCATAAGGCTGTTTAAGGGCTTAATCATTCTTCTCCTTATGAAAAGAATCGCTTTTGTGAATAAATAACAAGAATAAGTAATATTTCCTTGTATGTAAAAACGGACGTTTAAAAGTGGGTTTCAAATGCTACATACCTAATTAATATAAATGGTAATGTCTTCGATGTTTGATGCTATGTTCATTCTATCCACTAAACGTACATACTTGTACAAATAATTATGTTATTTGAATAAAGACCTTATTTATATTCCGGTTAGGTATCTGTTCAAATATTGTCTTGCCCAAACTTGGCCAATATTTGTACAAACATGCCAACATTTTAACTTCGACAGATAATGTATGGAAGTCATCAGCATCACGCTGATAATTGACCTACAGCTGTCAGTGTCCATGTCGGAGAATGTCTTGTGATGAAACGTTAGTCATCACCTTACCTTGAACTATCACGATGCACTAATATTATGTAGAAGTTTTCGTCGTATTAATGACTCAGATAAACAAAATATTGCATTAGTTTACAAATTTGGGAAATACCAGTTCTGACTGGACAAGTATGACCAATTTCAGATCTATGCGACTTTTTTTCTTTAAGGGGGATGTGTCGACAGGCCGTACATACATTTTTTTAATGCAGTTATACCTAATCTTAAACACAGACACTCTTTCTTTTAATTTAAACTAATCATTTTATCACTTCTCTACAATGTAATGTTTTCGCGTTCGACCTTTTGCAATAACTTACATTAATTACTCAGAAAATACCTAATGCTACAAAGATCGCTCCCATAAACTTCTACTCTTTTCGTTGTGTAGTTTTCTACGGCTAATCTCGCATTATAGGGTCTTAGAAGTCAAACCAGTGTTTTCTAATCCTACCTCCTGCGTGACGACCCTATAGACATGGCCTGCCTAATATCTATGTACCACAAAGAAAAAAATTTCTTAATTTTTGTGGCATTGTAGAAGGGATTTAATAACATCTATTCTGAAGGAAATTGTCTAGCAAACTAATTGAGTAACAACTCAAAGTATTATGAAGGAAATTCCTAATCAAATGATCCATGTTTGAAAAACATCGGAAACAACGCAAATAATGTTGTTGAATCGTCAAAATATGCAATAACCCCGCTGGATTTGACTCTAAACACTTTCCTGGCATGGTTTCACTGATGACTCTCGTGAGTATGGGAAAAATCCCAAACCTCCCCTTTTCGCCCCCACTCTCCCCCCTCCCCAACGTATCTCGGAAACTAAGAGACCAGTGTTTTGTTTTTTTACGGATTCGTATAGAGGAGGCTCGGAAAAGTAAAAACCACTTTTCAAAATCCCCCCCCCTTGCCCCTCTTCTCCCCCCTTTAGGTGGATCTCGGAAGTTGACAGACATACAACATTTTTTTTTTCAGATTTATATCAAGGGGTCCAGAGTTGGTCAAAATCATTTTTCACAACTCCCCCCTCTCCCCCTCTTCACCCCTCCCCCCATCGTATCTCGGAAACTAAGAGACCCGAGTTTTATTTTTTTACGGATTCGTATAGAGGAGGCTCGGAAAAGTAAAAACCATTATTCAAAGTTCCCCCCCTTGCTCCCCTTCTCCCCCCTTTAGGCAGATCTCGGAAGTAAACAGAATTGCAACATTTTTTTTTTCAGATTCATATACCCAGAGTATGTCAAAATCATTTTTCAAAACTCACCCGTCTCCCCCCCCCCCCCTTCATTCCTCCCCCCCATCGTATCTCGTAAAAACGAGGTAGCGGTGAAGCGAAGCGTAGCGTAGCGTAGGGATAAGGTCACGATAGCTTTCCGGTGGTAGGTATGGTCCTGAGTGGAGCGAAGGGGGGAGGTGGCGAGCGAAGCGAGCCGGCGACCTCCGTAGCGCAACGAAGGTTGAGTGGGTGAAGCGTCACGCAAGGGTTACGACAAGCAAACTTACAACTTGTAACTCTCATGCGTAGGGCAAAAGTACCAAGCCTCCCCTTTGGGCCTCCCCCCCCCCCTCCCAATCGTATCTCAGAAACTAAGAGACCCTTGTTTTGTTTTTTCACGGATTCGTATAGAGGAGGCTCGGAAAAGAAAAAACAGAAGAGACTTGGAACTTTTTTTTCTGATTCATATCAAGGGGCCCAGAGTTGGTCAAAATCATTTTTAAAAAACACCCCCCCTCCCCCTCTTCACCCCTCCCTCCATCGTAAGCGGTAAAGCGAAGCGTAGCGTAGCGTTGGGATAAGGTCACGATAGCTTTCCGGTGGTAGGTAGGTCCTGAGTGGAGCGAACCTGCGAGACCGAGTGGGGCGAAGGGGGAGGTGGCGAGCGAAGCGAGCCGGCGACCTCCGTAGTGTAACGAAGGTTGAGTGGGTGAAGCGTAACGCAAGGGTTACGACAAGCAAACTTACTTCTTGTAATTCTCATGAGTAGGGCAAAAGTATTTAGCCTCCCCCCCCCTCCCAATCGTATCACAGATAATAAGGGACCCGTGTTCTGTTTTCTTACGGATTCGTATAAAGGAGGTTCGGAAAAGTAAAAATCATTTTTCAAAACTGCCCCTTACCTTGTGATGGATAGTTTTTGTGTTTTCATCATGGGTGTCGTTTCCGTGGTTTTCCAGGGTGCTAAAACCGATGGCGAGGTCAAAATGACAATCTAAGATGGCGGCTGCAATAATTTTCGAATTATTCATCATGGGAGTCGTTTTCATGGTTTTCTGGTTTTCCAGGGTGCTAAACCGATGGCGAGGTCAAAATGACAATCTAAGCTGGCGGCTGCAATACTTTTCGAATTATTCATCATGGGAGGTCGTTTTTTCCTGTTTTCGAGGGTGATAAAGCCGCTAGTGATGGTCAAAATCCACATCAAGATTGGCGGCTGCAAAAATTCTAAGTTTTCATCATGGATGTCGTTTTCATGGTTTTCGAGGGTGATAAAACCGATGGCGAGGTCAAAATGACAATCTAAGATGGCGGCTGCAATAATTTTCGAATTATTCATCATGGGAGTCGTTTTCATGGTTTTCGAGGGTGATAAAGCCGATAGTGAGGTCAAAATCAAAATCCAAGATGGCGGCTGCAAAAAATTCTAAGTTTTCATCATGGATGTCGTTTTCCATGGTTTTCGAGGGTGATAAAACCGATGGCGAGGTCAAAATGACAATCTAAGATGGCGGCTGCAATAATTTTCGAATTATTCATCATGGGAGTCGTTTTCATGGTTTTCGAGGGTGATAAAGCCGATAGTGAGGTCAAAATCCAAATCCAAGATGGCGGCTGCAAAAATTCTAAGTTTTCATCATGGATGTCGTTTTCATGGTTTTCGAGGGTGATAAAACCGATGGCGAGGTCAAAATGACAATCTAAGATGGCGGCTGCAATAATTTTCGAATTATTCATCATGGGAGTCGTTTTCATGGTTTTCGAGGGTGATAAAGCCGATAGTGAGGTCAAAATCCAAATCCAAGATGGCGGCTGCAAAAATTCTAAGTTTTCATCATGGATGTCGTTTTCATGGTTTTCGAGGGTGATAAAACCGATGGCGAGGTCAAAATGACAATCTAAGATGGCGGCTGCAATAATTTTCGAATTATTCATCATGGGAGTCGTTTTCATGGTTTTCGAGGGTGATAAAGCCGATAGTGAGGTCAAAATCAAAATCCAAGATGGCGGCTGCAAAAATTCTAAGTTTTCATCATGGATGTCGTTTCCATGGTTTTCGAGGGTGATAAAACCGATGGCGAGGTCAAAATGACAATCTAAGATGGCGGCTGCAATAATTTTCGAATTATTCATCATGGGAGTCGTTTTCATGGTTTTCGATGGTGATAAAGCCGATAGTGAGGTCAAAATCAAAATCCAAAATGGCGGCTGCAAAAATTAAAAGTTTTCATCATGGATGTTGTTTTCATGGTTTTCGAGGGTGATAAAGTCGATAGTGAGGTTAAAATCAAAATCCAAGATGGCGGCTGCAAAAATTAAAAGTTTTCATCATGGATGTCGTTTTCATGGTTTTCGAGGATGCTGAAGCCGATAGTGGGGTCAAAATCAAAATCCAAGATGGCGGGTGCTAAAATGTTCCAATTGTTCATCATGGGAGTCGTTTTCATGGTTTTCGAGGATGCTAAAGCCGACAGCGAGGTCAAAATGAAAATCAAAGATGGCGGCTGCTATAATTTTTGAATTGTTCATCACGGAAGTCGTTTTCATGGTTTTCGAGGATGCTAAAGCCGATAGTGAGGGTGAAATCAAAACCCAAGATGGCGATTGCAGAAAATTTTAAGTTTTCATCATAGATGTCGTTTTCATGGTTTTCGAGGGTGCCTAAGCCTATAGAGAAGTCAAAATCAAAATTAAAGATGGCGGCTGCAATAATTTTCGAATTGTTCATCATGGGAGTCGTTTTCATGGTTTTCGAGGATGCTAAAGCCGATAGTGAGGTCAAAATCAAATTCCAAGATGGCGGCTGCTATAATTTTCGAATTATTCACCATAGGAGTCGTTTTCATGGTTTTCGAGGATGCTGAAGCCGATAGTGAGGTCAAAATAAAAATCCAAGATGGTGGCTGCGATAAAATTTTTGAATTGTTCATCATGGGAGTCGTCTTCTTGGTTTTCAAGGATGCTAAAGCCGATAGTGAAGTCAAAATCAAAATCTAAGATGGCGACTGCAAAAAATTCTAAGTTTTCATCATGGATGTCGTTTTCATGGTTTTCGAGGGTGATAAAGCCGATAATGAGGTCAAAATCAAAATCCAAGATGGCGACTGCAAAAAATTCAAAGTTCATCATGGATGTCGTTTTCATGGTTTTCGAGGGTGTTAAAGCCGATAGTGAGGTCAAAATCAAAATCCATGGCGGCTGCAAAGATTCTAAGTTTTCATCATGGATGTCGTTTTCACGGTTTTCGAGGGTGCTAAAGCCGATAGTGACATCAAAATAAAAATCCAAGATGGCGGCTGCTATAATTTTTGAATTGTTCATCACGGGAGTCGTTTTCATGGTTTTCGAGGATGCTGAAGCCGATAGTGAGGTCAAAATAAAAATCCAAGATGGCGGCTGCTATAATTTTTGAATTGTTCATCATGGGAGTCGTCTTCTTGGTTTTCAAGGATGCTAAAGCTGATAGTGATGTCAAATTCAAAATCCAATATGGCGGCTGCAAAGATTCTATGTTTTTATCATGGATGTCGTTTTCATGGTTTTCGAGGGTGATAAAGCCGATAGTAAGGTCAAAATCAAAATCCAAGATGGTGGCTGCAAAAAATCTAAGGTTTCATCATGGATGTCGTTTTCATGGTTTTCGAGGGTGATAAAGCCGATAGTAAGATCAAAATCAAAATCCAAGATGGTGGCTGCAAAAAATCTAAGGTTTCATCATGGATGTCGTTTTCATGGTTTTCGAGGGTGATAAAGCCGATAATGAGGTTAAATTCAAAATCCAAGATGGCGACTGCAAAAAATTCAAAGTTCATCATGGATGTCGTTTTCATGGTTTTCGAGGGTGTTAAAGCCGATAGTGAGGTCAAAATCAAAATCCATGGCGGCTGCAAAGATTCTAAGTTTTCATCATGGATGTCGTTTTCACGGTTTTCGAGGGTGCTAAAGCCGATAGTGACATCAAAATCAAAATACAAGATGGCGGCTGTGATAATTTTCGAATTGCTCATCATGGGAGTCGTTTTCATGGTTTTCTAGGATGCTAAAGCCGATAGTGATGACAAAATCAAAATCTATGATGGCGACTGCAAAAAATTCAAATTTCATCATGGATGTCGTTTTCATGGTTTTCGAGGGTGCTAAAGTTGATAGTGATGTCAAATTCAAAATCCAATATGGCGGCTGCAAAGATTCTATGTTTTTTATCATGGATGTCGTTTTCATGGTTTTCGAGGGTGATAAAGCCGATAGTAAGGTCAAAATCAAAATCCAAGATGGCGACTGCTAAAAATTCTAAGTTTTCATCATGGATATCGTTTTCATGGTTTTCGTGGGTGCTAAAGCCGATAGTGTGGTCAAAATCAAAATCCAAGATGGCGACTGCAAAAAATTTAAAGTTCATCATGGATGTCGTTTTCATGGTTTTCGAGGGTGCTAAAGCCGATAGTGAGGTCAAAATCCATGGCGGCTGCAAAGATTCTAAGTTTTCATCATGGATGTCGTTTTCATGGTTTTCGAGGGTGCTAAAGCCGATAGTGAGGTCAAAATCAAAATCCAAGATGGCGACTGCAAAGATTTCAAATATAACCGGCGATATGTTCTCTAGCAATACCCGATTCCATAGTTAGAATATAAAAAAATGTCGCTTCTATGACGGTAACATTGAATCTATGACAAATCTAGGCGCGCACTCATTCTGGATGTGACACAGTGGTGATGCGTGGTGTCGTCTCTATACGTAGTAATAATAGCTCAATCGTTGCTGGTAAGATTATTTTACCACAAAATATTTTAATCAAATTTTCTTAAATACGTTTGCTCAGAGTATCTTCTTTTAGAGACACAATTTTCGATTCCTGCCACACATAAAATGACCTACCTACCTATTTCAATCGTATTAGTGTGCAGAAAGGTATAATGTTTCATATTAATGAACTTGGAAAAAAAATTTCAATTCCAATTCTATATTTCGCGCCCCGCCAAAACGCCCTGCATCTTTAAGTACTACAAAAAACTGGCCAAGTGCGAGTCGGACTCGCGCATAAAGACTTCCCTACAGACAGACAGAAGGATAGACAGCGAAGTCTTAGTGATAGGGTCCCGTTTTATCGTAGGGGTAAAAAAAGGCATTATTGTCGGAGCCACGATATCTGATATAGGCTATCGGAAGAATGGTTAGTTAACTTGCATTGCCGAATCATAGAAGAATGCCTACGTTTTATATCAAGTCTACAAAAACATAACTCTAATAATGCACTGAGATCCGCTCCACTTCAAGAAGTTGAAATGAGCATTCAAGTCGCGCGTCAAAGTCATCAGGATGAAACGATTCAGGGAGAGGGATTATTTGCCCAGCTCTTTTACGCGGAAATCATGAAAGTAAAATATAGTGATGCAATTGCAACAGTAAGCACATTGGGGAACCCATCATTTTTCTTAACGTTTACCTGTAATCCCAAGTGGCCTAAAATTCAACAATCCAGTCGAAGCACCTATGTAAATCTTTCTGTGTGTGCTAGATTTTTTAATTTAAAGCTAGCAGAATTATTAAGAGATATCCGAGGTGGTAATTGGTTTGGCAAATGTATTTATCTGATGCACGTAATAGAAAACAAGGAGGGTGTTTAACCAGTGTGTGATGCCAGTGATTACATATGGCTCTAAAACGTGGTCTTTGACTGCTGGCCTTTTAGAGACTAAAAGTCACTCAACGAGCAATGGAAAGAGCTATGCTCGGAATTTCTTTGCGGGATAAAATCCGGAACACGGATATTCGCCGAAGTACCAGAGTCACCGACATAGCTCTTAAAATTTGCAAGTTCAAGTTGCAATGGGCAGGCCACATCACTCGTAGAACTGACAACCGATGGGGAAGAAAAGTTCCTGAAAAGGACCTGAAGACGCAACGTAGGTAGGCCTCCCATGCGTGGATTTTAGTCAGTACAAGTCTGACAGTACCTCCCGCCCTGCCCGGGGTTGGAGGTCTCATTTGATGATTTTACAGCGCTAAAAAAAAAAAAATAAGGGTCCTGACGAATTGCGCATAGCCGTCGTACCGGAAGAACATGAAAATAACGAAATTCGATGAAGTATTCGATGTGACCGCGCGCGAACCCAACGTCAAACAGCTGTCAGTGCATTTAGAAAATCAAAAAACCGTTTATTTAAAACCAGGCACTGAAGTAGAAGCCGCGCAAAAAGCTGGTTCGGACCTCATTATCTCTTTTAACCGCCCCGTAAGAGACGAATTTGACTCATTGACCTACTTGGACTTTTACGAACAGTACATTGTTCATAAACAAAAAATACGGTTGAAACATCAAATCATAAGTTTATTACTAAAAGACAAAAGGGTGAGCTTATCGTGCGTCTGTTTTGGGTCGCACCTAACAGAGGCGAACAGTTTTATCTTAGAACTCTATTTAAATAATTCTCGTGTCGTAGTTCACCGATCTTAAATATTTTGGTGGTCCCGATTGTAAATTGTCCAAAACACAACCCCGCGAGCTGCTCGCAGCTCGCGCAACGCCCAAATACTAGTTACCAATATAAAATTAAGTATAATTGGTCTATTAAATGTGGAATAAATCATGTAAAAAGGGACATAAGTGGACGATATTCAGACGATCGCATGTAGAACCTGGTTAGTTCTCTAGAAATATGGTACAAAAGGAAAGGTGGTATGGTATGGTATAAGTACATATATGGTATAAGAGGATGATGGTGTAAATACTCACCCCAAATTCACTCGCTCCCAGTCTCGGTCGTGAGTACAGTTCGTTCAACGCGTGGTTGTAATGGCACTTCTCTAGGAACGAGGCATCAGACGCCCGCGGGAAGTTGCTCTCGTCGTCCAGAAGGTGCAGGATCCCAACGGGCTTCTTACTCAGCAACTGTATCACTGAAAAAGGTTAGGCAATTTTCAACCTTGTACATAAATAGTAGAACACTTTATGGTAGAATATAGAATCTTTGTCACTGTAAGCGACAAGCAATTTTAAGCTCTGTTGACTCACAATTGATTTCTGATGGAACAAAAAACTGGGTTATTACAGAAGACAAGAAATTTTAAATCTTATTCCTGCACTTTAGAAGATATTTAAAAAATCACGTACCCGGAGAGTTATCATTCCAAGTCAAATTCGACCACTCCAATCTTTCTTTCTGATACTCCTGTTGTTCCAACTTAAATATGTGCTTATTGAAATAATGTTGCAGTGTTTCGTTAGCGTAGTTAATGCAAAGTTGCTCAAAAGAGTTCTCTTCCAAGTCTTCAAATCCAAAGATGTCAAGGAGAGATATTCTGTGAGCATCGTGTAGGCCGGCGCGGTGGACTATCGAGTTGATGCGAAGGACTAGCCAGCTGAATAAAGAGGAGTAGAGGGCCTTGGCGAACGCATCTCTTGCGTCCAAGGCCTGGTCGATGGGCAGTGGAGACCTCATCCGCTCCGCTCTCGCCGCAGTGACCCTTGTAGTCAGGGCCCGAGCCATCGCCTCAGCAGGGACTTTTAATAAATGTGCAGCCCAGCGCACTTCCGCACCCCCGCCAAGTTGCACACCCTCCTGTCCGTGTCGCAGCTGTCTTCTATGAAAATACACATTACCCAAATGCAGTACAGCTGCCAAAACTCTTATGATATCTTCTCGCTCTGCATCCCCAATGCCGAGGACTTGCATAGCGCCACATAAAGCGGACCAATCAGCGCCAGCACCCGCCCCACCGGAGTCTCCTCCTTGATTCAAATAGAAATAATGTTCGGCAGTCAGAAGACCTCTCGACCGCCTTTGTTCTTCATCTAGTCCAGCTAGCAGTTCATAGAATACGTGATAGTTCCTTTCTCCAGGAGACTGTGTGACTATACGGGACTTCTCCAGCAAGTAGTGTGCTACCCTCGCTCCAGCTAAAGATCCATCTTTGAAATACAATTCCAAGAGCTTTCCAAATCGACTAGAATTGTGGTTTTTTGGTGTTCTTGCATTTCCGAAAGCTTCTAGCAAGGGGGCTGCTTCTAAAATTTGTTCGGAGACGGGGGCACGGCCGGGGGGCGCGGGGGCAACGGCGGCGAGGAACTGGACGGCCAGCTTTGTGGACTCGGTCTTGCCCGCGCCGGACTCGCCGGAGATGAGGATAGCTTGAGGCTGCGGGAGGGCCGCGCGTGCAGCCGCCGCTATGGCAAACAAGTGTGGTGGGAGATCGCCTAGCGCCTCTGCTGCGTGGTACCTGGAAGTGACGGGAATAACGTAAAGATTTGTAACAAGAAAAAAATAGAGTTAACGTTGTGAAAGTTGATGTGCGCTCACAAATGCACCCGAATGTAACTGCAACATACTTAAATGTCAACTAGTGTATTCTACATTTGCTGAAGGTTTTAGTCATAAATTTTATGAAATAAATCCTTACCTCCTTGCAGTCTGCAAGCCATACAACGCGTCGACAGGTCTATACGGGTTGACAGCCACAAGTATGGACCCCGCATACGTGTATATCAGACCCTGTTCATATCGAAGCTTCAGGTTCCATAGCAGGGCCGCTTCGTGCAGGTCGTGGAGTCTCGTCATGTCGTCCACCCCCGTGGGGCCCAGCTCCTCGCGGGGCCAGACTGGGTCGCCTTCATCTTCACCGTTGCCCATTTGCAGGGCAAAGGTTTGTGGCTGTTGATGGAAAAGAAATTGTTAGAATAGTTGTAAAGCTGTTTGTAGGAAGTTATCTCTGGAACTACTGAACCCATTTCGAAAATTCTTCAAGTTTTTTCTTTTGTGATATCCTGAATATTGACCAAGAAATAGCGCTTATAAACTCCAGAATGGTGACTTGTGACGTCAGAATTAACTAAATTGTGATTTATTGCCAACATTGAAAGCGTCGTATCTCCGTCAATTTTGGTTTACGTGCCAAAAGAAAAAATACGGGTCAGAATTTACTAAATTATCTAACTGACGGACTAATTAGATTTTTTTTAATCAAAGAGCCAATTCAAGCATGCGCTTGCACAATCCTCATAATTACCAACATTCGAAACTAAAACCGTTTCTTATTTAAAATTTAAAAAACGAACATCGAAACGTCATCAGGTTGGAAAATGAAGAAGCCTAAGTACCGTAACTGTGACATAACGAGTTGACTCCTCACAATGCTATCAGAGCATCTGCTGCGACCTACTGAGATCTTTTCGCTATCGAGATCACTTTAATTCGTCACATTTCAACGCTCGCTGGCTTTGCATATTTGTAGTGTAACTTGAAAGACGCGTAATGGATTAAAATTGATTTGAATTCTCGTAATTGTCTCGTAGCAAGAGCATCCGCTGAACGTTAGCTCCTAAATTCGACTTTCTGGATAAAGGCATAGTCGACAATATTGCTATTAAATAGAATAGCTACTTATTCTATTTAATAGCAATATTGTCGACTATAGAACTACATTACACAAAAAAATACTAAGTCACGCACAACCAAATAAATTAAATGATCAGCACAATGTTCAAAAAATAGGCCAAGCCAAACGGAACCCCGGGGTGCCCCTAAAACTAAAAACTTTGCCAAATTGTAATATTTGTGGCTGAGTTAATAATATTGTTAGTAGGTTAATTATTTTCCTGTAGCAAACTACGCTCCATTTCCAATCGTGCCTTGGTAACCTAAAAGTGTCGCCAAAATAACGTCTCCATTCATTTTTTTTTTCATTCCAAAGAAGAATGGACAAAACGTCCCATCCCTTGTAACACTTCCATCTATATATCAAATGAAAGCACTTGAAAAGTGTACCATTTCATTGTATGACAGCAAACCTGTAAACCATGGGAGAAAAAAGTTATTGAGACTTGAAAGTCAAAATACCAAAGATACATAATGTTAGGCAGAAGTCGTGTAAGTCTTAAATTATATTAATCCATACTCAATGCTCTCCTTGTGCTATTGCATCGTTGACGTTTCTGCATTTAAAAATGCCTGGAGTGGGGGCGGTTCTTGTTTTAACCACTGAGCGCAATGGTAGAGTTTACCGTCAAATAAAGAAGAAAATAAAGATAAACGTGAGAGGTGGTACACACAACTAATAAATAAATTAAAAAATATATAAAAAAGAACATGACAACAAATCATGATGATGTGTGCATTTTTTAATCGATTTTCGGACTACATTCAGCTCGTTCACGGTTCTGTGCCTTAGCGATTGGGTTTGTCGACTATGGAAGTCGAAGAAAGGCGTTAACTACGTGTTACGTGTTCGCGATCATTGTTGTAGTTGTTAGTATTATGATTTTCTTTTAAAGAGTCAGAAGAGGGTGCCGGTTGAGCTCCCGTTATGTCAACAATTTTACTCTTTCTCATGATCTGTACACATATTAGATTGAGAAAAAGCTAAGAGCAATGTTTTCTTCTAAAAATCGAAATTCATCTTTTGACATGAAATTCTCAATAACTTTTTTCTCCCATAGTTTACAGGTTTGCTGTCATACAATGAAATGATACACTTTTCACGTACTTTCATTTGATATATGGATGGGAGTGTTACAAGGAAAGGGACGGGGTCCATACATTTCTGCCCATTCTTCTTTAGAAGTTCTGTAGCCCTAGCACTTTACAGAGTCTTTCCAGTATTTACAGCGTTTCTTGTATGAAAAAATGGAACAGCGCCTCCGGTGTGCGAAGAAAGTACGATTTTTTTCCTTGAAAATTGTCAATTTTAAAGTTTACTTAACGTCTCATATGCTGAAAACTCGTGCTAAGGGTACTGAACTACCTAGCAAAATATAAACTCTGTCGTGCCAGAAACAGCAAGAATAAGGATCAGTGTGGCTTATGGCATGGTCTTTAATACTTTCATTTATTTTCTCAGCTGTATCTATCGCAAAACGTATGTAACTCGTGGCCAAGCAATTACAGCACCTTTGCATCGAATAACATTTATATTACGAAGTGGTCTTGCTCGAGTAAGCTTCATCACTTCATTGGCCATTGAAGCAGCATTGATTAAAGAGGTACTGTTAACCGACCCCCATTAAAATCGGACATTAGCAAATTAAAATAAGCCATCTCCATTACATATTGACAGCTGGTCATTAAGCATATTGTTATGCTCGGAGCGTATGGAACAAGTGATGCCTTTATTTAAATTAACTAGCTATTTGCCCGTGGCTTTGCATGGCATGCTTATCGAAATTATAGCTGGGGAATTTATTACCGAGATAAAATTTAAATAAATCCCACTAGAACGTACTACTGGGACTGAAAAAAACTTTTTGTTCTAAACCTGGTCATAGTCACGGGACTGTGTAAACAGGGGACCTGGAATGCAAAGAGTATGTGAAAGAAAAGGGTGGTTTTTAGTCAGTCTATGCTATCAATCAGTCACTTCAGCTCCACCAGGGCAAGAGGACGTGAATATCACTATCACTACATAGTATAAAACAAAGTCGCTTTCTCTGTCCCTTCCCTATGTCCCTTTGTATGCTTAAATCTTTGAAACTACGCAACGGATTTTGATGCGTTTTTTTAATAGATAGAGTGATTCAAGAGGAAGGTTTTTATGTATATAACATGCATAATATAATAGAGGTTGCACCTGTGCGGAGCCGGGGCGGGTCGCTAGTTTGTAATAAAAAAAGAGTTTCCTAATTTACATTAAAATGTTTCCGGCCGTTACAGCGTGTAAAGGTAACATACAGTGAAAAGTTGCTTATTTCTCATAAAGACAGTATAAAACAGAATAAATAGGGAATGGTTTATGAAATATGGAATGGCTTTATATGAGAAACTAAGCGAAAACGAAACTAATCAATTTCACACACATGTATGCATGTGTATCATATAAAATGCAATTTTATTTAAATATATTGAGGTTTAACGAGCGTAACTAAAGGGGACTAAATGGTTCATTATGTTAGTTCATTCATTGATGTAAATGTTAGTCTTTATTACAGAGTCAATGCACCAAGGCATGTCGGCAGGGTGGCAACTCTTCGAATAGATACATGCATTTTTTTGGGTGTTAAAATCATCATCAAATGAGTCCTCGGTACCCTGGATGGACCGGATAGGACTAACAGACACTTATTGACTAAAACCCACACCATATACCTTCACATTGTATGTTAGGGTCGCGGTACCTTCCTTATGCAGTCCTACGATTGCTGTAGTTACAGACAATCTGCATGGAATTTGAAAGGAATTAATTGGCTAGTAAAGGCTTCGTATAGTCGTCATCTATGTCGCACGAAGCATTAACCAAGCATAAAGAACAACAACGCGTCAGCGACATCAGTCACATAGATAGACAGTGTGTGACAAAGAGTGACAGAGACAACTTTTTACAAAGCTAAAACTAGCCGACGATATCTCTTACCAAAGGTACGACGTATAGACGTACGGTCGCGGGACTTATCTCATTACCGTGACCCCGGAACATAAAGGGGTATTGAAGGACACCGTGGATTTTAGTCAGTACGAGTCCGACAGTCTCTCCGGCCCTGTCCGACGTGGGAGGACTCATTTGATGATTTTACCACGTAAAAAAAAAGTACAGACGTACGGCAAACTACCACAATCTGTTAAACATTTCCAACTGAACATAAACCTTCCACTGTTGTGATAAAGTTCAAAGATCGATTAAAGAATATATTGAAAGATCGGATTAGGTTGATGTTCTGTCATCTTGTAGAGTCCGCGTCACGACTGAAGTCCTGTGAAAAATTCGTGGCAACAATTTTTTTTAATGCAATTTTTGTAATGACATTATCACTAGTGCCGCGTCAAAAGGACTTGAATCATGACGACGGACTCTACCAGTACGAAAGTTGAAATGCCCAGTTTTCTGATATACAAAATAAAAAATAAACAATTACATTGTTCACAAGTACATCCAAGCACAGATCCTTTAACGAAGACACAGATATAGGCCTCCGCCTCCTCAAACTTTTATCGTAGCTGAGCGATTTCTCGCTGCACGACCTCGAAGGCACTTTCTTCATGATCGACTTAATATTCTTCGTGTCACAGCTGTTCTGTCGTCGAGATACTAAACGAAACCGACATGAGGAGTTGCAGGGATCGTTAGACATGCAAGATTTTAGAGATTCTGGTGAGCTGTGCGGTGTGGGAGCAAATCGGACACGCATCGGCCAACACGACAGATTTGACGAAATCTTTCGAAGCTTTTGTATCAAGTTATTGGACAGCTATTGTAGCTTTGTCCATGGTCCTTTAGTTAACAAAAAGATGAATTGATTTCACATAAGTATCACGTTTTTCTTAAGCTTCCATTTCGTCTATTTCTGTCATTATAATCCCGACACAAATTGGCCAATACGACAGATTTGATGAGTCTTCCAATTATTTTGTATAATTTTTGGATACGTTGCAATTGTAGCTTTGAACATAGTCTTTAGTTGACAAATATATGTATTTATTCCTCATAAATATCAAATTGTTCTTCCACTTCCCATTTCGTCCCCACATTTAACTCAATATAACCTAATTACCACAGCCAAAAACAATCATTTTTCAACACAAGAATAACACTATTTCCACAACTTTTCACTGCACCAGTTTTAAGCGAGGAAACCGCAAATAGTCTCATGGAATTAAACGTATCCCGCAAAAGTGCGTTGCGCGGTGGTTGACTCGTGGAGGCTAACTGATTGTACCACATACCACCATACCAAGATAGATAGATACACAGAAACTGTTATGCTATGCTCTTAGGATAACGGCGTGGCTGGACCAGTCAATTGAGTAATACGCGGAGATGTGCAGGTTTCCTATTTATGTATTGATTGGCAATTTGATTTGAGTTTTCGCGGCAGTAATGAGAAAATGCGAACGGTTTTTTTTTCCGTTTCGAATTAAGGTTTATATCGAGTTGTATCAAGTTAGGTTATCAATGAAACATGTGCGTGTAAGATTCAATAAAAGCTTGGTTAAAGGTATGTATTGTTTAATAATGTCGGTATTTGTGTCCGTGAGTACCTACATGAAGTGGAAAGTTGCAGGAGACTTAAGTTACTTACCAACAATATCTAGGTCTTGCTAGCACCACAAATTGCTAGGATACAGTTTAAACATTCTGTTGTTACTGAACGTTTGTAGACGGCTGATATCTTAACATCTTTCTGATGCACAAGATATGAACATAAAACGAAAACTGGTGATTATTATATTGGTGCAAGCGGGCCATAGACATCTGCAAAAGTTGCTCTATCAATCACTAATTTCGCTTATCTCATAACAGAATAGTTTAATTAATCATCACAATATTTGCGTGCAACTATTTTAGAAAACCAAGCACTGAGCGAATCAAGAAATCAAATTACGGCTCTATACAGGGTGTTTCTTTTAAATTGACCAAAAGGGAGAAATCTGCATCCATAAGAGATAAGGGAAAACTTTCTTAGGAACCTTTAGCTCTTTTTTTACACTGATAATTTTGACGTTTTTATTTTTTTGTTCAAGTGTGAGCTGTCCAAAGAAATGAGGAAAATAAACAAAAAAAAGTTTTAATGCCGTTGGACTCTGTTTCATGTAAGGATAATTTCATTGTACCGGAAGAAAAAAATCGGGACGGCATAAAAAAAAATGTTTTTTTTTTCGTTCATACAATTTGTATGAAAACATATTTTGCTAAAGAAGAATGGACAAAACGTCCCATCCCTTGTAACACTTCCATCTATATATCAAATGAAAGCACTTGAAAAATGTATCATTTCATTGTATGACAGCAAACCTGTAAACCATGGGAGAAAAAAGTTATTGAGACTTGAAAGTCAGTGTCTTATTGTGAAAGTACAATATGATCATGTTTTGTTTCTGTTAGGTGTGCAACAACAGTATTTTTTCTGCTAACTGTGGAGGCTTTTAAATGGCTGATCGTTCTTCAACTTATTATCTACTTATGTATTGTTAGCTGTAAGCCACCCAAATACAATAAAATAAAATACCAACGATACATAATGTTAGGCAGAAGTCGTGTGTCTTAAATTATATTAATCCATACTCAATTCTGTCCTTGTGCTAATGCATCGTTGACGTTTTTGTATTTAAAAAATGCCAGGAGGGGGGGCGCTTCTTGTTTTAACCAATGAGCGCAATGGGAGAGTTTCCCGTCAAATAAAGAAGAAAAGAAAGAAAAACGTTTGTTTGAGAGCCGGTACACACAACAAACAAAGAAAAAACGATTAAAAAAAAACATGATAACAAATCATGAGTTTCGGTTCTGTGCCTTAACGATTGGGTTTGTCGAATATGGAAGTAGAAGAAAGGCGTTAACTATGTGTCACGTGTTCACGATCTTTGTTGTAGTTGTTAGTATTATGATTTTCTTTTAAAGAGTCAGAAGTGGGTGCTGGTTGAAGTCCGGTTATGTGAACAAGGTTACTCTTTCTCATGATCTGTATAAATATTAGATTGAGGAAAGCCAAGCGCAATGTTTTCTTCTAAAAATCGAAATTCATCTTTTGACATGAAAGTCTCAATAACTTTTTTCTCCCATAGTTTACAGGTCTGCTGTCATACAATGAAATGATACACTTTTCACGTACTTTCATTTGATATATGGATGGAAGTGTTACAAGGAAAGGGACGGGGTCCATACATTTCTGCCCATTCTTCTTTGACCAACTTCTACCCTCCCGATTCTTTTCTTCCGATACAATAAAATGATCCTTACATGAAACAGAGCGAACAGCATTAAATTTTTTTTTGTCAATTTCACTCATTTCTATGGACAGCTCACACTTGACCAAAAAAATAAAAACGCCAAAATTTTCAGTATCAAAAAAGAGCTAATGGTTCCTAAGAAAGTTTTCTAGTATCTCTTAAGGATGCAGATTTCTCCTTTTTGGCCAATTTAAAAGAAACACTCTGTATAGTATAAGTAATGTGAATTAGATTACCTAATGATTATTAAATATTACTTAATTAGCCGATACTTTCCGTTCCTGTTTTACCTCAGCCGGGAAGTTCCAATTGTTTACCCAGTTTTAGAAAATTAGCCGTTGATAATCGTGGCCGAGGTCTAGTAGACATGTACAATTAGAGGATTAGTCAGGCTAATTATAATTAAGAACAAGTACGTGCATTTGTAATGAAATTGACGCTTTAATAACTCAATAGCCCGCGTCAACTGCGACCTTTTTTTTTTTTGCCTGCTTTGCGAATGCTACGGCAGGTGACATACGGGTTGAAACTTTACCGTTATAGAAAACACAGCAAACTGGTTACTGAGGACATGTCTTATTACAACTTCTTTCATTCTCCTTTAAATAAAACCATAGTTCTTCTAAATCAAGTTTCACACATTTGTAGCGTCTATTTTCTTTACGACAGTCGATAGACAAAATCAATAAAACCTAATCAACGTACTAGGCGACCATAAATTATCAAGAAGTGGAGTCGTTGAGTCAACTCTCTATCGGCATTCCGTCGGCGGCCTTGCGATCAGCCGAATGCCTTTTCTCGCCAATCACGGTGGAACAATGTACCCTGTCAGTCTTTGTTGCGATTATTTGCTTTGTATTTAACAAAATAATAGGACTATTTGCTAAGATTTCCGTTTTATTGGACGAAATGGCGGAAATGAGGTGCATAGAGGTCGCGTAGTCGCTGTGACCTTCGTTGATCAACCTGCATTGACTGCACGATCGGAATGTTACATGGATTATGAAGAAAAATAAAATGTTCGTCGCCTCGACCTTGTGATGCAAATTATGGGGATTGGAATGTATATAATGTTATTCTTCAAACAAGTACATACATCAACACAAGATAATCTCGCTAGATCAAGTTGGAAGGCAGATCCAAGTCGCTGTGGTGGCCGAAATATAATAAGGTACTTTTGCAGTTTTTTGCGCTATATCTATTTGGTATAGGGGGCAGCTTATTCAAAATTTTGAGTGATTGCAATTTTCAGCTAAGAGAAAAATTTCCTAAAGCCATTCCAAAATTACGCTCTAAAAACAATATAGCCAAACTGATGCTATCAGAAAGTAATTCATGTAGGTAACAAACTACATTATAATCAATACTAAAACATTATGTTAGATTCAATCAATATTTTAATGTGAACAATAAATAAATAGAAACTATTAGAGCCGCCATGATGCCATCACGTTTTGACACTGAGCTGCAGTTTTGTACGTGACTGTACCACCTACATACTGTAAAGTCGTGATGTAACTGCGTGCGTTGAATAGTTGCATGTACGATTGTATGCGATGGTACTGCTACAATCACAATATTTCGTCAAGGAGTTATCGCATTCCGATTACGAATTAGTTATTGATAGTGTTTTGTTTATGAACTCTTTCTTTGACCAAAGAGCTTCATCATAATTGACTATGGTATCGCCACTCGCTAGTAAGGAGGTTCCTTGTAATTAAAAGAGGCTATGATAGCATTTGTTAGGCTGAAGTTGACCTGATATAAACTGGCAGAATGTTTTAATAACAATGCCCGATTTCGAATAATTCATTTCGGTTCTTTCAAGACATTGCAGAACTGGGAGCAAGGCTACTGAGGATCATAGAAGCTCCATCTTTGGAGACGAAATAATTAATTATTTTGTAGTCTTAATCATAACCTCTATTTTCGTTCAACCCATTGACCACTCTTTCTGGCATGGAAGTATAACCAGGTGTAAGCAAGAAGCCTTTTGTTTTTACCTGTCCATTAAGTTGTGCGGACACCAACAGCACCCTGGCCGCTCGGTGGACCTCCACCAGCTCTCCGGGCAGGGGGGCGGCGGCGCCCGGCGGCTGGAACCATACCGAAGCACCCTCCGACCATTCGGAGAGGCCCCCGGAGCCCGCCATTCTGCGGAAGAAGAAGAAACGTCAAGATTCTGGAGTTTTGTAGAACCAGTTTTTGAAAAAACATCAGTTTGATTATTGAAATACATCCCTGTTGTGAACAAAATCACAAGAATTTGGGTAGATATTCAACAGTTGCTGGACGTAGGTCAATGAATGTTATATGGCATGTATCAGCACTGAGATTTTGTACATGAATAAGGTGTGCATTCAATTTTATAGGTGAAATTCACTAAGTACTACTGTTTCATGAACATTGAATTTACTGTAAACGCTTGTACAGAAGCCAGCAGAGCAACCTAACTCATCTGTCGGCCTCTGTACATGAATTTATGAAGATTAGATTGTATTATTGGTTTATTTGCAATTTCCATGCATGCCAAACAATAGCGTAATAATTATTCTTAAAGAGACGGATTTTCACTTTATAAATTGTATTTAAATAGGACCATCTTATCCCATCTTATCCCATCTTATCCCATCTTATCCCATCTTATCCCATCTTATCCATCTTATCCCATCTTATCCCATCTTATCCCATCTTATCCCATCTTATCCCATCTTATCCCATCTTATCCCATCTTATCCCATCTTATCCCATCTTATCCCATCTTATCCCATCTTATCCCATCTTATCCCATCTTATCCCGTCCTGTTCCGTCCTGTCTCGTCCTGTCCCGTACTGTCCCGTCCAGTCCCGTCCTGTCCCGAGCTGTCCCGTCCTGTCCGTCCTGTCCCGTCCTGTCCCGCCCTGTCCCGTCCTCTCCCATTCTGTCCCGTCCTGTCCCGTCCTATCCTGTCCTGTCCCGTTCTGTCCCGTCCTGTCCCGTCCTGTCCCATCCTATCCCGTCCTATCCCGTCCTGTCCGTCCTGTCCCGTCCTGTCGCGTCCTATCCCATCCTATCCCATTCTATCCCATCCTATCCCATCCTATCCCATCCTATCCTATTCTATCCCATCCTATCCTATCCTACCCATCCTATCATAATTAGATGATTTTTATTGAATATACAGAATCAAGCTAGATCGCGCTATAACTACTCGCGTGGGGAACGACCGTAATTTACTTCTGAACACTTATATTCGAATAATTTTGTAGACTGAACGATCCAATGAACAAAAACTAATTCCTCTCAGTTACGCTAATGTGTTATAAAGTTATCTACATAAATTTCGTACATTTTAGAATGATACCTGGACAATAAACATACAACGACAAACAGACAACAGAAAACCAAACAACAAAATGCTAAAAAGCTAGAAATGGGTCTATTGGTTGTCCTTTAATACTGGCTAAATTTTTGAGTTTTTTTTTAATGTACAAAAATAACTTTTTACAGTTTTATTATATGTATAGATAGATGGAAGGTGAACCGTTCAAGATAGTATGAAACAGAAGACTTCCAGTGCAAATTCATCAGCATTCCTTTTAATTTCATTCAGGCGAGTTGTAATAGTAGGAGTTGTAATGAAACATTCAATTTAAAACACAAGTTATTATTTATTTAATCATTGCAGTCAAGTTCGTAGTTTTATTTACTTATAATAAACAGGCTCATAAAATTAGTATAACAGATTGTGATAACAAGTTAACGAATACAATCTATTCGAACTGTCACAAGTAGATAGGAGAGCAGCCGCAGCCGCAGCCGCATGGAGGAGAGGATGTGAAGCAGATGGGGGTGGGGGGAGGGGGCTGCACACAGAACGGCTCCAGGGGAGGCGGCTGGATGCACATCGGTGGCGGCAGCGGCGGCTGTACCATCACTGGAGGTAGAGGAGGAGGCTGCACGCTAATAGGAGCTGGAGGAGGAGCCTGCACACACATCGGTGGCGGGCACGGAGGCTGCACAGTGATCGGCGCCGGCGCAGGTATCTCAATCATCATAGGAGGCGGCGGCGGCGGCTGAACCATCATCGGAGGTAGAGGCGGCGGCTGTACGGGCATCGGCGGCAAAGCAGGCGGCTGGATCATTATCTGTCCCAAAGGCGGCGGCTGCACTACAATCGGTGGGGGAGGAGGCAGCTCAATCACAATCGGAGGCGGCAGCGGCAGGTCAAGGAAAATCGCTGGCGGCAGTGGAGGGTTGACATACATCGCTGGAGGACAGGGAGGCGTCACGCACATGGGAGGCGGTGGCGGAGGGTTAACACAGATCGGAGGAATAGCAGGCGGAGTTATAGTCATTGGAGGTAAAGGCGGTGGATTGACCATCATGGGAGGAGATGGTGGAGGAGTAACCGTGATTGGGGGAAGACAGGGGAGCTCCAACATGATTGGAGGTAACGGAGGAGGTTGGACTTGAAGTGGTGGAGGCGCTGGTAGTGTGACGTAGACGGGACAAGCTGGGGGAGCGGGGATGTTCAGCGGAGGGGAGCAGCAAGCACACGGTGGGGGTTGTGGTGAGTAAGGACATGCCGGCGCTGGAGGTGATGCGTAGGGCGGGTAGTAATACTGGGCAGCAGCATGCTGAAAAAAATAAACAAACATCAAATCAATTACAGAACAATTGAATGCTTACAAGCTCAAGTTACATATTATTAAAACAATGAAAGAAACATTTTAGTTAGAAACGATGTTATGGAAAATAAAGTAAACAAAGCCTTACCTGAGCAAACGCTACTAATAGTAGCAGAAACATTTTTGTAGGCACCTCCATCGGAGCCCGTTGAACTTGAACTTGTTTGAACCCACAAAAATACCCTGTTTTATACCCACATATTACTTCAGAATTAAATGCAACACCGATAGAAAAGTACGAAATCTTGATTAACAAATATCAAATTCAAGTTATAATTGTGGCTTATCGAGTAAGTAATCTAATAACGTAAATAGTGGTAATGCAAGAAAATCACGTATTAATATAGATAAAGAAATTACAAAAATTTTACGACTAAATTCCGGCAGTGTTATTTTAATATTAGGGGTGTCGAGGTGTGCCGATAGTAGAGCCTTGAGGTACACCCTAGGATTTGCGTTGTTTAAATTAGTAGGAAAGATTTAAGAGGAGCTAGTTGCTAGTAAAAATAAATATACGCAAGAGACGGCGAAAATAGACTCTAGGTGGTCAGGTGTGCCGAGAGAAGAGCCTTGCGGTACACCATTGTATAAATGAGTTGTTTAAATTCGTAGGAAAGATTTAAGAACTGGTTGGTAGTAGAAATAAATATACGCAGGAGACGGCAAAAATACAGACTCTTGGTTGAATGCATCATTAAATTCAGTGTACATGGTAGGCATAATGCGCAGGTATCTGAATTTTCATTAATGTTCTCATCTTAGCAGAACATTTCGTTGTACTAGGTTTGTAAACATTCCTGCTCTATAATACACTCCAAAAGCAGACATGACACAATGATTTAGAAATTACAAAGAGAAAACTGTTGTCTTGCTTATGTCATTACAAATCTCAAAATGTGTTATTGAATCGTTCGTTCGAAAGATTTATTGGTCATCGATCATGGAGTTTTTGCAACCAATGTGTTCATTGATCTTCATTCAATTCTGACTTATTAAAGACGATAAGGATTGATTGTACGTTCATCTTATATTGAAGTTTCATTCAACAAGTGTTTTTGCATCTATTTCTAAAGTTTCTGTTGATATTCTTGTTTGGACGACATTATTAACAAAGGCTGTCTTAATGAATTGTATGTATGCAGATCATGTGCACAGTAAATGAATTCATCTCATCATGTGATCATTCGGTTTTCCCTCTTACTTCTTAGTTAATCCTCGACGCTATCGTCTCAAGACCGTGATGACTAACACTAAACTATGCCAAGACAATTCTGTTCAACTTTTCTTCGAGATTTTTTCCACTCAGATAAACATGAAACTGAAAAACGAAGATAAATATTCCACAGAAATTAAAACTAGCAGCTGAATAGTTCATCATTTCACAAAATTCTTAACAAGAGTCTATAAATTTTACTAGAAGTTAACGCAAACATCATCTATAATTGCATTTTCTTGAAAGCATGACGAAAGTACAGGTATTTAATTAACGAAGTATTGATTTATCGTCACATATCGTTTAATTACTGGATGTTATGTTGTGATTTATACTCAGAGTAAAAATAAGTTAATCGTAAAATCTAATTAGCTAGAAATCTCCTCGAGCAGAACGGGTTGCTGGTACATCACTCTGTCGGAAATGATTTTCACTTTCTTTCCCTACGTCACTGACATTCAGGTGCTATTAAGGTACATTAGTAGTACTATGTAAGTGCTTGAGTAGAAATCAGCTTGCTTCGCTTTCCTTGCGTGTGTGGAGAAGCAGCTCTATGGGAAATGCGGTGAAAAGGGAACATTTTCACTTGTTGTACATGACAAAGCTAGGGAATTGAATTAGCCTTGTATACATAATGTATACTGGGACCTTTAACGTCTTACATGTCCAGATCATCAAGCAGCACATGTTGAAGAGGTAAGATAAAGCTTTTAACAATTTCAACACTTTCTCGATGCTGATGATTATCAAAATCTTTAAAGACACTTTCATTGTCAGCTTTTATTGAGATTTATATAAGATCAATGCTATACTATATCCCATTTTCTTCACAAATTAAAGTGCTATTAATATACATATTGTTTTTCCATGATTCCATCGATCAATACGCATTGTCGATTCGCAATAAACTTTCTCTGACATTTATTCCATCAAGCACTCATAGCAACAACATTTAGTTAAAAGTTAACTAAAATATTTTAAACGAAATTATATTCACAACTCTCTCAAACTTTTCTCCAAACCTTTCTTTCCAACCAGAAATCGTAGACAGCTGATTAAACAAATTAAATTAACATAACCATTTCTAATCATAAACTAGTTGGTTTAAATATCGAACGCACCCAGCACGACCCAAAAAAAGTTCATTGGATCCGGGAAACAATGGTCACAGAGCTACTTCCGTCTGCCAAAGACGTGGAACCGTACCCACCTCTGATGCATACCAATAGATATAACCCTACCGATTTCAACAGGCACTTAGAAACACGTGTGTAGACTAAATTAAGTGCGTCTTCAACCGGCCGGGTAGTCGCAGTGTTGTGTATTCTGGCTTCGCGTCGACCTCAAGAGGTAAGGCTTTCTACACGCACGTTCGCTGCGTCCATAAGTTGATCTTAGGTGTTGAGTAAATAATTAATAGGCGAACTCAATGCAAGTTAAGTCGTAGAGAATGTCATGGTTAAGTTAGATTTGCAAGCTATTTGCGACTTACGGTTAAAATTTTGGTTAACTTCTTCTTCTTCCGGCCTTATCCCATGTTTATTTGGGGTCGGCTCTCCTAATCGTTCTTCTCCAAAGATGTCTTTCCTGGGTCGTCATTGGGTTGACCCAATGACCATAATTAACCATAATTTGAGAAATAGTATTGACACTATTTCTAAAATTATGGTTAACATACCACATTATTTAAAACACTATATCATGTAGTTAATAGTTAACATTCACGATTGCTCAAACCTTAAAAAAAGCTACAATTTTGTATCAAAATGTTTAACCAACTTGGTTTCCACCAAGGCGTCATACTCGGCCCATGTTTGGTAAAGGTAGTTGTCGTAGTAACTTTGGCTTTCTGATTCACAATACTACTGCAGAATTCAATACACGTACGGTATGTTTACAAAGTTCAAGAACAACTCGATTCTACATAAGTACACAACACCATAACCTTGGATACCAGTGTGTAGATTTTGATTTGTTTTTTCAAGTTGCTTTAGACAAATAAGGGTCACATCATACTCAAGTTGCTTAGAGCAGTGAAATCTTTGATAGAGCAAAAATATTAGAAGTCGACAGCAAAAGACATTGGGAAATGCAAAGAATGGAATTTGCTAAGACTGGAACAATCACACAATAATTCAAATTCTTTTATTTCAGGTAATTACCCATACATAATACATAATAGTTACATACACTCATGCATACATTACATGCATAAGTTAAATTAAAGGAGATGTTTCATTCTGGGCTCAGTCTATGTACACCATATCAATAAATAGGAAAAAAATAGGGGAATTCCTTAAAAATACTGAAAAAATCATTTGAAGACGGGTTTAGCTGTTAAAAAATGATAATTAGGGGCGTTTTTTAGCACGATAACCCCATTATAGGTCGGCCATAATAACTAGGTAGAATATTAGATAGTACTGACATAAGCTATAAACTTAAGTACAATCTGATAGCGTGAAGTGAGGACAGTAATTCATGAACATTATACCAATGTAGACATAAAGGGCCAGCTAGGCAGTTAGATAGCCTTGACAACATAGTAAGCCTAGGCATTGTTATCAAGTAGGCAGGTCAAGCATTAGAAAGCTCGGAAGGTTCTACGGATGGGTCGTAAAGATTTGCCACTGAGCTTTCAAGATGAATAAAAGGCTTAGACGTGTATTCAACAAATTTTAAAGATGCTCATAGACTTGAGCATTGACTTGAAACAAAATCTAGTATTCGCAATTTTTTAATATTGTCGAACTGAACTAGCAATAGCGCCAAACATCGCATCGCTACAAACTTTTCCGCGAAGTTACTTACGAACGCTCTAGTCGATGGTGATCAAGATTTTTTTTCGTCATGAAGATGTCAGACTTGACAGTCGACTCGGCAAAAAGCTCGCCAGAAAACTCTAGAGATTCTCTCTCTTTAGATTGCTGGCTAAGACGGTCTCGTTTGTTTTTCTGTAACATAACATTCGCAAGAATGCTAATTACAATGCTCAAGTTTATCATCACCTTCAATAAGAAAATTGTTGGTGAAAGGAATCACAGTAATAAAGGTATATGTAATGACAAGTATGCAGCTAGGCATAATAATTTTGCTGAATTAAGAGCTAAGGTAGATATTATGCTTTTTATAGAATTTTGAAGTGTGACAACAATCCCTACGTGTGTTGGTAGTGATACCACGTGTACGGAAGCTTAACTTGGGACGCCTATCGGCTAAATGGACTGAAGAATTAAAAAGATTGATAAGACAGAATTAATGCACAAGGTAGGCAGGTCATCTGGCTAAACGCAGAGATGGCAGATGGAGTAAGGTTTTCCAAAGAAACCAGGGCCGTCCAAAAACCCGTTAGGTTGACGACATCGTCAAGATCGCGGGGAATAGATGGATGAGAGAAGCACAGATCAGAGGGATATGGCATTAAAAGGGCCTGTACCCAACAGTGGTGATCCCGGGTTAATATGATGATGATTGCGCAAGGTGAAGACCAGGGTTTGTAGTGCAGTTTGGGAAATGCCTATATCCAGCAGACGACCACAATAATCTAAATTGATTTATTGATTTGAAACGATTAATATAGACATGTCAATGACACCAAAATAAATAGTCTAACATTGATCGGCAGGTGCATAAAGTTACAACGATTGAATGCAAATTAATGAAGCTGCAGAAATATAATAACCGCATGAAATCGTGTCAATGCTAGCAAAAAATTGAACATTTAATATTACAAAATTGTCATAGAAGCAAAGTTATTCGCACGCTGAATTAATACATAATAAAAACTGTATATTCTAACAAAAGTATAATATCAAATTGATTTTTTTTAATCTGTCAACCGCCACGCATGGACAAATTTCATATCGTCCGCGATGTAAAAGATGCCAACAACCTTTTTGTATAATGGTAACACAGACAAGATAGAGAAAAACGCACGCAAGAAATGTAATATTTTGTGAACGAGTGTCGAGTACGCTTTTACTAGTCCGTTAGCAATAAAATAATAATCATTTGGAAACGTTTGCAACATTGAAAAAATCATTCATCACTTTCATTAGCAATCATTGTGGTCATACACAATTCTATCAATATTTTATTTTTAAACAGTGAATGAGACAAGCGCGAATCGTCATAAACATGTTTTGGCCTCATAAGGCGGTCCCGTTACAGCTAGCTTAAATTGTGACACGTTGCCTGAGGCTGTAGTGTTGACCGTTTTAAATCTTTTTAGTTGATTTTGTAAATGGCAATCAATTCTAGTGTCGAATTTGCATACTAACTTGTACAAATTAAACGATATCTAAGACAGTGTTAGTGATATTAATTAGCAGGCAACGTTTTTTCGCGGGTAAAGCAAATCTTTGATATTTCTCGATTTTGATGATGACATTTTGCCGGATACTGTTATTTTTTATTGTATAACAGCTACAGAATCAACCATTTGGTGCATGCGAATTTTTTCCTATTCTAATTAAAAGTTGCTACACAATGTCGTAATTAGAGACTGTTATAGCATAATGAAGTCAAGAATTACGATGATTACGTTATATTACATCACAAACACGGTCTATCGACTTTTTACATGGAGTAAAAACTTGCGAGGAATAGCTAGAGCAACCAGAGACACAAAATGTCAAAATAGAATCGTGAAATGTCAAAGTTGACAAGAGACAATGAAACGACCTTTGGGGTACTTTACATTTCATTTGATTTATATCTTTCACAACTTAACGTTGTTTTAGGAATCTCTTTGACTCATCTGTTTCTGTTTTAAGTGCATTGTTAAATATTTGTGTCGCTAAGCATTTGAAATCTTTCCGACCATCTTTGAAATAGTTAGGTAGCCTTCCTATAACAACGTTTTATAAAAAACACTCTTCATTTTGTTTGAGACAGCACTCAGCTGTAACTATTTACTCTGTTCTAATTTTAGTTTCTTCAAAATATAAGTTGTAGTTTCAAAACTGCCAACATTATTTCTCAATTCTGAACAAACATTTTTGTAGCATATTATCATTATATTTCCGTGTTCATCGTTGACATAATCACCGGCCTTCACCTTCAGAGTCGACTGCATTTTTCTCAGCAATCATTTGACTTGCTAGTAATGCTAGCACAGTCCCAGCGACCATTACAATGAAATCACCTTTAATTACCGCACGTGTTGTTAGTTCACGATTTTATGTTAACAACAGAGCTGTCACAATGTTACTTAGTAACCATAGATTATTAACTGTAAGTTTAGTTAGCTCTTGTCTTTATTGAGCCTTATAGAAAGATAGGTACTTACTTATGTCTTCCGGCATGAATCTGGGATTAGGGCCGCGACAGTTGAAAATTTTACTAATGCTGTCTCAAGATTCTGTGACAGATCCAAATTAACCCAAGAGTGCGACAAGAAGTCTGAACGTAGAACCACGAGAGCTCTTTCAAATTAATGCAAAAAAGCTCATTCATCACCTCGTTACACCAAGTTTTGTTGTGATTGATTGCTTGCCTATTATGAATACCCAATCTTGTTTCAAATTATGCTAGTGATTCTAGAAATGAATAATATTTGTGCATACCCAGACCAGAAAGTAGTCCAAGTTTAATAAACAATAGCTGTACCGAGTGAATCATGCATCTGGTACACAAACATTTTAATTTTGTCCGCACATTCCGCCAGTGTCACGCTTGAATGGGCTTCGACTAATTCGCACCGCATTATCAACTGATTACTCTAAAAACTAACAGTACAGTAAAAGTACAATTTTTACGCTCTTCTGATTTAAGATGTTTTGTACGAAAGTAGCAATTAACTGTGATATGATTGGCGGCAGACAGAAGGAATTGGTCACAATCATAAGTTATTAATTTCTGTCTGTGAATGACGCATTCCTAATCCATTTCAAGACGCAAGAGAGAGAATCACGGAAATTAAATGGAACAATTTTAAATGAAGAAATAAATTCAATAATAATTTTAGCAGAAAATTTGCAAATCATCACAGTTGCGTCCATTCCGCGTGGGTAAACACTTACATAATTTCAATAGGCATCTCCATACATTTTTCTGTTCATAATAATTAAAGAAGTGCAACATAATTCATTGTTAAACGTGGCGTATCTGATTTTATTTGATTGCATAAGCGACGCTTCAGTGTGGGATCGGGGGCAGAGACAGACTGCGCCCGCGCATGTGTGTCAGTGGAACAATAGTACATACACAGTGGGGGAAGGAAGTGTCAATAATTAAAAGAAAATGAACCGCCTTTTGTGTGCTCAAGTGAGATTCTATAATGGATTACTCAGTTTTCAAAAGACAGATAAATGTATAGACTAATGACCTAAAGAAAGCAACCGGTTGTACAAAGTTGACTGGTCCAAATTCTCTACAGAAAACGTAACCCCGATACAACCAAAATACGTCAAGCAACCTGACTGCATTTAAAAATATCTGCTACAACTCTTGCATCAAAACTTGTATGCTAAAATCCATTATATCAGAGCGAAACACTTGATGTAATGGAGTCAATCACCCAATATCAAGTCTAAAGTAAAAGTTGTGCATTACGACAATATAATTAAAAGCTAAAGGCGCCATTGACAGCACTTAACCTTGGCAAGTGGAGCATTTTCTAAACAAAAACCAATTTGTCCATTTTGTAATTGAATAATTTAGTATGTCGACAATTTGTGGGGCGAGAGGCGTGAAAACGTTGCGTTAGTGTTTTGTCACGGGACGAGGAACTATCATGCTGCGTGACTGCAGGGCTTACTTGGCTGAAACTGGTTCGACTGCATTTGTTATATTTGTAGATATAGGAGCAAGCATAGATTCGGCCAAAGGATAGGTAGTGATCATTCTAGATTTTAAGGCCATCTAGAAATCATACTTGCAAATACAAAAGACATCTTTAATGAAGATTTAGGGTCGTTTGCTACAACCAATACACACACATCAACTTATTGAATCATCATAATCACAGGAAAGAAGAAGATCCAATAGAAAATGCTCGAATGAAAAAGAAGAATCTGTCAAAATATCAAAGCAAATAACAGAATCTGTCACACCAGCCCTTCAACAAACAAAACCAACTGACAATGAAAGTAAACTAAATAAGGACAGTAATGATATCAAACAAATTGATCGAACTGCTCCCGCGCACCAATTTCATAACTTTCGAGTTACTCCGGTCGCTGCTAACGCACTCAAACCGGTATCACTGCATATCAATCAGCATACAATTATTGCAAAATTACAGCTTGTGAAATAACCAGTGTAATGAGCTTTGTAATGACCCACCGTAACAGCTGATCAAGTTTATGTTTAATGGAATTTCACTAATCTTATTACAAGAACTGGTTCATGTTGTTTTATTTGCATTTGAACGCAGAACAGTTTTCTAAAAGTAGGTTTATTGAGCACATTTTGACTTGCATGAAGAAGTTTTGGTTCTGAAGTTAGTTGGTTACTATTGAATCTACATAATTATAGTTAAAAATCAACCATTTAAGATTTCTATTATAATTTTATCGTCTGGGAAAAGTTGATGGTGATAAAACGAAATCTAATTAACATTATGCAGCAACAACTGCCTCCCTTTTTTTTTTTTTTTTTTTTTTAGGTGGTAAAATCATCAAATGAGTCCTCCCGCCCTGGGTGGGGCGGAAGGGACTGTCAGACTCTTACTGACTAAAATCCACCCGTGTTCCTTCGGATGCCCTGTACGTTCCGGGGCCGCGGTAACCTGGGTTAAGAAAAAACCCGCGACCCCAGCAGGCATTTGGCGCGAAACACGACGCGCCACCAACCCGGGCTTGGTCCTCGGTCGGACGGCGAGCCACCCATTACTCACCGTCCGCAAGCCCGCTCCGCCGCTGTGCCCTCTGCTGATCAGAGGGACACGCGTTGGAGCGTCCACACGACAGGCTATTCGCATACGGGCAAAGACTCCTTAGGCACACAGAGCCTAAAGAAGAGTTTTTGCCCGCATCCCAGGGTGCACCGGCCCGAGAAACTGGTCTTCCCCCCGGACGTATCCGAGAGGGAACTCCAGTCCACGGGCGCACGTGGAGGTTTCCTGCCTTAGCACCCCAACAACTGCCTCCCTTGGGAGGCAGTTGTTGCTGAAGCTATAACAGCTTACATGTCACCATTAGAAAATAAACGAACGTTTCTTACATAATGGTGTACAAGCAATTAGTTTGTTAATAAATAGAGAAGTGAAGGTTTGTGAAAGGGCCGGCCAATAAATTAATTGTGTAATTTCGCACATGCGCTCCGCGTGGGTGTAAATAAACGTGTGCGTGATAAAACAATAGGCTGTGGGATGAACACATGCGATTACTTTAACCTCTACAGCAGACAATGGCGCATTGAGAGTCAAATGTCGTCATCATCATCATCATCATATCAGCCGTAAGACGTCCACTGCTGAACATAGGCCTCCCCTTTAGACTTCCAGTAGGACCGGTTGTAAGCGGCCTGCATCCAGCGTGATCCTGTGGCCTTCATAAGATCGTCTGCCCACCTAGCGGGTGGACGTCCTACGCTGCGCTTGCCGGTGCGTGGTCTCCATTCGAGAACCTTACGGCCCCATCGGCCATCAGTTCTGCGTGCTATATGGCCTGCCCACTGCCATTTCAACTTGCTAATTCGTTGGGCTATGTCGGTTACTTTGGTACGTCTACGAATCTCCTCATTTCTGAGTCGATCACGCAGAGAGACTCCGAGCATAGCCCTCTCCATAGCTCGTTGGACTATACTGAGCTTACTAATGAGGCCCATAGTAAAGGACCACGTTTCGACGCCATACGTCATCACTGGTAACACACATTGGTCGAAAACTTTCGACTTGAGGCACTGAGGTATTTTGGACGAGAAAACGTTACGCAATTTCCCGAACGCTGCCCAGCCGAGTTGGATTCGGCGGTTGACCTCTTTCTTGAAGTTGGACCTACCTAGCGTGATGGTTTGTCCCAGGTAGACATACGAGTCAACAACTTCTAGAACCGAGTTCCCAACTGATAATGGGGTGGGCACAACATGGACATTACACATTACTTTTGTCTTGTCCATATTCATTTTAAGACCAACCTGTTGGGAAACTCGATTGATGTCGCCGAGCATCGTGCTGAGATCTTCCATCGATTTTGCCATGACAACAATATCGTCGGCAAATCGAAGGTGGGTGATGTACTCGCCATTAATATTGATGCCGAGTCCTTGCCATTCCAGGAGCTTGAAGGCGTTTTCCAAAGTGGTAGTAAACAGTTTCGGAGATATCACATCTCCCTGTCTTACGCCTCTTTTCAAAGGAATCGCCTTCGAACTCTGCTCCTGTACTCGGACCGACATAGTGGCATTATTGTACAAGCACCTAAGCACTTCGATGTACCGATAGTCAATACGGCATCGTTGGAGAGATTCAAGCACTGCCCATGTCTCCACCGAATCAAAGGCTTTCTCATAGTCCACAAACGCTAAACATAATGGCAAGTTATACTCTTCGGTCTTCTGTACAACTTGACGCAGCGTATGTATGTGGTCTATGGTACTGTAGCCTTTTCGGAAACCGGCTTGTTCGGGAGGCTGGAAGTCATCAAACCTGCGGTCGAGACGGTTCGTGATGACCCTCGAAAACAACTTATAAACATGGCTCAAGAGCGAGATGGGTCTGTAATTCTTCAATAAGGTGTTGTCACCCTTCTTGAAAAATAGAACCACCACGCTCTTGTTCCATGCTTCTGGCGTTGTACCCTCGAGCAAGACGGAGTTGAAGAGCTTCTGAAGGACTTTAAGTACCGGTGTTCCACCCGCTTTCAGAAGCTCTGAAGTGATCTCAAATGTCGTACGAGCAACCAATCCACTATAAAAACAGTAAACATCAAAAATAAACTCAATCGCAGGAATAATAAGGTTCTTGTAACAGCTGTAAAACAACCAACTTACGCAGACCCACCACAAGTAATAAAATATCTTCATTGAAACGAAACAGACGAAGCGTGACAACGAGTGAGGAAGGTCAAGATAAAGTGGACGATCAAGTTTAGAAGTCAACGATGTCAAGACAATGACTAATTGGCAACTCTTCGCTTTGTAATCTTTTATAGATGAGCATGAAGTGTTGCAGAAAAACATGCGATTGATGTAGGGATGCATTTTTGTACAGTTTTCTGTACGAGTCACAATTCGCATTATTTAACAAGTCTACAATAGATAAAGCCTTTGTTAAATGGGTAAATAATGCAAGAGGATTGTTAATTACAGCTGCATGAGCCTGAGAAATGTTAGCATGATATGTCAGCGTCAATGTTTATACAAAACAAGAAATTTTACAAGACAAACAAGATTAAGTACATAATGAAGTGTAATGCGTAGCGATTGCGGGATTGATTGAATTGTTGATGCCGTCACGCACTGATTGGCTCATACAGCTATTAATATTGCAAATTGAAACAATCGTGACGCACGTTCGTTTAATTTTATTAATCTTAAAAAGAGATTTTTAAGAATTAGTAAAAACATCGCGAAAATTGAAACGGACAGATCATGCAATTGTAGAGGTAAAACAAATTGTAGAAATCATCGGAGAAAGTAACATTCAGCACATTGAAAGAAAAAATAGCAATAAGTAACTGAAAAATGGCAGTCGGTATGAATTTTACCCACATTCAACTTGAAAAAGATCGTACAGCAGTATTTTTTATTTTAATAGCACAACACGAAAAGATTCAGAGACAAAATTCTGGAAGTAGATACCAAGTTAAATGAACAGTACAGTAGTTACTCAATATTTTAGCACTCTTAACAGCTATCATAGCTCAAACTATGCGCAATAAGTCAAACAAAATAGGACAGGGTCAATCTCAAGTGTGAGAACATAATGAAAAAATTCAAAATCAAGAGATAAATCTTTTTCTCAGCATACACAATGTATTTTTGTAATTAAAGGAATATCATTACGAACAATGACACGAATTAGCGTAAATGGTACACGATTAATGAATTCAGGAGTTTCCTTAATGTTGCAATTGATTCTACTCGTATGTGATTTCATCATCATCATCATCAGCCGGAAGACGTCCACTGCTGGACATAGGCCTCCCCCGTGATTTCATAATGAACGGCTAATATGTTTACTATTATTCTTCTTCTTGTAGTTGTCAAGATAGTGACAACTTCTACGGCCTCGGTCACCAGTCCACGCAGAAATGATTACGTTGATTGCGTATTGGGCATATTCATCCCTACACGGTTCCACATTCAGAACCCATTGCCGTTCCATGACTGCATCATGAGTCATTCTCATAGCTTTAGCAAAAATAGAAGCGGGTGAAAGCTATTACCTGCTCATCCCCTATTGCCTATGTCACTATGACCAAAGTACCATTTTGAAGAGATGAAAGAATTGTTGAAGTTGAAATTGGTCCAGTAGTTTCGGAGCCTATTCAATACAAACAAGCAATCAAATCTTTCCTCTTTATGATATTAGTGTAGATAATAAACACAAAAGGATTTCTTAATAGTGGGAGAAACGGAACGAAGACAAAATCACATGAAAATAGTCAAGTGTGGACTTGTAATGTCACGAAAGAGCAGAGCACTCAGCATCGTTTCACTACGAGCACAATCTCATTCGACTATCAGCAATAGAGAATCTATTAGACAAAGTTATGGAAGTACCCTAGGAAGCTAATGTTTACGCAAACCTACAAAACATGAGCTATTCCTCATTGCTCATTGTTCATAACTAATAGTTCCCTTGACAAGAAACTGTTGACACATAGATATGCTGAATCAATAGTCGTCAATCCAAGATTAACGCCTTAAAATTTACGATGTTCTTCACAACACATCTCGTTTTAAAGCAGTCAACACTTAAAGCCGATAATATTTCGTTGTATTTGTTATTAAGCCTACTTAATAATCTTAATCGGTTTATAAACGACAAAAAATATTAAGCGTTTGTGTGTCGAACGCTTAATTAAAATCCAATTATGCTGTTCATTTTATAGAACGGAGTAAAACATTACGATCGCAATTACGACGGCATTTTGTCTCAGTCACACAGATATGTAATATACCACAGACAATCGACATTCTCATAGACTGTAGAGGGTCTACACACATCCGTATACTTTCTTGTGCTTCCGTGAAGCGAATGAGACGTGTCGTTGAGTGCCGAGGAAAGTTGTCTTTGGCGCGCCCTCCGATACCGTCACATGACGGATTGCTTCATAACCAGAGACATACAAGCTCATATACAGGTCAACAACTACTTTTATTGAGTAACTGACCTTTACACTCGCTTTTTCTTGATACATTTATGCTTGGCGAAATATGTTTGAATGGTAAAATGTTGTGACAAAAGTGCGGTGTTCCGCAAGGATTTGTCATAAGCCCTCTGCTTTCTTATTCTCTTTAATACTTAAAATAAGACACTTTACTTCTTACTTAAAGTATTAAAGAGATAGACTAAATCTACTGTTTTGAAGAAAATCATAGTTTCAGTCTTTTAAAATAAAACGGGATAGCTGGTGCACACAAGCTTTACTTGCAACACCTCTTATTGGGCAAACTTCTCAATGAAACAACAATTAAACCAAAACCATTTAAATACTCAATGACCCACACAAATCAATCCAAAACTACTCAAACTTGCCAAAATATAATAAGTGAAATTGAAGACATCAAAAGTAGCCGCTACATGGTAACAAAAACTTGCCGGCAGAATTAGAAAATTACGCCAGATGTTCACGAGACTTTCTAACTGTCGGTCGCTAACTGCGTAACCATTTCCCTATTATATTATAACGACAGCATTACGTGTAGCAGTATAGACAGACACTCAATAAACTGCTGGCTCAATCATGGCGATCATTTTTCAAATAACTCTCTTGCTTTGAAGGTACGTCATTGATTGTTTAATTTTCTTAAATCGGCGGCTAATGTATCGTAATGGATCATGTAATCGGTTTATCGTGGTTATACGGTTAATTTCTTACGGATTTTCTATCGTCAAATAACTGTTTTAAGACGACTGGATATTGCATGCTGTCCTTTGTAACATTGTAACAAGAATGAGACAATTTCGTCAATCTTAACTGAGTTTATAGAAGCATAATGTAACAGTTGAATAAGAAGATGAGTATCAAAGCCTAACCAAATACAGATCTCAAAAACGCCTAAATCTAGAAACAAACAAATATTTTTATCTGAACGATAAAAGTCCAAGGTTTGCCATTCAAACAAAAAGTCTGGTTACGGCGGTATGTGTAATTAGGGACAGCGATCAAGAGAGAGGCGCGTGCGCAAATATTGGCGGCATGTGTACGAACCTGTGCACCAACCACACTGACCGCTTTCCACCAGTTTCGGCGAACTCCATTCAAGTTTTTTCTCCTCGACTTGACTTCATTGACATTTATATTCTCAGTGGAATCTTGTTTTATAATCTCTCTGCTATTAAAGCTGTCTGATTTATTTTTATTTTATCTTGCATGAATCTTTTAATTGCTTGCATCAATGACGAATTGATTTGCTATAAGTTTGTTTTCAATGCCAAATTATTGGTTGGAATCAATCTTTGTTGATACACGATTGCGATTACGAAGCAGTTTTAATCAAAACTTTTTATTGGTGTTTAGGACTTATACTTTTATTAAAGCTTTCTTCGATTTTTTAGTTTCATCAGTCTCTGCAGACACATCTGTCGGTGCAGATGCTCGTTTTGCTCGACCACACCTGTAACTTCTTATGTAAGGTTTTCTAAAGGTCGTAGTTTCACTCGATGTATTTTGAAATAAAGGGCTAATAGGACCACACCTTTATTCACCTTATTTACACTCCAATAGTAATACACACACAGTTGGGAAAAGGCTAGCCAGATGACGGTGATAAAATATTGTTGAAAATAAAGATTTTTCGGGCCAACAAATTTATAAATCTTGTCATGCGAGAAGATGAAGAAAAGCACATAACATAAAGAAACTTTCGAACCAGAATTTAAAAGTAAAAGCAGTCGAAAACACAGATGAGAAAATCAGATACTGACCACCTAGTTTGACAAGACATGAATGAATTAACCTCAAAGCACTTAATTCCACTGGTCATGTTAATCTCAAAGCAACCAAAGCACATGTTATGCCCACATCATAGCAGGTAATGATAGCCACTTGACACGATTCAGTGACACACATAGCAGTGACCAGCTATTACCACCATGGATTTGTCGTCAACAGCAAACCGCACGGTTTTTCACTAGACCGCCCATAACTATGTAACAGTACGCTGACATAATTTGCTTCTATTTGTACGGTTGACAGCATTTGCATATGAAAAAAATATGAAAATAGACTCGTAAGAAATAATTGCTCAGTGGATTTATTCCAAACTTGAAGTCATTCTGGAGTTGTACTGAATTCGTTCTCAATTTTACTCTTTGGATTTCTCCAAAGAGTATTATATTCCCTTTATGACTTTGGATGAATTCTTCCCAAATTCATGCTATTAGTATTACTATAAATATAATTACTACTTAGCTCTATAAGAAGTAATTTGGCGATCACTGTTAAGGTCTTTATTTAGTCATCAGTATAATATTTTCCACTGGCCGTGTTGTTAAAGCTTTTATATAAGCCCCTATTTTATTGCAGATGGATGCTCCGCAATAACTTTCAAGCTCTTTCTATAAATCAAACTCTGGGCGTGTTCTTGCCCTCAGGCATTTGATATTTGAAAGACGATGTGACGATCGATAAACGTGTCGTTAAAGTGTTACAATCATTGTACCGTAACTACCCGATTGAATCTGTGAGATGAATCGTCACAGAACATTTGAATATAATACCTTGTATTGTTGCTTTAGATCGCGCTAAATTATTAACATGGCATTGTTTAAGGTCGTTCTAGAGATTTGACATTCGTCATCCGCAAAAAATGATTGTGAAGTGTGTGGCTGCTTCAAATTTTGACAACTCCAGTTATCTATGGTCGGTTTGCCGCGTTGCCATCTTGTTTTTCCAAAAGATTTTCAGAGACAATATTTACTCAAACTTGTACAACGCCGCTCCTGAAATTGGTAGTCAAGTAGCAAAATAAGCAGTATTGTAGATGTTATTGAACAAGATTACTCAAATCAAATATCTCGGCATATTATTTGGAGCACAATTTTCTCTACAAACTGTACGAAGACGATAAGTGGGCACAATAATGACTGTTTATAAGCTAGTGTTTTGGAACAGTGAGGTGTGACGTGTCTACTAACGGTCACTGCCGCTAACTTTGAGACAAGGTTTTTGCTAAACTTAGCCGGACGGACACCTGACACTGACGCGTAGAGCAATTTAACAAGCCATTGGTATTTAGCCTCCCATTACATCAATTTAATTATAATAGATGGATAAGAATCAAGAGGATCCGTGTTTAGCTCAGCTCTTGATCCGTCTTCGGAACCTTGCAGCTGTAAAAAGTTCGCAAAAAATAGAACTCCAATAAAACTGTCTCGGGAAGATACTGCAAACAAGTTTTAATTTCCACCTAAGTTGCAAAAAGAAGGCTCAACGAAGGGAAACACTACCACACAGGCAATGGGCCGGCTACAGTTTATGCATTATTCAACCTTTAAGACCAGCACCTTATTATTTTATTATAGGTTTTGCAATTGCATTTCAATAAACCTCGTTTCGCCTGGAGCCTAGTTAAAAAAAAACAATGACGTTTACAATTCATTCAATTAATTCAAACGTGGAACGCGAATCGAATTTGGAATAATGCGTTGAAACAAAATGAGAATAGGCCTTCGAGAAGTATCAACTTTATGACAATGCGAATAAAGGTCATTGTACTGCAAAATCAAAAGTAAGTTAACAATGAAAGGACAGTAAGAACTAAGACGTTCAACGTCCTTTGGCGTGGTCGGGCCGCGGGCTCGGCGAGTGGTCACAGTGCAGTGATCACCTTGACCGCGGCAGCCCGGTCAACTGGCACCCGAGTCGATGCGAATCACTGCCCACCGCTAGTATTACGTGTGTGTAGTAGATGTAGACTTGTCTATGGTCTGCACTTAGAAAGTATTGTCTATGACATATAGTCTGGAAAATAGGATGAGTTTTCTCTCTAAATATTCCTGTCTTGGACAATTTTAGAGACCAGAGTAAAACAAAACTTTTGTTGTACTTAGATCAAAAATTTACAGCAGAGCAAGTATCTATTTCAGTTTGAGATAAAAGCGGTTCTAAAAACTGGATTCCTCAACTCAAATGACATTTTTTTTTATTGCAGTAGTCTCAAGAATGACATCCGGAATTAAAACAGGAACTTATAAATGCAAGAAAAACTAACAACGGGGTCGAAATTGAGAATGGAAGCTGCGTACGAGAAAGCCACACACGGTCAAGTTCTTTCGTTTGACATTTCGGCACGCGATCACAGGAATTGGGACAAGAATTTTGTGGTCGCAAACAATTGAAATTCGCGCATTGGACACATGGCCGATTGGCCGCTGAATTTGAATGAATTCGATGCTGTCAATCTGAATAGTGCACTTTCGAACGTTCGAATTTTGAATTCAAGTTGGTAGTTGAGTAGCACTTTTTTTTAATATTTCTGGCATGGCTTCAAGGCTGCTTAGTAGCGTAGTCACCTCTTCCATACACTCTATTTTTAAAAGGAATAGTTAAAAACTACTAGTTTAATGTCATAAAATTAAACATTATGGTTCCTATCTAGAATACAAGATTTCAGCCAGATTTTAAACTAGACAGTTTAAAAAAAGCTGCCTTTGATGAAGTAGATGCGTAAAACATCGTAGAAATTGCAAATATTTTTGCAAAATATCACAGTCATACACCTGCCTGCCTTCTATAGTAGACACAAAGTTACGTGTTCACAAGTACATAAGTATCTAAATGTGTCAGCCAACATAGCAAGTCAGTAGCAACTACTAAACGTTGAGGGCCTTAGCGTTTCCAATCGCAATGGAGGATAGTACAAGCTATTGTCTTTCATGGTGACTCCTTCGGTACAGTCCGGCAGTAAAGAATATGGTGTGCTGAAATATAATAACAGACAGCAGTTTTGTTAAGCCAGCCAGTTTGCAAAGACTGTTAAACACATGTGTGTTTAACAAAGGAAAGTTTCTAAAAACTACGACTTTCAGTCATAAATTCTTCACTACTTATTTACTTTGACGTTTAATTGTGTTTGCGAAACACTATCAACTTTTAGAAGTGTCAACATTCAGTCTTAAAAAATCTGTACTTTCTCCATCCATGCATACGTAACAAACCATAAATCAATATCATAAAATCACTCTAGTGTTTGATTGTACTTGCCATGTACGGCGTGCGGCCCACGTATAACTTCCGATCTATCTTTGTATAGCACCTACGTACCTACCTATCGTACGTATATCTAGTATTTATTGTTTAGACAACACGATGGATTCTCGCTCCCTTGCGACTTCCATGATTGAAGGTTGAATAAAGAATGAGGAGCTGATGTGAATGCGTTAGTCTATGGTGTGTAGGCAAAAGCAAAATGGCGGAGATTTAGTTATTTAACCCTTATTCAAATAAAGGTATATATATTACCACATCGTGTTTTTTTAAATAATGCACTCTAACTTTTAATACGGTGACACTAAAGGTATAAATATCACATATTTATAATCTATAATAATTTGTTTATCTATTTTATTTCATTTGACAACCTGTCAACGTGATTTGTCACTGTAAGGTAATGTCAAAGTTGACTCAACGGTTTTGTTGTGAAAAAAGTCGAGTTTTTGGCGGGTGTTTTCAGAAATTTTAAAAGTTTGTTCAAGAAAAAATCTGATAAGTACTTTTCCGACGCAAATTCCAAAACTAAAACATATTTTGAATAATCTCACGCGTTAGCAGCATTTGCAATTGACTTATTCATATAATTTAGATGTTTCAAATATGTGGTAAATATCTTACCCTTGTCCGAACCCACGTTGAAAAATATTAGATTATCTATATAAAAATCGATTGTCTTTTTGTATATTTTGTTTGGACTGCAAAAAGCTAAATAAATATTTTGAGAAGTTCATATAAAGTTCTTACGTAACGTGTCAATTAATACTTTGTTTATTTCAGATATTCAATATATCAAAGAAAATAAATTTAATATAAGCAATACTATAAGATAGGTAATATGCAATACTAATAAAAAATACTAAAAATATAAAATTTTTCATTTCCAAAATTTAAAATAAATATTATGAGTAGAACCAAGAGGAAGTCACTAGTCAAGAATCGAAAATTAAACCGTAATGGACAATGGTAACAATTTTACCACCAACATCAAAAATTTTGCAGTCATGAACGGATAATGGTAAATTATTTACCACCAGAAAAACTACCCCATCCCCTATTCTTTTTTAAATTTTGATTCAAAATATGAAATCAGTGACCCTCAATTACCTAAAATACAATGCAACCTTTAAAAAAAAATGCATACCGGCTCGCGTTTGTTTAAGGGTTAATTTAAATAGCAAGGGATTGCATTTAATCGATCTCATTTCCTAGTTAATATGAGAATGGTTTTTCAATTTGCCATTTTTATATGGTTACAGGGGTTACAGTTTAACTATGTTGTTCGTATTACAGCTAACAGTTCAGCTGACACTAGTTAATTTTCCGAACTACGAGAAATAGAAATGTTTACAAAATTCTTGAAGTTAACTGTTATGCTGGCCAACAACCAGCAAGTGACTAATCGTAGTGCCAAACTAGGCAGAAAATCAAGTTTACAGAATTAGATTCTCGTATAAAAAGGAGTGGCATATGCATATTTACGTTTTAAATCATAGTTTTCTAGGCAGCTAAATTAGGCAAACACGCTGTGGCTGTGCGAAGGCAGAATGTCTGCATTCCTTCGACCCATGTGTCCCTAATGCGAGTGTTGCAAGCCTAACGCGTTCGCCATAAAATGTGCGTTTTCCGGACATGTCCTAGTTTTCGCTTGAGGCTTTTGATGACAAGCCGATAGAATATAAAACACTTGGTTTTCACTTTTAAGGTAAAAAAGAGGTCTTAGTTCTTAAAAAAAAGGCTTTCGTTTTTCGGTATTTTGAATTGAACTTTTTATTGTTAGAAATATATAGGACTTAGTTTAGTAATGTAAATGCGTAAGAGCGATTAATATGAATACGTATTGTTTTATTTTTCGAGGCCCATAATATACCACAAGCGACACTATTTCGAATTCAGGCAACTAGGTAGGTATTGTGAAGTCTTTTAGCACATTTAAAAGTTGTACAACGTTCGTGCATGTCTAACTGAGACTAGCATTTATGAAATAGTGAGCGTCTTTAACTTTGTAACTGTACCTATACAAGTATGTTAAATTACGAAACTAGTTACTGTGCATTTATAAAAATGACAATTGCGAAACTCTTTTCTTGGTATTTTCTAATATTGCTTTTTTTTTGCGAAATAGAGGGAGGCCTCGAAAACGCTGGCGTGACGATCTAGACGCATTCATGAGATTAGCCGGAGAAAGCCGCACAAAGGGAAGAGTAGAAGTTTATGGGGGAGACCTTTGCCCAGCAGTGGGGCAATATAAATTTAAAAAAAAATGTGTGCAGGCTGGCTTAAAAACCGAAAATCATTTTCTAATTTCGTAAAAAAAAAACAAAATATTCGTGGCATGCAATATTATGCGCAGTCATCAACCTTGTGACCATAACTACGCCTCGTATTATAGAATAAACGCTTGTAATATTACATCTTTTACAGGAGGTAATTTACAACATCATCGCCTAATAGTTCTTGCATAATAATCTATACGAGGAGTACCTATGTTCCGACATTTTGGGTCAAGAGTCATCAGTTCATTGTCATCGAATAGATGCAATCTAATACGCGTTTACTTAAGTATTTTTTAATATCACTTAATTGATATTGGATTAGTGTCCTGTTTAAAAAACTGAATAACAATAAATTCAAAGATGACATCATTTCGTAATTACGGCGAAGCGAACTCAGGCAAAAAGTTCAAAGTTTTTGTGAGATCAAGATTCTGTCGACTTAGCTGTTTCTCATTCATGATATCATTCGTGAACGGGACAGCCTAACTAATTGTAAGTCGTTTCTCTACTCAAGTTATACATTGGTGCTTTAAATGACTTTGGGTTTAAACAGTACATGACAATGTGTTAAATTCATGATCTCGTGATGAACCTACCTATTTCAAGTAAGGTAACTTAGATAAGCAAAAAAAAAAAAAAACATGGACTTTTGTTTTCTATGAGAGATCATGATTCTTTGATCTCATATTGGTATTAAGATTGTAAAACCTTTTCAACGAATAATAAGAATCTATTTGTTACTTGAGAGATCGATGCGTGTTCTTTACTATTAGTTAATTTAATTGCTGTTAACACGGCATATCTAATATCAAGTATTTATTATAACGGAATTTAATCTTTTAATCTCAAAAAATATCTTAAATTTTAATAGCGATAGCGTGCGTACGTCCAATTCAGGAGTTGTTAACACATCAGATCATCAACGTATTGGAGAAATCCGTTAGAATAGCCCGACGACGTCCATCACGAGCCACGAACCGAGCGCTTTCTCTATCAAACTGTTCAGCACGACAGATCACATCCGAATTACTTAACAATCATTATTTACTGTCTTCACCTATCTACGGAATGTGGGAAAAACCAATGTTTATTGACCAATTTATTTTCAAGCTCCTCTAAGCTTGATAACCTTGCTCAAAGATTTCGCCATCGGCAATTTGCTAATTGCAGAGAATTGGCCAGCTGCCTAAAAAAGAAAGTGCAATTTATGGAAAAAGTAATAGTTCCAAATTACTTAAAGCTTTGTTGTCTTGATGACGAGTTAAGTGGCAACATTACCTTTGTCACGCTGGGATGTTTTACAGCTCATCAAAACATCGGTACGGTGTAATTATACATTAGTGACTGAACGTAGGCCTATGATTAAAATGAAACCTTCAAATCATGAGACGGCGAAGGCGTCTTCAACAAAGGTCCTACTTACGATGTGTTGTTTAATTTAGCATTGAGTAGAGATTCTAGCTATTGTAAGATAGTGTATGTTATACATATAATAGTTTATTGAAGTTGTCTTAGCCATGGCTACATTCATCTAAAATGACAGCAGGGTACAGAAATCGGGTTAAGAAATGAATTGTTACAATTTTAAGGCTTTTGTCTATCATATTATCGATGTGAGATTCCAGTGTTTTGGTGAGAGATCTACCTACCCCACTTGGTAGTGACATCACAACAGACTTTTCTGCATTAGTTTTCTCTGAAGCTTACTGTACAATTGCCAAAAACCCTGTTGTTAAGGTGCAGCAATACTTGAACTTTACACTGGTCGACGTCAGCGGTTTCTGTTATTCTATACAGCTCAGTAACCGCACGACTAGGCTCAAGATAAACGTGAATGAATTGAAAAACGTGACCTTACGTCATCTTGTCTATGCCAATGCAGCCGCTGATTCAGTAAGGTAATAATTTTCTTATAAAAACTTATCCGCGATCTCGGAAGTCGTGGTCATTGCAATATTTGCACACGAGTTTTTAATATCAAAGGAGATGAGATATGGATAAATTAGCTTTTTGATTAGGTATGTTCGGCAATTCGGCTTTGAGGCTTAAGAACTAGATAATGCTGTTTGTCTAACGTTCCTGTCTCAAAAGATAATGAAAGCTTTTAAAAGATAACAGGAGAACAATGAGCTATCATTGCATGCCATGCATGATCACGACAATCTTGAATGCTTGATGCATTGTAAAGTGAAAAATACAGTATTTTTAGCATGTAGAAAGAAGAATTAGATCTGCTTAAAGGAACTGGTATACAGTTCATAAATCATAGGATTAAGAGACACACAATAACCGTCGGAACACCATTATTTATTGGTTTAAAAGCCGTAATTTACTTATTTAATGAGGATTACTGGGTAGTAAATGTCCCGACATGCAATCGAGCGCGACTGGACCTGGTAATACAAAATTACATAAGATGATAGGACTTGTTCCTTTCCCATAAAAAAGGGATTACTGTAATATCGTGTCTTCAAGAAGCGCACGAGCTTGAAAATAGCCCTGGCTGGAATTATGTCTATAGATGTGTCATCGCATCGTATGCTATACCTACTTACCTACCTATAATGTGGACACTTTCTGCATTTTTATAGACTCATGAGAGTATATTGATTCTTCTTATTAGAGAGTTCAGTAGGTACCTACTTGAGGAACTCGAAGATGCGATTAAAGTTTTACTAACTGACAAATCGCGCTAACTTAGTGAGCGACACGAACTAATAACCCCTGAACTATCTAAATTAAAAAGAAGCACTAGGCAGCGGACCTCTGGAGTAGGTAACTGCGTCTGCTGTGCTTGGCTCGAGGAGTCTCTGACAGCCTGGGACCTGGCAAGACGAGACTTGGCTTTCACAAAACATAGGTAGTTTGTAGAAGCTTTGTTAAAAGAATCTAATGGCTGAAGCTGAGGATTCAAACTTAATTGACTAACTTATTAAAACTGACAAAAACCTTACGCAATAAGGCAAGAAGGCCTCCCCATAACTTCAAGAAACATGTTTTACGTCTGACATTATGGGTCAAAAGGTTTAAAGTAATACCTAGTGGCACAGGTGCCCTGTCGGCTGTCCCTTCCTCGTATTTCGACACTGGCTCGCAAAGCAGCAATTTTCGCAGTCAAGCAATTAACGAGCAAGTAGGTATCTATTTCAGGTTTATTCAAATGTTGCAAAATTGTCAGTGAATGCGGGTCGATAATTGATTTATGTATCGAGTTGGTTATATTATGTATGAAATCGATAATACGACGTCATTTTCAAGGAATTTCGTACATTCAAAGATTCGGATCCTTGTCGAATAAAAACAAAATCTCGGTTTCAAGGCCAACGACCGCGCCCGCGGGGTCAGAGGTCCCTTTAGTAAGAGTTGCCCTCAAACCTTAGTCTATTACTTTTGGTTCTTTCTTAAGTTTAACATCAATATTTATAGATTTTACGTTAATTTAACCGATTCATATCGGATATGTAACTAATGAAGGCTTCCGGCGAATCTTTCGGACATCCGAGAAATCGAGACGTGTCCGCTAAAAATAGGACGTATGGTTACACTAATAAGGCTTTCGACTGACTTCATAATTAGGCTTTAGGTGCGCTTAGACAACTTAATTTGTATATAATTAAAGGTAAATCCGAGTTATTTCACAGTCGCGGAAATATTTATGAACTTTTCCAACTTCGAAATAAACAGGTCGAATTTTCTGTAAAAAATAAAACTGCAGGGTAAACAAACTACAAGCAGACAAACTTAATACGTAGTTTAGAAGGCTATAACGCGAAATCAACGTCACCCAGACACGTATACCTTTAGAAGTTGACTTACAGGTAAATAAGCGACCAGACACCCGAGTTCCTTGAAAACCTCCGTCAACTTTCACTAAACTTCATAACACAAGTGTTGTACACAACTGTCACAATATTATTCACTTATAGATAACAGAGAAACACTCGTAAAACGACAATTTTCACACATATTTTGATTACACGGTTAAGTTTTTAAGTGATACCTGCCCGCGACCACCGCTACGTTGTCGGCGACGAACGAAATGACTGGACCGGAGTCGGGCGGCTTGCGCGAACGCAACACCGCATTCCACGAGTGCTAATCGAGGTTATCTTTCTCTCGCTCACACTATTCACCTTTCCCTTTGTGTAACAGAGATAACAAAAAACGCAATACATCCAACTTGTACAGGTAGGTATCCCCGTTATTCATACACAGGTAAGCGCGGTATTATTAAAATTATAATTGCGATGATACTCTCGTTGAGAGGCGACTTATTTTAAATTAATCTAGTAGTTGACAACCCATTTTGCATATGAATTATAATTATACTTTTAATTAATTATGTTTAGAACAACATAACCTATACTTTTTATAAATCTACCCACTTAACTCTTGAATCAGCGCAACGAGAGCGGAATCTAGCACTTTTTTTTGCAAACAACGAAGTTGGTTTGGTGCCGTCTTTAAAAAATTAATAAAACATGCCTACATAACTAACATTTAGAAATTGTGAAGGTTTGTTCATAAAAGTGAAAGCATACAAAACGTATGTTTATACATATATCAAGTGGGATCGTTTAATGAAATATTACTTTACTTATGTAACTGTTATGTGCTATTAAATAAATGAATGATGTTTTGACTGATTTTATCCAGTTTTATTGACAATTTACATTGGAAATTATTCCTCATAATTCGTTTTTTGGTAATAATTAACAACATTGAATTTAAACTACCTTATTATTTCAAAGTTAATATTATTAGAGAAATGTACTTTGGACTAATGACAAGATTTCTTTCGTTCTCACTGAAAGTGCTTATGTTAAACGCCTATGAATATTATGACGGCAATAAATCATTGTACTGTTGTATTTTGTAAGATTTTTTTATTCAGTTTAGCACCTGGCATTAGAAAATATGAATGAGAAGTTAACTCAAAATTACAACCAAGTGAAAAAAAAACAAAAAATGACGACGTTCCGTTCATTGCAGTAACATACCTAGTTCAGCGCCATCCATCCACAGTGACCGATTAAGACTATTTGATGCCCTAAGCAATTGAAGCCTTTGGTGCCCCCCTATCTACAGGTTTTGTTTTTCGAGATTAATAACATCCATCCAATCCCGGCCTGGGCTCCCGCCCAGGAGTGATTATCAGACTTGTACTGACTAAACATCCACGGTGATCCCTCAATAGCCTTAGCAATGTTCCAGGATTACGGTATCATGATGAGATAGTCCCGCGTCCCGGCAATCTTTTCCCTGTAAAGGGGGGCGTGAAACACGACGCGCCGTCGACCCTGGAACAGTCCATGACCGGACGGCGAGTCACCCATTACTCGCCATCTATATGACCGCGCCTAAGGATGCCGGAAATCGCCTGAACACGTACGTTGCCGTGAGCGTCCCCCCACCTATCCACAGTAGTGTCTGCCTTTAATTTTTTTAACGTATTCATTAGTGATAAGAAAGGTATTATATAGGGAAGTACTTTGTTCAATAGTTAAAACAGAACCTAGGGATTTATTTATTTAAAAACACACACTATCTTTACAGGCTAACCCAATATTAACTCACGAGTAATACTATTAAAAACTCTATAATGCAAGAGCGAGCGAAGCGAGCTCGTTTTTTTTTTGCACATTTCTTGTATATGCAATTAATAAGGTAACCAGGCCTATGTACAATAGAAACGCGAGCGAAGCGAGCTAAAAAATTTTGGTACTTTATTAAGTATTAGGTGACGTGAGAATAAGACGTGATGCCCACATGGGGGCACCAGAAGAGGCATAATAAAATCCGTCCCGATTTTTTTGTGCTTCTTCTGGTGCCCCCCCAGACGTGATGCCCTAGGCAATTGCTTAATTTGATTAAGGGTTAATCCGTCACTGTCCATCCATCGACTAGGGAAACAATCAAAAGAAAATCCCTCATTTAATTTCAACTATTTAGTGCCTTACACTAGGAGTCCGTCCTGTATCGTGGTTGCGTATAAAATAAAAATACATACACAAACACTCACACTCTAAACAACGACTTAAAGGTCATGTAAATATTTTTGTTACGGGCGGGGATCAAACCCGCGACATGTCGCGTCACGACGCCCAGCAGTTGATCACTCATCCAAAGCGGCAGACGCGCTGATAATAATTTGGCAATGGTATTTTTAACCAACTTGATACCATGTTAAACAAGGGTCTGTCTTAAAAGTGCACCGGCACTGGAACGCAATGGGCAACCAACTGAAGGAACCTTCCACTCTACCCATGGAGGATTAGTTCGATGATTTAAGTCGAAAGAATTTACGACCGAATTCAGAATCTCCTGAAAAAGGTAAAATCATCAAATGAGTCCTCCCACCTAAGGCAGGGCGGGAATACTGTCGGACTAAAATCCAAGGTGTACTTCAATAGCTCTTTACGTTCCGGGATCACGGTATTCGTTAGTCCCGCGACCCCAGTAGTCGCGCTAAAGTACTTATCTTATCTTTTTTTTTATGAATGAGAAAAACTTCACAAACGTATTGCTCAGTCTAATCTCTATGTAAATACTAGACAGACGTGCAGTTTAGTTTTGTTATTTTAAGGTTTTTTATTACACCGTTATTAGAAGGCGATTATTACAACATTTTGACAGATTAGTTGATTATCAGTAGCTACAACACTATTACAGTCAATGTCACACAAAATGTCAATGTCAGATTTAGTTTTGTTGAATTTGTTTTGTGGTGACTCCGAATAGTGAAAACTTGTGTATTTTCTTCAAATTCGATAAAATAATAACATGCCGAAAGTACGTCGCAGTCGTAAATCTCCTCCAGAAGGATGGGAGCTCATCGAACCAACTTTGGAAGAATTGGAACAGAAAATGCGAGAAGGTAATCTAACCTAACAAAGAGTATTATTTATTGACATCTTTCTATTAGTTTACATGTTCGCCTAAGAATTTTATCCTTTCCTAGACTTCTGAAGAAAATTGACGAATGTGTATAAAGAATCAATAATTTATTTCCAGCTGAGACTGAACCACATGAAGGGAAACGCAAGCAAGAATCTCTATGGCCGATATTCAAAATTCATCATCAAAAATCTCGCTACATCTACGACCTGTTCTACAGACGTAAGGCGATCAGCAGAGAACTATACCAGTACTGCTTAGATGAGAAAATAGCTGATGCCAATCTCATAGCAAAGTGGAAGAAGACGGGTTATGAAAACTTATGCTGTTTACGCTGTATACAGACCAGAGACACTAACTTTGCTACCAACTGTATCTGTAGGGTCCCTAAGAGTAAGTTGGAAGAAGGCAGGATAGTGGAGTGTGTTCATTGTGGGTGCCGGGGATGCTCAGGATAAATATTGTAGTTTTTTAGTAAATATAATTTAATGAACAATTTTTCTTTCTGATTTGTAGTTAGTGTAACTGGATGAACCAAGTCCCTTTTTTACCTATGTTTTTAAATCTGCTGTGAATGTGTTCAAAGCATGCATATTTTAGAGATTGATGACTAAGTCTCATATTGCAGAATGTTACTCTAGCATTACTTATAACTAGATTCAAGCCATTTGGTCAAAAATGGTTTTAAATTACACTTGAGTCTTTGGAAATCTTAAATCAACATGTTCATAACACTAAAATTGAAATGTTTAGAATTCCAAACATTCCCAAACAAGATTTTTAATTTTAGAATTAAAAACAAAACAAGGACTAATTTTGTTCATAGATTTTATTTGTTACAAATTATAATCACCTTACGCTTGGAGAAGAGATCACGTTTAGAAGCTAGATATTCAAGAACTAGTTGTTCTTGTTAACAAATTAATATACATTTTAAACTGTAACTATCATTTTACAAAGAGTACTTATAACAATTTATAATCTACTGAAAAATACCCTGTATTAGATCTATATTAAACTTAACAATTTAGTCTTGTGTCATGAACAAACAAATAATTATAAGTACAGTCAGCATCAAAAGTTGCTGACCACATTCAGATTTTCAAAATCGCTGTACACCAAACTGTTACGTATTAGCACGATGTACAGCGATTTTGAAAATCTGAATGTGGTCAGCAACTTTTGATGCTGACTGTACCTACCTAAACAATGTAAAAAAAAATAAACCTTTTAAAAACTAAGACAACTTTTTTTAGACCTTCATACATTCTAGAAACAAATTTCTTTCATTTAGAAAGATTACTTGAATAATGATATTTTTCTATACATAAAGTATTAATTTAAAGTTCAAAAAAAAAATAGTAATGACACCTATTTAATTATTAATATTAAATAAGGCACTTTATCTTAATCAAATGACTATACTTAAACAATATAATTTGTACTGTTTTTGAGCATGAAATGGAGAAAAATAAGAAATATTGGAGGAATTAGCAATACTAGTGAATTATGTTTCTTACTAATAGACACAGTACATAAACCGGTGGGTAATTAAGTATAGGCTTATGTATGTTTCAATATAATCAAACTTTGCAGTGCACCATAATATAACAGTAATGAACACTATGGCAGTTATTTACTTAAAACTATTTAATATGAAAAAGAAACACAATCAACTAGCATACTATAAAGAAATATTCATCATAATGTAATAAAGGCTAAACCAAAACAGTTCTCTGTTCTAACTCTTTAGATAGTTCTACTATCAGATCCTTATAAATGATGGGATTCATATTCTTGCCCAGCAAGTAAAGTATGAACCAGTCGCCGTAACCAAAACGCTTCACGATACGCGATATCATGCTCTTCTTCACATACCTCAGCTGCCCAGCAATCATCAACGCGCGCAGAGGGCGAAGCGAGAGCACAAGGATACGAAACAAGACAGATAAAGTAGTAACAAAAGCCAGAATAATGAGCCAGAACCAGAGAATCACGAAGATCTTTTCATTAACGATGTTCAGAGGGAGAACACAGAGGCGGTCTTTGAATTGCAGCGAGCCAGAAGGACCGTAGCTTCGGAGCCAGCACTTGGTAAGTTTGGGGAAGAATTGGTCCATGGGGTTGACGGATGCGAATGACATCATATCGGCGGGGACGCGCGGCGTGTGCGTAAATGCTGCTACTGCCGCACCGTAGTTGCGAAAAGCGCCCCCCAAGAATAGATCCAGAAGGAATATTTGACCAACCTGGAAATAATAAACAATTTGGTATGCTTGAAAGCTTGAATAACTTTATAATGCACATCTATTTACTTTTGTATTTTACCTCCAGTGCATGCTGCATGTGCCAACTATCTGTTATATACTAAGCAGGGACAGGGAACTAAAATACCACTCTCTTGTACAATGAAGGATATTAAAGCTGACTATTATAACAAAATTTTACTAGACCATGTCCAGCTCGCAGGGTATATCTTCATGTCTAAGTTATTGTCGTTTTTTTAAAAACACAGTGTAAACAGCCAAACAGACACATCAACTATTAAAAAATTAGAAACTAGTCACTTCATTCCTTGAATAAGTGATAAAGATCCTTGTGTTTAGCTAGATCGGAAGCCAAACTCAGTGCAGACTGTAATACAGCTTCAACAAACAACCCGTTAATATTCACTTCACTTGGCATCCATACAATCTCTTTTCGCAATTTATTTTTTTTTAAACTTTGCCCCAAACTATGTATTCCTCCTGTGTGATGGTTGCATTTACAAACAATAACTCGAAGATGGAAACACACGGATCCGGAACGAAAACTACTTGTAGGTCATACAATTATGTTTGGTGTGGGGATTGAACACACGTAATGCAGCGCAGGACACAATTGTTGAGCCACTGCTCCAACCATGCCATCTGTGTTATACTTAGACAGATTAACTCATAAGACAAAAAGATGTGTAAAGAAATACTCACCACATTGACAAGGTTGAGGATCTCACAGAAGGCATAGCGCAGAGCATACATGTTGTGTGTGTGTATATTTGTGTAGCTCAGGTACGAGACTAGCTCACCACGACGGAACTCCGACCAATCTTTAATTACCATTGGGCTACCTGCAATTAAACAAAGTGTTGATGTCTAGAATCATGTGTAGAAGTATTAAGGGGAATGCTCCAACCAGCCCGGGAAATTCAAAATTTCGTGCGTTTTTTTGCAATTTGCAGGCAAGTGCTAGGTTGGGTTGGTAATGACTTTTTCTGTTTTATTTGGTTCCTACACCTTTATGAACTTGCAAGGTTGTATTGGTGATTTTGAGGATTATAACTCTGTAATTACATAAATGTCTTACAGCCGCGAATAACATTTTAATCAACATGCAACCTAAATTTTGAATTTCACGGGATGGTTGGAGCATTCCCCTTAAATTGAAAGAATGACAAAGCTGCTTTATTTTGGCATTATACCGACTTATTATAAGTTACATTTAACTACAAAATTTTCCTGGCCTTGTCCATCCTTTTTTGTATAGTTACAGAGAAATATTACCATTTATGTATTTCATATTTACATTATGTATTCCATTCAATATCCGAATGACAGGATTACCAAGGGGACATAAAGAAACAATCATAAAAGGTGAGAAAGAAAAATTTGACTGTAAGCAGGATTCGTACCTGTGAGTCTGGATAAGTAATAATAGTACAGAGCTTGTATTATGGGCACTAGACAACTGATAAACATACTTATACATTTCTAGGTACATACATAAATCATAATTATAGATAAATTACACCCTGACACAGAATGAATGTTCATGCTTATCACATAAACATTTATCCTGGGTGGGAATTAAACCCATGACCTCCGGCATAGCAGTCAGGGTCACTAACCACTAGACCAACAGGCCTGTCAGTACTCCACATATTTAACCAAGGTGTATGTTTTAAGTATTACGGTCCTCTGGGATAATTTTGGGATATATCAAGCTGTTAGCAACAGCTAGCTAAAGTTAAATGAAACTTACTCAGATCCGCTGCCAAAGCCTTGAGTCTTCCACCTTCCCAGATCTTCCACAAATATCTTGGAGTGTAGAACATGACAGATTGGCCGAGCAGCACGAAGCACACCCACTGGTAGTAAGTGTGCTTTATCTGCTCGTCATTGTCAGCTACGTTGGGCCCCACTCCTGGGTAAGCCATGTGCTTGCCTTCCACACCTGTTGATCAAGTTTTACCATAGTTAGAGTATTATTTGGCTAGTTTTAAAGTGTTATAAATATATATATATTGGAAATTTGATGCAGTTTGTCCAGAGTGCATGCTATGTCAGTTTCATAGGGCGAACCCATCACAGCCTTGACGAGTGGCCACTCAAACAAACTAAGCATCAATTAATCACTTGAATAGTCCTTAATTCCTTGCCATCATGCATAGTTGTAAAAAGTTATAGTAACTCCTCTTGCATTCTCAGTTAAAGCATGTCATAGTAATTGTTTTAATGAGTGATGTTTGTACTGCCCTGCATTGTGCAAACAGGGGTTTAAACAAATAGCTTTTCCCTTATGATGTTATATAGCATAAAGCTATCTATCTGTACCATCCAATTCCACAGCAATAATTTTTCAAACCCAAAGAACCAAACTCTTCAGCATATAGGTCATTTAGTATTGATGAAGACAGACCCTATTGGTCAGCAGCTTGGTATGGTAGGTACACAAAACATGAATTTTATTTGAAAGTTCTTGAACTTGTAGCCAATATATGCCTATTTAAATCTCAAAATAGGGTGGATAGTGATATCATATAACAATATACCTAGATGTCTAGATGAAGAGATGTTGTGCTGACCCGAAAAAAATCGGATAGAATGAATAATAATATAATAGATGTTTTTCCAAATAATAATAATAATAAAAACATTTATTCTCTCTTCACAAAGATGTCTTAAAGCTAATGTACAAAGAAATGAATGGTTAAATAATAGATATTAAAACTAGACTAGGTGAGACATGCTATAGCTAGATACATTATTATCGATTCTTGATCAATCGTCTCTTGATGATGCTCGTCACAATATCTTTTTGCAATGAGTCTGATTCCAACTAAACTGGGCACAAAGGTACTGTTTCATTAATTCGTAGAATAATAGAATCTGGCAGCTATAGAACATCACTGGGACAATAATAAAATTGAAATACTAACCGACTAATCGGCTCTTCAGTGTGTAAGTGCCGTAGATCCAGCAGTAGCTGTTCACGGCATCCTTGTCGCTGTCCTTCTCACTGTCGCTCATACAGTGGATCGGCTCCCCGAAGAACTGCTTCGAAGTCACCAGCAAGGTGAACACGAGCAACATTATCACCGTCACTTTGTAATGCATACGGAACACGTTGTTGTCCGTACACACATTTTCGAATTTCAGAAATGCCCGAAAAGGCATAAACAGATCAATCATTTTTATTATTTGTTACGCCTCGCTGTTAATGCTTTTCTCTTGTAAGATCTAGAATACAATCCGCAGAATAGAAAATATAACTACCCGCCAACTTTTGTGTAATTTTGATTGACACGTGCTGTCAGTAGTAACACGAGCAAGAAAATGACAGTTTATGAATGGTCAATGGTGTTTATTTTATAAGGAGTTTCTTTTCAAAGCAGGAAAATTATTTAAATGGTTTGTTATTAATTTACAAAGATTATTTACCTACTTTGAGAATATGCATAAAGCATTAATTCACACAAAATTAAAAACCAAAAAAATTATCTTCTGATTTTTCTTTGTGATCTATTATGCACGACAGGAGTTGTACTGTTTGCGTGTAAAAGCATGGTACAAGTAATTGCTTTGACTCACTTATCTGAACAGCAATGTGATTCACTATTGATTGTCATACACGGGGAAAAAATGTTTTATTAATTAACTAGCTTCTGCCCGCGGTCACCCGCGTCCATGTTAGCGTTTGGTCCTATGGTCCGTCTCCATCAGTCCCTTGAAGAGCGCGATTCCGAGTCGCGGTCGTGGGCATCTTCAGTGGTGGCTGGGGCGAGAGTAGAGGGATGTCATTTCCCTCACGCATTCCGACTGCTAACCATTCCCTTTACTTGCCACTCAATATTGATGGGGTACCTCCCGAAACGAAAAAAAACGAAAAACCGGTAGTACTGGTCAGGCTGAAGGTGAGGACGCCGCCCGTAGCCTCCAAACGATCCTTAAAGCAGGTCGGTCAATATCGACATAAAAAAACCAAGCATTGCAAACGCGCATGTAACTACGATTCTTTTATATGTTGTAAGGTCCCCTTAGAGCATTTAACAAATACTCTAAGGGTCTACCAAGTTTGCAACCCTGATAACTCTGTTCTGTCAATGTCAATGTCGAATCAAAATCGCACTTAACCAGTTTTTAGTATTTGTTGTTAGACACACATCTGTGAAAATTTAACCTATCTTAACTATCACGGTTCGTGAGAAACAGCCTCCGAAACATTACATTGCTTTATAACATTTACAAAAACCAGCAACAAAATCACGTTTTTTGTATGGGATTTTTATTTACGTGGTACAATCATCAAATGAGTCCTCCCACCCCGGGCTGGGAGGGACGGTCAGACTTGTAGTGACTAAAATCCATGGTGTCCTTCAATTGCCCTTTATGTTCCGGTGTCACGGTAATGAAATAAGTCCCGCGACCAATGAGAGCCCCCTTAATATTTATTGTATTCTGGTTTTTAGTATGTTTGTTATAGCAGCAACAGATGTACATCACATGTGAAAATTTCAAATCTCTAGCCATCACGGTTCATGAGATACACACGCAAAAACTACTGAATTGACAGCACAGGGTTTTCAGGGTTGCAAATTATAACAAAATGGTAGTTACATGCGCGTTTGCAATGTTTGATGTCGCTATTGACCGGCCTAAAGAGGGATTTTATAGACGCAATTGTGACATATTATCCAGTCCGTCATTATTTTGTCGCGGTATTATTTTGAAACTGTGATATCTCCTAAGATATTCATTGAAATCAAATGATGTAAAGGGCATTTTCGTTCAAAATTAATGCTTGTGATGATAACGTATTTATTTGGATAAGGATTAATATCATGTTAATGAAAACACCTTCGCAAATAATGCATTACTTTAAAACAAATTTGGTTCCCATAAAAAAGTGTTATTATAGTGTAGTGACTTAACCTTTTTAAAGATAGATATATGCTTCGCGGACTTTATTTTAGAAAATTTATGAGGAATTAATCCGTTAAGTACATAGTTTTGCGAAACTCTAACAGTTTACGCACAACCAGTTTACCGCCAGCCCCGCACCGCAACGGAGTTCTAAAAAAGGAATACATTTTCCGTCTTTGACAACCTTTCTCATTACGGCTCCGCTCCTATAAGTGATCGTCGTTGATGTTTTCTATACCCTATAGCCTTCCTCGATAAATGGACTATCCAACACAAAAAGAATTTTTCAATCCAACCAGTAGATCCTGAGATTAGCGCGTTCAAAACAAACAAACAAAACAACACAAACAAACACAAACAAAACTCTTCAGCTTTATAATATTAGATAGATTTTTTAAACTATACAGGTAAACATGGAATACGATATTTAGTTTTTGAATAGGTTTTTTTATTGTAGTAAACATCATCAAATCAAATGAGTCCTCCCACCCTGGGCAGGGCCGGAGGGACTGTCAGACTTGTACTGACTAAAATCCACGGTATCCTTCAATAGCCCTTTATGTTCCGGGGTCACGGTAATGAAATAAGTCCCGCGACCCCGGCAGGCCCTCTATAGGCCCCGTCATCATGCTGACGCTCTTTGAGGCGCGCGTGGAACACAACGCGCCGTCGACCCGGGCATAGTCCATGGTCGGGCGGCGAGTTGCCCTTTACTCGCCGCCCGCATGCCCGCGCTTACGGTGGCCGGAGATCGCCTCGCGACGTCCGACGCCGTGGGCGTTCACCACTGCGGCTGGGATGGAGGGAGGACGCTATCCTCTCCCTCTCTCGGCCCACCTCCTCCTTTACGAGCATGACTGCTTCGCAAAGGAGTAGTTTTGAATAGGTACCAGTTTTTAGTTTCTAAAAGAGATTTTTTTATGCACACGTTGCTCTTCAATTTAGAAATAAATTATTCAGGAATAGCCTGTTAAAGTTAAACTATTTTTGTGTCATTTCTCTCTAATTGTATGAACAAATGAACTGAAACAGTGTTACATTTAAGTGGCATAAGCTAGGGAAATGGCTTAAAGGATCTATATGCCTCCGCGGGCCCCAATCTTACTGCTAAGCAGTGGAGTATATATTTCGCCCTGAAAGATGCGTCCTCGGAGATGCATCTTGCCCTCCTAGATTCGTTCTTGCTACGCCGCTGCTGCTAAGCTATTGGCAAGCCCCGCAAATCTGGCCTTGGCGGGCCTAGCTTGCAAACGCGACCATGGAACATTTGGCCAATGCGCTTAATAATAGTTAGTAGAAAAGGCTTCATCAACTAGTTCCTTAGTAACGAACGTACCTGAAGATGATTCCAAAAAAGGAAAGCGTTATCGTGACGTGGCTTGTATGACACAGTTGGAACAAATATTTCTTTAATCTGCTAGTAGTTGTGTGTAAGTGAATATTATGAAAAAACGAGTAAAATTATAAAACCCACTCATTATTATGGGAAAAATGTCTGATACCTAAGCAATATATTTAATAAAAAAATGCTATGAACTTGGTATAGCTGGCTTTAATACTTATTATGGCTACGTTTGCAGCATTTGCAAGTAAGTTGACATTAAGAAAGTTGGCATGCAACATGCAACTGCCGGAGCGGGATTAGTACTGAACAACAATTTAAAACTATTTTTTTGTCTCTCTCACAAGTCAAAACAGGTTACATAAAAAAGAAAAACTTTTTTGATAATACAAACTTTATTGTTATTTCAATCCCCGTCACTTATGTTTACATGGCAATCATGTTCTAAGTTATCACAAACCCCGTACTTATACACATATTAATCACATTATATAAACTTAAATCTTAGATAGAAGGAATGTAAGTTTTATTGAATAAGTGAAGAAATGAATCAATTGTACTGGCATTTATAAATGCACTAAAATAATTGAGCAACCTATGATGTATGGAGACGTGACAATCAGGATTATTAGTATTTGAAAATGATATTTATGGTGATTCTTAACAAGATGCATTCAAACAATATAGTTGTAGCATAGGTCGAATAACTTAGAAAAACAGTACGGTGTCACAAAAACAACATCGTGAAAAATATTACTCTGACAAATGTTATTGTTTTTACTAGCAAAACGTTTGCAGACCAAATAATTAGGTATCATAGAAAGCTTCGACATTTATACTAGGCTTGATTCGTATGAAAAAATAAGTTTCATAAAATCGTAATTTTAGGCTTACTTTTTTATATAACAGCAACATTTTCACAAACAAATAAAAATAAAGTAAGTTAGGCGTTCCTTACGTTTTGCATGAAAACAGAATAAAATCGATGTTCCGATAAGATACATCTAAAATGACATGGCACTCATAATTAATTACAGCCTACATTATTGCGATTAAAAATTACATTTATAGATAATATGTGTGTGATGTAGGTATCTTTAATGTTCTGGAAAATTCTTTGGCTTCCTTACAACAAAACCAAACAAATAACATGTAAAAACGAATTATCAAATTATTATTTACCTGTTAAATAAAATATAATTAAGTAACTAATCTTACATTCACAAACAATAGTATAATTAAATATATAGAATGTGAAAATAAAGCACAATACTATAAAGGCACTACATAGAAACATAACTTTAAATAAATAGAACATTTATATTAATTCACTTTCTTCCATAATACTCAATCACACTTCAGACTTAAAAAAAATCAAGATAGTATGACATATATGACGGGATTCTATAATTAATTCATGGAATTGATGTCGCAGGATTTATTGAAAATAATAATTCACCATTTTTTGTAAAAAGTTTTTCTTACATCGTTAAAACATCGTGGATGCACTAATGTTGCCCTCGTAAATACAGTATCTAGGGTGATTAAAACTTCGCGAGAGATTATGATTCTGTAAATCATTTATTTGTGATTAGAACTGACCTGCGGATTGCAGAAAAGCAACCTAATTTCAATTTCGGCGTGGCTATCACTCTCGCTTCTACACTTTCCAAAAGGGAGTCCTCTCTTCGGGCCCAAAATCTAGCAAATATATCACTACAAAATTACATTTGATCATAAAGAAGTATAAGAGCAGATTGCCCAATGTTAACAATGAAAATCACTGAGTGTTTGTAACACATTTCAATCAAGTAAACATCATCATCTTAGATTTAACATCGTCTTGGAAGCACCTAATAAAAGTTATGATCACATTTGACAAAGATGATAACTTTTTAGTAGGTGCTTTCATAAAGAAGCAGGTTTCCAGTTCAGATACAAGATCTGCCAAATGACAACCTGTGTTTTTTTTTAAGTAAGGTGTCATGGGTCTATATCGCCTGCACAACCCAATAACATGAGGTCTGTACCAAAAACCTGATCAATATAAAGGTACCGATTGAATGAAAGTCAGATTTACCAATCAATGTTCTGAGTATGTTAACCTTACCCAAGTCAAAAAAGTGTTGACAAAATGTTAACTTAACCAAGATATTTAAATGATTCTCAACCAGGAAAAGATTTAAACCTAAAATTTATAATTTACTTTTCACTTCCGAACTGTTGCTATTTTCTTCAAAAGCCATATTTCCTAATGCGAAAATATTGTTAGGATCTAGTACGTTTTTCGCAGCTATTAATAACTGCCGACCGGGCTCACTAACTGTATCAGTGTACCATTTCTTACGAAGTTTTCCGACTCCGTGATGGTGTGAAATTGAACCTGAAAAAAAAACAGATTTATTTTTACATTAATACATACTAAGAATATAAGTATCTATCATATCAGGTACAGCGTACTAAAACCTTAAAAAAATGAAAATAAAATATTGAAAAAACAAAACTATGAAAATGCGCGCAGTACTCCTCAAACGTTTATCAACCCAAAAATTAATAACGCGTCACTCAATTGACTTCATTTTAAAAAGAGACATCAGTAGTTCCAACTTGACAACAAAGATTAAAAAAATAAAACTTACCACCACAGGCAATGATTTCGTCCCTTGCGGCATCTTCGATTTCTTCGTAAACAGATACAGGATCCGCGCATTTTCCAATGCTGTGACCGAAGTAGAAATAAATACAGCAACCTGCGTCATACCTAAAACAAATTATTAATGTTTAATGACATTATTCTTTCGAAACTATTACAATCCACTCATCGTACTTTAATATCATACTAATATTATAAACGTGAACGTTTAATTATTTTTTCACACCACTTGCTCGTAAATGTCAAATTATATGTCAGGCAAACCTGCTGTAAAGCATGACATTGTTCCCTCTCGCTCGAGCCGGGCAATAATATATGTACTGAATTTCATTATTCCCGTGGGAATAATGTGATTTGAATTTGGAACCTCAAAGAAAACCCTATGAAAACTTTCACCAAGGAGTCGTATCAGTAATGGCGGCCGCTGGCAGCAACAGCTGATCGCTTACAGTGGTGCCATCTTCACGTTCGAAGGTTGTCATACCACATCAAATTTCAAAAATCGAATTTATTTCCTCGCAGTAGGTGTGAAAAGCAGAGTACGCTCCTCGGGAGTAAAGCTGCCTTGTCTTGGGCTAACTTGAATCCCTCGCTACACTAAGGATTCTTAACTTAATTCCCTCGTTTCACTCGGGAATTAACACTTGAACCTCCTCGCTGCGCTACGGAGGTTCACCCCCAGAATCCTTAGTGTCGCTTCGGGATTCAATACGCCCGTGACGTAAGGCAATGCTTTACTCCCTTGGTGCGTAATCTACTATTAAACGCATTAACGCATGCGATGCGCATCGTAAAGATGATTTTTTGAGGAAGAAAAATTTTAGATTGCAAGTGGGATTCGAACCACCATGAAGCGTTAACGAGGAATGGTGAATTTCGGCTTGTAAGTGTGGATTGCAATTGCCTAGTTGGTTAAGGCGTCTGGAGTACCTATCCAGAAGACGCGGGTTCGAATCCCACTTGCAATCTAAAATTTTTCTTTCCTCAAAAAATCATCTTTACGATGCGCATCGCATGCGTTAATGCGTTTAAAAATAATAAATTAGTTTGGTAGACGCTATCTCAATATACAACATTGATTTGGCTGTAATGTCAACGTGTTGGGTGGAAGTTAGTTAAACACTAATCTAAGAGTTGGCGCCACGCTACCATGAAGCGTTAACGAGGAATGGTGAATTTCGGCTTGCAAGTGTGGATTGCAATTGCCTAGTTGGTTAAGGCGTTTGGAGTACCTATCCAGAAGACGCGGGTTCGAATCCCACTTGCAATCTAAAATTTTTCTTTCCTCAAAAAAACATCTTTACGTGAACGTTTGTTTTGATGGATGGATGTATTTTTACTCTTTTACGCAAAAGCTACTGAACGAATTTAAAAACAGATTAAACATAAATTCGGTACACAGATAGTTCATAATCTGGGTTAACACATATGATAATTTATACCCCGATTTTAACCACCCTTTTTTTGGTAAAATCTTCATAAGAGTCCTCGGGCAGGGCGGGACGGACTGTTACACTCGTACTGACCAAACCCGGTGTCCTTCAATAGCCCTTTATGTTCCGGGGTCACGTAAAGACATAAATCCCGCGACCATCTAATTACAACTTGGAGCCTCTACGCAGATTTTTTTACGTTGCATACATACATACATTGAAGGACACCGTGGATTTTAGTCAGTACAAGTCTGACAGTCCCTCCCGCCCTGCCCGCGGTGGGAGGACTTATTTGACGATTTTTCCACAATAAAACAAAAGTTGCAACTAGATAGGTACTTAGTTTGAACTGTAGATTGTGTGTTAGTAATTTAAATGACGTCATACTTGTATGTAAAACTTGCGTAATGGAAACGCGCTATAAGTTAGCTGTTCCTGAACCCCCTCCCCTATCCTTAGAGGGTCAAAGCCAAAGCCATTCCGGTCACCGAAGACCCGGGCATGCGGACGACGAGTAATGGGTACCTCGCCATCATCATGGACCACGCCTCAAAGAGCTGTCAGCAATCTGACGGCACCGCCCTTAGAGGGCCAAAACCTTCAGGGGTCGCGGGACTGTCTTATCAGGTAATCATGGCGAAGGAAGTTACGTAATGTGCTACCGAAGGACACCATGAACTTTATTTAGTACATGTCTGACAGTTCCTCCCGTCCTGCCCCGGGTCGGAGGGAACATTGGATGATTTGCCTGACTGGCCTGTTGGTCTGGTGGTTAGCTCTGACTGCTATGTCGGGGATCGTGGCTCTTCGGGTTCGATTCCCACCCAGGACAAATATTTGTGTCATGAGCATGATCACTTGTTCTGTGCCTGGGTGTAATTTATCTATAATATGTATGTATTTAGAAATATATAAGTATGATTATCAGTTGTCTAGTATCCATAACACAAGCTCTGCTAAGCTTGGGACGAGATGGCGTTGTGTGATAATGGAATATTATTATTATTATTTCTTCCCACCCAGAGCCTCTTGCCACCATTTTACCAAGTACAAAAAAAAGTTTCAAAGCTCAGTTTAATATACTCACGTCTGCGTCAATCGATGTGATATGAGGTACTTGGTGATCCCTCTCTTGGCGCACTCGTCCCGGATGCGTTGCTTCACGTTGGCGCACAGTGCCAGGGTGCGGTCCCAGGGTACTGACGTCTCGAAAGACTCCGCTACCACGTCGTATTCTATCGCTATGTCCTGAAAGTAACAAGAAATTAATATCAGTATTATTGTCGACGACGGCACGGTTGGTATAGTGGCTGAGTGATTGGACTCCTGCGCAGCGGGTCGCCGATACGATCCCCGAATGGAACAAATATTTGTGTAAACTTCAAGTAGTTGTCTGGATGTTTGTGTATGGGAGTTTTTGTTTGTAAACCCACCCACGACTTAGGAGAAATTCCTAGTGTTGTGAACTTTCCTAGTGGCAATACTTAAAAAAAGAAAAATCTGGTCTGTCTAGACTTTTCTCAAATCTGTTGTGATCCGTCGACTTCCAGTCGAACCAGATGTAGCTGATAATCACGATATCAGTATAAACATGGAAACATGGAGCCTATATGGCCTCCACCTCCTACCATGACATTGTGAAGCGAGATTAGTTCCACAGTGGGAACGAGATGGCACTAGACGACTTGTATACCTCTGTCTGTTTTTCACAGTGGAAGTATTCTCGCTTTAAGACGTTATGGTAGGCCCCCTGATTAATATGATATCACTTGTTAAGACTGGTAGTCAGACTTTCAAGCTTCTACCTAACAGTAGCAACTGCCAAAAATGTACAAATGACAGCCGAGACCAACGGCTCTAAGAGCCTTCCGAGGCAGAGGAAACTCGCTATAAATAGATGGTCACCCATCCACAGACCAGCCTCAGCAAGTCGCGTATTTTGTAGCTATACCAATCTGTCATTTTTTTATAACATTTCCACCTTATCACAAAACAAGAAGACCCAAGTAACACAAAAGTCTGAATAAGAGCTGTTTACGTTCTAAAGAAAAAAAATGACAGATTAGAATAGATTGTTGCGCTGGCAACTGTACTAAGTATACTCTTAAATTAATAAGGTATTATTGTAATATATTTTAATAGCTTTTTCCTCGTATTAATGAGGATTAAACCACGGGGCATAGCAAGATAGCAGCGCTAGCTGACTTACGTAAGTTGTCATTGTATTATGTGTCGCATTACAAATAATTTTAGGTTAATCACGTGGTTAATTAAAAATTCCTTTTAGACGCAACTTGTGGTCGAACAGGAAAATATAAACTTCTGTCATACTTATTAGTTATTTGTTATACAAGAGTGCAAAGTTGATTTTTAACCGCGTGCTCAATTTTGATGACCGAGCAAGCGAATGATTCTAAAATTGAATCACGAGTGCAACGAGTGATTCAAAATTAGAATCATGAGCGATAGCGAGGGAATCAAAAGAGCACAAGGTGAAAAATCTTTGCACTCGAGTGCAACACGTAACTTTTCATCCCACCTCAGCGAGGAAATGACTAAATGCAAAAACAAATAAAAACAGATGTACATTGTACAAACACAAGCTTTTATTTCAGTTTCAGAACAGAATAATTTTTAAATTAAAACAAATAATGCTTAGGTAGTAGTTTTCAACTACTACCTAAGTATTATTAAGTTACTTATTTTTATCTTGTCATAACATAACAATAAGACGTGAAAGGAAAACCGCACAAAGCAAATAAAAAAGGTAAAACAAAGTACTGAGCCAAGAATGTTTCGGGTCTGAGATTTTAACAAAATAATTGTAGATTACGGTCCAAGGGGCCTCGTATTGAATTCCGAAGCGATACTAAGGATTCTGGGGGTGAACCTCCATCCGTAGCGCAGCGAGAAGGTTCAAGTGTTGACACCCGAAAGAAACGAGGGAATAAAGTTAAAAATCCTTTGTGAAGCGAGGGATTCAAGTTAGCCCAAGGCAACGCAGCCTTACACCCGAGGAGCGTACTCTGCTTTCCCACCTGTGTACCACATCAAATTTTAAAAATAGAATTTGTTTCCTCGACAACCTTCGAACGTCAAGTGGGCACCACAGCAAGCGATCAGCTGTTGCGGTCACGGGCCGCCATTACTGCTGATACTCTTTTGATCATACGATGTTCTAAATTCAAATTTACTTTATTCACTACAGGATAAAAACGGCTTTTACTCACTTGAGGATAAAAACGGCTTTTACGGTCAGATATCGAAGAGCAAAAGTACCCTTTCCGAGATGGGGGGATGAAAAAGAATTTTTCATCCCCGATATCTGACCGTAAAAGCCGTTTTTATCCTCAAGTGAGTAAAAGCCGTTTTTATCCTCTAGTGAATAAAGTAAATTTGAATTAAGAACATCGTGTGCATTAAAGAGTTGTAGCAGTAAAAATGGCGGCCGGTGACCGCAACAGCTGATCTTTGCTGTGGTGCCTACTTCACGTTCGAAGGTTATCGTACCACATCAAATTTCAAAAATCGAATTCATTTCCTCGAAGTAGGTGTGCAAAGCAGAGTACACTTTTCGGGAGTAAAGCTGCGTTGCCTTGGGCTATCTTGAATCCCTCGCTACCTACACGAAGGATTCTTAGATTTTAAAAATTATTCTGTATTTTATATACATAATGTAGTACTCCTAGTTAATACCGAAACTGAAATACCTATCTTGTGATAGTACAATGTACACCTGATTATTTGTTTTGCATTTGGTAATTTCCTCGCTGAGGTGGGATGAAAAGTTACGTGTTGCACTCGAGTGCAAAGATTTTTCACCTTGTGCTCTTTTGATTCCCTCGCTATCGCTCATGATTCTAATTAGGAATCACTCGTTGCACTCGTGATTCAATTTTAGAATCATTCGCTTGCTCGGTCATCAAAATTGAGCACGCGGTTAAAAATCAACTTTGCACTCTTGTTTAACAAATAACTATTGTATTATCAGTATCATTTTAAGAATGAAAAAATATACTTAAACTTTTATAATGTTCGCAAGCGAGATTGGAACGTAGACATAGAAAAGGCTGAAATGACTACAACAGTTGAATTTTTCGGGTGTAAAACTCATAAACGAGACTCCGCGCCCTGGCTGGACCGTAATGCAAATCAACCCAAGGAAGTACGACTTGAGTTGTCAGATTAGTACGGACTAAAATTAACAATCAGTGTTTCTTAAATAGCCCTTTATGTTCAAGGTTCACGTTTACCTAATAAGACAGTCCCGCGACCCCGGCAAGCTCTGGCCCTTTAAATGAGTCCGTTAGATTACTGACAACTCATCGAGGCGTGTCTGAAACACGACGCGCCGTGGATAGGGCCATGGTTTTTTTTAAATCATCGTTGCCCCTCTCTAAGAATTTCTCCTGTATCGTGGGTGCGTTTACAAACATAGACGGCCTTATTACAAAAACTAAATAAACCTTGGTTTAAACCTGTACTATCAAGTCCAGGCTTATCTTCAAAACCATGGTTTAAATTTCTCCGTATTATAAAACTTACATAAAACGTAGACTTTAGTACCGTCATTTGAACCATTGTCTTAACATTTAAATACGCCATGTGTTGTGTACTAACAATTAAATTTAGCACGTTTTAATCCATTTTGAGTGAAAATAACACAAAAACAACAACAAGGTGACAACAAGTATTTAGCTTTGAGAAACTTTGACACACCTTTGACAGCTACGACGTTGGACCATAGTTTATCGCTAAACCAAGATTTGTAATAACGTTTGTGTAAACCGTAGTTTTTGGTGATGTAAACCTTGGTTTTTAGTTAAACCACATTTTGTAACAAGGCGGTTAAACTCACAATCACTAACACCCAGGGCCGGAACAACTACTTGCAGACCATACAAATATTTGGTCCGTGCGGGGATCGAACCCGCCACACACAGCGCAGCATTCCGATTGCTCAGCCACAGCGGCAAACGTGCCATCATGGTTCATTGGACGGCAAGTCGCCCATTACTCGCCGCAGCTAAACTTACCCTAAGATAAGCGATGACGAAGGTTAGCGTATATCCATTCTCTCCATTGGTAGCGCCGGCGGGTATCCCTCCGAACTGCGCGGCGATGTTGTTCAGCTTGCCCTCCCTGTCTGCGACCTCCTCCTGCGTGCCCTCCATGAGGAGGGTCACCACACACAACTTGCTGGGGTCGAAGCCTTTGATCTTGGTGATGTACAGGCGTTTTAGTCCGTCTAGGAGGACTCCGCCCCAGGTGTTTTCTGTTTTCAGGGCTTGGCCGAAGCGGAACTGTGGGAGAAGGACAATTAAGGTTATAGGCAGTGCTAAATGAGCCATTGTATGTAAGTATACATATTCGCAAAATAGATCAAAATTAAAATAAGAAAAACGTTAAACACTTTTTTAAACTATCACGGTTTGCTTCATAACTTAAAATGTCATTTACGGGATTTCAAACAAATAAATAATCACGGAAGATATCCCGTAAGTGACATTATATGTTAAGAAAAACATTGTAGAAAGAAAATTTTGTGCACCTCTTCAATCCTTTATTACCCGACTACGGCAAAGCCAAAAGGAGGGTTATGATTTTTGTTGATTGAGCTTAGTTAGAAACAATCAGGGCCTGATTAACCCTTAGGCTAATTAGGCTGCAGTCTAGGGCGCGAGGATCAGAGGGGCGCTGAAATCGTGTCTTCATATGCACTAATCTAGCATCATTGCATCTACCCTACATAGGTATTTCAACTAGACACGGCACGGCCTTTGTAATAAAATCTAAAGACTAATATTATAATAATAAAATAGTCGAATATCATAGGTAATGCGACGCGGTCGGCGGTTCTTTTGATTTTTAAAAAAGAGCTCGTAATTCATCTCTAAACAAAACCCAAAATATAAACAGTGGGTCAATTCAAATATTTTATTCTTTAGATAAGTATCGTCTTGGGAGACTTGCATCTACTTAATTATTGATACTCAAGTATTAATATGTTACGGAGTGGGAAGCGTTCGCCTCCTGCGAAGCAGTAATGGTCGTGAAGAAGGAGGCGGGCCGCGAGAGAGAGAGGACAGCGTCCTCCCACCGCCCCAACAAGACGATCAAGACGCAAGACGATCTCAAGCCACCGTAGGCGCGGGCAGGCGGGCAGCGAGTAAAGGGCAACTCGCTGCCCGACCATGGACCATGCCCGGGTCGACGGCGCGTCGTGTTCCACGCGCGCCTCAAAGAGCGTCAGCATCATGACGGGGCCACCTCTCAGAGGGCCAAAGCCTGCCGGGGTCGCGGGACTTATTCCAGCACCGTGACCCCGGTACATAAAGGGCTATTGAAAGACATCGAGGATTTTAGTCAGTACAAGTCTGACAGTGCCTCCCGCCCTGCCCGGGGTGGGAGGACTCATTTGATGATTATACCACGTAAAAAAAAAGACCGTCCGTAACACGGGGCGCGTCCTTATAACTAGCCTAGGGCGGTCAGAACTCTTGATCAGGCGCTGGAAACAATGTTTGTATCAGAAAAGGCAATTAAAACGATGTTGAGGGAGTGTTTTTTTCAGCCTGGTAACATCATCAAATGAGTCCTCTTATCCAGGGCGGGGTAGGAGGGTCTGTCAGACTTGTACTCATATACTGACTAAAATCCACGGTGATCCTTCAATAGCCCTTTACGATCCATGTTCACGGTCACCTGATAATGACAGTCACGTGACCCCACAACTTGTACATAAGAGACGAGTACTAAGCTCTACGCCTTGGGGTCTCTTTGCCCGTATGCGAATAGCCTGTCGTGTGGACGCTCCAACGCGTGTCCTTCTGATCAGCAGAGGGCACAGCGGCGGAGCGGGCTTGCGGACGGTGAGTAATGGGTAGCTCGCCGTCCGACCGAGGACCACGCCCGGGTCGGTGGCGCGTCGTGTTTCGCGAAATGCCTGCTGGGGTCGCGGGTTTTTTCTTAACATCATCAGGCATCCGAAGGAACACGGGTGGATTTTAGTCAGTAAGAGTCTGACAGTCCCTCCCGCCCCACCCAGGGCGGGAGGACTCATTTGATGATTTTACCACATTAAAAAAAAAAAAGCTCTACGCCGTGAACATCAATTATAGTTCAAAACCCTTCGATCATTGTCAAAAAGACATGAAGTATTTTTTTATGTTACCTGCTCGTTATCCATGAGTCGTATGCTGGAGGGCTGCAGTCGTTGCCTGGCGACCTCCCTCTCGAAGTAGAACCCGCTCTCCCAGTCCGGGAACACCAGCGAGCCGTAGCGCACCACCGGGGGGAGAGGACGGATCTTGATCGTTACCTGAGGAAAAGATTTTGTTGTTAGAAATGTGACGAATTTCGTGGTTTGGGTAGAAAATTCTTAAGCATCATATCTGTTATAATCTGCAAACTAATGTAAGGTAAGGTAGATTTCGTTTCTCCAGTTTCACAGGATGCAACTAAATATTTTTACCAGTCTCTAGCATAATTATTAATACTAACTTTCAATATTTAAAACTTTGCTTCACTTTATAAATTCATCTTGTGTCTAGAGTGCACCATCATCATCTGCCTAGCCTTTTCCCAACTATATTGGGGTCGGTTTCCAGTCAAACCAGATTCAGCTGGATATCAGTATTTTACATGGAGCGACTGTCTAGAGTGCATTATCAGCAATATAAATTCACATATAAAATCTCCAGACACTGAATAACCAGTTGTAGGTCATAAAAATAATAGAGCCATCCAGGAATTGAACCCGCAACATGTAGCGCAGTAGTTAATCGCTCAGATACTGCGCTAACCGTGCCATCAAGTTATCATGAATGAAGCGACTGCTAATTTGATCATCTCTAGAATCCAAATACTGGATACTATGGTACTTTAAGTAAGACTGGCTACAACGACGATATATTACTAGACTCCTAATAACAGGTGACCGATGTCTGTTAGCACATTAGGCAAAAAAGTCTTATATCCGTCTTATTTCAACCACTCCTGTGAGTCGTAAACATACCTTGACACAGAACAGGCCTTGAGTTAGCCAATCACAACGCAGTACCCCGTCCCCCTCCGCTTACGTAGTACCTCAGCGAGTTGACAGAATAGTTTTTGTTCCTTAGATCTTGCATGCGGAGTCTAGTAGTATAATATCGTCGTTGACTGGCTACTGGAGTTTGAAATGAATGCCAGGCGAACGCCTTTTCAATTTTGTATGGCAGTTTTATGTTTGGTGAAGTTGCTAATTTGAATCTAAAGGCGCTTGTTTCATACCACGGCAGGTATTATTTCTATGGGGGAGGCCTATGTCCAGCACGCGTAACATATTATGGCGCCGTGTAGAAACGGGTTTAGTCGATGGAAGAAAAGACAAAATGACAGAACATAAGAAGATTTTTACCATTTTATGCCTTGCATAGTTTAAATTAAAGAAAATGTTTTCTTCAATGGTGTACGAATCGTGTCATACTTCTGCAAAAAAACACGATTTGCTTAGAAATAACTCCTTGGTAGAATAGAGATATCGCCATGCTACGCGTGCTGCTGTGGATTGCAATAGGCTAAAATGATGATGACAATGATTTTTGTATTTATTCTTACCTCAGTAACAACTCCGAAGCATCCCTCTGATCCCATGATAACATGTTCCCACTCTGGTCCACATGAGATGCGCGGTACGCGACAACTCTTCTCGATTACTCCGCGTCCTGTCACCACCTGTAATAAAGAAACAAAATAAATTGTGTTTAGCAGCATTAGAAATCAAAACTAAAAAAAAAAACAAAACTTATCTTAAAGCCAAAGGGATTCATTTGTATCCATTTTGAATGATTATTCATTTGATATCTAGGTTAAAAGGATGCAGATTTTAATGAATTATCTCTATTTTACCGTTTTTGACAGTGAATATATTCTGTATTACCAGCTTGGCATGTATGCAACTAGACTGGACCGGGCTGGCCACGTATTTCAACGTCAAACAATCGCTGGGCAAAACATACATGGCATGCCCAAGCGAATATGGCGAGATGAATCCTTCATGAAGCGGTATCCAGGATTGGTCCACAGTCGCAGAAAGCCGTGAGAATAGAATATTATCTAAAAATTAAAAGTCCCAACCTACCTTGGTGTTAACAATAAGGTCCTCGATGTTCCCGTAGGTGTTCTTCTTCATGCCGCTAGCCCGGGTGGCCACCCAGCCTCCCAGTGTGGAAAACTCGTACGAGTCAGGCTCGTGGCCCACTGTGAAGCCGCGCGCGCGCATCTCACGCTCCAAGTCTTGGCCCACTATGCCTGCCTGGAATTTAAAGGAGATATAAGTTAGGGATATCTTGGTGAAGATGCGACACGACGTAATTCGATCAATTCCAACTGCAAACGAAATTCATCCTTACCACTACGACATTTATGACATAAAACGTGCGGTTTTCTACTCTTTTTTTTTACGTGGCATATACATCAAATGAGTCCTCCCACCCCGGGTAGGGCGGGAGGGACTGTCAGACTTGTACTGACTAAAATCCACGGTGTCCTTCAATAGCCCTTTAAGTTCCGGGTTCACGATGATGGAATGAGTCCCGCGACCCCGGCAGGCTTTGGGGGGGCCCCGTCATTATGCTGACGCTCTTAGAGGCGCGCGAGGAACAGGACGCGCCGTCTTTTTTATATCTTTGGTCAAATTGCATCATTATATCGTAATAATAGCAACGACGATTTTCATTTTTATTTAGTAGGAATTGCAAATCACACGAATCGCGTCAAATCAAAGCTCCTTACCATGAGTTTTTCAGCGTTATTTATGTGGTATATTTACGAGTGTTAAAAAAAAGTTTTTAAATATATATTAAATGAATGAACCCGCGACACGCAGCACAGCAGTCCAATAGCTCAGCCACTGCGCCAATCGTGCCGTTGTCGGTTTTTGTTGTTAACCTTGTCGTGTGTGTTCGCTAATTTAGACACTATTAGTAAGTATTTTAAAACATTATTCTAGACTCTATGTGTTAAGTAATTTGAACATTTAGCACATTTGTGCTACTACGTGGATAAAAAATGAATGAAGTTAAGGTTTGGTGAGTAAGGGTAACCTTCCCCATGACGTGATGAGACGCCATTTGACCGCTTCCAACAACAAGTGAAAATCATCCTTAGATACCACTACTACATATGGCACAAAATGTGCGGATGTGTCCATGGGTTTTTTTACGTGATAAAATCATCAAATGAGTCCTCCCACCCCCTGCTGTCAGACTTGTACTGACTAAAATCCAAGGTGTCCTTCAATAGCCCTTTATGTTCCGGGGTGACGGTAATGAAATAAGTCCCGCGAACCCGGCAGGCTTTGTCCCTCTAGAGGCCCACCCGTCATCATGCTGACGCCTTTTGAGGCGCGCGTGGAACACAACGCGCCGTCGAGCCAGGTATGGTCCATGGTCGGACAGCGAGTTGCCCTTTACTCGACGCCCGCATGCCCGGGATGTCCATGGGTAGATGAAAAACAAAACACGCTCGCCGCGACTTCAAGTCATTTTAATTGCATCATTATATCGTAGTAGCAAGGAGGATTTTAATTATTAGTTAGTAGAAATGGCAAATCACACGAATCGCGACACGGGGAAAATCCTTAAGAGGTTGACGTCCAATCTGCCGTTATAAGGAGATGCGAAAAAGGCTACTTAGTTTTATCAGCGTCCGGGTTTTATCTGTTAAAAAATCATCAAATGACTCCTCCAGCCCTGAAATTGATGGACTAATGCCGCTTTCACATATGGGCGACAGTCGCGCGACAGACGCCGCCGCGCGGCTCTTCATATAAAATATTACAAATGCGAAAGTTTGTGAGGATGGATTATGTTCGTTACCCGTTCACGAAAAAACTACTGGACGGATTTGGATGAAATTCGGTACACAGATAGTTTATGACCTGGATTAACACATAGGATACTTTTTATCCCGATTTTATGTTCCCGTGGGATAATTTTCGAGTTGTAGCGGGTGAAACCGTGGGCAACAGCTAGTATAAAATATGAAGGAATGTGCTTCTGCCGTGCTACTAACTGTCGCGCTGCTAACGCCCTAACGTGAACATTCAGTGTTCCTTCATTTGATTTTTTTCACCAAGCAGTTGTTTTTGGGGCCCCGTCAGAAAGCTCACAGGTCTTTGAGGGCTGAGTGGAACATGACGCACCGTTGACCTGGCCATGATCCCTGATTGGACAGCGAGCTACCCATTACTCACCGTCCACAAGGTCGTGTCAAGCGAAAATTTTGCAAAAACATTTAGATATTTAAATCCGATATTTATGCAGTAATTTTAATGTTGAAATAGCATGTTTATTTTGAGAATGTCAGACGTTTTCATTAAAATTTGCAAAATTACATTGACTGTAAGAGTGGCAGTGAAGCCTTTTTTGACCGTCAATGTAATTCACTATTGATTGTATAGTATGACACGGGAAAAAAATGTTTTTATTAATTAATTTAACTACTACAGGTAAACATAAATACTGATATTTAGTTTTGAAAAAAATCATCAAGTGAGTCCTCCCGCTCTGGGTGGGGCGGACGGGACTGTCAGACTCCTTACTGACTAAAATCCACCGTCTGTTTCTTCGGATGGCCCTTTACGTTCCCAGGCCGCGGTATCCTGGGTTAAGAAAAAAAACCCGCGACCCCAGCAGGCATTTGGCGCGAAAACACGACGCGCCCCCGACCCGGGCTTGGTTCTCGGTTCGGGGACGGCGAGCTACCCATTACTCACCGTCCGCAGGCCCGCTCCGTGGCTGTGCCCTCTGCTGATCAGAGGGACCCGCGTGGAGCGGCCACACGACAGGCATTCGCCTTACGGGCAAAGAGACCCCTTAGGCACACAGTGCCTAAGTAAGAGTTTTTGCCCGCCAATTCCCAGGGGCACCGGCCCGAAAAAACTGGTCTTCCCCCCGGATTATTACGCGAGGGAATCCAGTCCCGGGTTGCACGTGAGATTTCCTGCCTTAGCACCCCCAGGCGTCTCTTCTCCTGAACCAATCCACGGCGACGCTTTTCCACTTCAGAAGTGAAGCCGTCCCCTCTACCTTTACGGATTCACCACTTACTTGCCTTGCCTTCGCTAGCAAGACTGCTTCGCAGAAGAAGGTAAAAGGATAACGCTTCTTCGGTATCAAACTCCACGCCGTAGCTTACAAACCACACATGAAGGTCGTCTTGCCAACTTCCCAACTCACATTTTGGTTATAACTTTATAAGAATAAGTGCTAGATGAGCTTTTTTTTTATCGTGGTAATATCATCAAATGAGACCTCCAACCCCGGGCAGGGCGGGAGGTACTGTCAGACTTGTACTGACTAAAATCCACGGTGTCCTTCAATAGCCCTTTATGTTAGGGGGTGTCCGGTGAGGACCTGCGTCATGCGATAGGTCACGACGCCGTGACGTCTCTCCAGCCACTCCTAAAAGAGGGGTCTTACCGCCGCGATTGCGGCGTGCCCGGCCGTCGGTTGCGACAGTCGTCCCCTCCTACATGAGCTGCTTAAGAGAATATTAAGAACCAAAGGTTCTGTAAAGGTGCTAACATTTGGTGGTATAGCGTGATATATCGCGTTGGCAATATTCCTAATCCTGTTACTTTTTTTAGCGTGGTAAAATCGTCAAATGAGTCCTCCCACCGAGGGCAGGGCAGGGAGGACGGACTGTCTGACTTGTACTGACTAAAATCTACGGTGTCCTTCAATAGCCTGTTCCTACACCGTATGCTCCACCGTGTCCTCCGTGCGATCCTCGCAGACATCTTGTTACCTTACAGAGAAATTAATTCATTTGAACTTCACCTGTACTCTGGCCAGCAGTTGATCCTTATCCAGCCACAATATGGAGTTCAGGTCACTGGTGTCCAGTACGAGGATAGGCCTGGTCTCCTTGGCGGGGCAGGTGACGGCGCCCGACACCGAGGTGCCTCCACCAAACGGGATGATCACGAAGTTGTGGCGGGTCGCGCATGCCACTATGTCTTCTACCTGGAAAACCATTATAAACATAGTTACTTTACTTTTTTAACTATACTTCTTCACTACATAGTCAACAAAGTTGCATCCTGCTGTCTGTCGGCCCCTATATATACTCGTCAAAACAAAATAGGGGCCACTTATTAAATTGCACTTTAATCAAGTATTACTCTTATTCTGTGTACATAATAGATGGTAAATACCTTGTTATAGTTTCTTTCAAGTATAAATATTGTTTCTACTGCATAATTGGAAATTCATAACTTTTTTTAAATTAGATATTTGAGATTTCTTAGAATTTACGGTTTGGTGTTTTTTATTTTTCAAACTTCTAACGGAGTTTTCTTCGACTTATACAGCAAGTAGGCTATAACGATTGTTTAATCTCATAATGCCATTTATTTGGAGACATATGGGTGCAAAAACAGCCACTTGGGGTGTTACCTTAATCCAGGAGCCCCATAGCCAGAACAGGTAAGTTTTATGGTGGAATATTCGTAACCAGTGGTTCAAAAAGTTTGAAACTGGTCTGAAAAGACGGGTAATATCACCAGACACCGTGATCCAGGAAGAAAGTAAGTAAGTAAAGCCTAAGAAGACCATTAAGTTTGATTAACCACGCAAATAGAGCGAAAATCTACCGCGCGGACCGTACAAACTCCATTGCGTTGAGCTACAGGCACCCCTATAATTGACTAGGCTATTCCGAATCGACTCCATGAAGACTAACAATACTCAAGAAGATGCTTGGTTCTCCTCCAGTTAACTGGAGCGTATGGTGCAAATCGTGAAACATTTGCAAAGAGAAAAATTATTTAACTGTTTTGAATGGGCTTCATTGCTTTTTATCTATGACTGCAGGCTTATTTTTTTTTTAATAAAGTCTGATTCATTAGAGTGTAGAGAAGATCTAAACAAAAGGTTTCAGATCTTTGCACTCTTGAAACAGACTGTTCCGATGAGATCTGAATTTTGCTCTGGGGCGGTTGTCTCTATCACGCAAAACTGAGCTCGCACTTCGTAATAACGTTGCTGTAACTGCTCAAAATTGCGTAGCGAATGTGGTGCAACTCCACACTATCCCATTCGCACAGCAACGAGTACCTGCGTTCATCTTCAAGCAGGATAATGGTCGAGCGAACACGTCGCGACTAACAGTGCACACATTCGCTGACGTTCAAATTACGATGTTACAGTGGCTACTCAGGATTTTTACCTAAGTTTTATTCAGCAGTTAAAAGATGAGTTAAAGAGGAGTGCAAAAGAAAGTAAAATTCCCATCAACACCCAGCTGGATCTCATTAATTGTCTGAAAACTTGCTGGTAGAGAATCCCAAAAAAAAATGTTTGGTATTTAATCCTGAACATTCCACATCCATTAAAATGAGTAGTACAGAGAGAACAGAGTTAAAAGAGAAGCTTTAAAGAACACTTTGGAACATTAAAGACGTTATTTTTTCGAGTTTTTTGATGTTTTGTGTAAGTTGATACATTCCTGCAACTCCCCACTTTTCATTCAATTTCGTTTAATTACCTATTGATTGGAATGCAAACTTAATTTTTGTGTATTTCCAAGTAAAATCATTAATATTAATCAGATTCAGTCATTATAACAAGTAATATTCAAATATTATCTAATAAATCGATAAAAATCAGTTGGCCCTTATTTTCTTTTGAGTAGTATATATGCTTAGATCTTTAAAACGACGCAAAAGATTTTGATGCGGGTTTCTTGAATAGATAGAGTGATTCACGTGTGAATAACATGGGTAATATATTAGGGATTGCACCCGTGAGAGCCTAGACGGCTCTAGTTACTAATATAATAAAACTGAAGAGTTTGTTTGTTCATTTGGTTGAACGCGCTTAACTCAGGAACCACTTGTTCGAATTGCAAATAATATTTTTTTCATAGATAGCCTATCTATCGAAGATGGCTATAAGCTATATAATATCACGCTAAGAACATTATGAGGTGGGCAGCGGGAGTAAAACCACGGGGAACAGCTAGTAAGTATCATTTAAGGGTGCTCCCACATTTGCTTGCCGACGCGGAATCGGCTAACGCCGGTCAAAAAAGCCTTTATGTCTACGTAACAAGGGTGTTACTAATACCATTTGCATCGACTCGGCTCGGACGACGCGGCGCAACCGACGGCGACGCGACGTTGTTGGTTGACGGCGAAACGAGCCGTTCGCCTACAGATAATCGGCGATAAGTAAAGTACACTAATGTTTCGACGCGGAATCAGCTTCACCTGTTTCCTCGTCGATAAATGTCGGAGCGGCCTAAATTACCTTATATTTAGAAAATTTAACATCGCCATGCTAAATGTTAAAACCTTACAACCTTGAGCAGATCAAACAATACATACGTACAGTCGGTTTACTGTACTACGACATTGGCATCAGATTACAACAATATTTACTCGTAACACAGCCCTAATAAATGCAACATCATATTTAACAGTGTATCATACTAATTATCTTTGACACCTCATGTAATGCGCAGTTATGGTGTTATTTAGCACTTACGGCATTGCTCGAAGGGCATGTTGAAACACCCATGAAAATAATTTGGAAATACTATGGTTAAAACCTTGAAAGTAGTTCCAAAAGACTTTTAGAGAATTGATTTTTATCAAATAAATACTATCTTACCGTATCCTATCTATTTTACTAATCTTACTGCTTATCCTACTAATATTATTAATGCGAAAGTTTGTGAGGATGTATAAATGTTTGTTAATCTTTCACGCAAAAACTATTGAAAGGATTTAGATGCAAAGACATTGCCAAGTTTCCCTTGAAGCCTCGGCCACACCTCGGCCCATTAAACCCAACAAAGCTGAACTTTATATCATTAAAAAGGAAAAAAAATAGAATTTAATGGTATAATTACTTATCCTTAAGAAGTAACAAAAAAAAATGTATGTATGTAGTTGATCACTCAATCTCGTCAAAAACGTCAACGTTTTTGATATATAATTAGTTCATCTTTGTTGGGATTTGGGATTTAACTTTAATGTCAACATAAAATAAACTTGAAAAAAATTAATTTAATCCTTGATTTTTTTGCATATTATGTTCTAATTACTATTTGTTTTGTGTTATGAATTATCTATTATTATTTAGAAATTCACATCATTAGATTTTTTGCCACAACATGAATCGGGCCGAATCTTGTCATTCCCCTTTCGTACACAGATAGAGAGTTTATAAACTGGATAAAGAGTCTGGGTTAAAAATCCCACACTTTATTCCCGATTAGATATTCACGTGGAATAATTTTCAATAATATTAGAATTACAGTGGACAATGCCACCGCCACTGGGAACATCTTGTCTAGATTGTACAGTAATTAAGACTGCGAAATCTCAAATGGAAAAACTGGAATCTAGTTAATAATAATTATAGACTCTATGAAAAATCTACGAATTTTAGACTAGTTAATATTAATCACCCACATTATGCTAAAGTGGTCTTTCAAGCCTCCTGGACGGTGTGTTCTGTCGTGATCTATAAAATACTTAAAAAACAAATACAATTTTTTAGACTTCGCCTATCATGTCAAATCTTCTTCTTCTCTTATAAATATATAAAAATCAATACCACTTTTCGATGTAACTTTATAAATATAACTGAAGAACGGACTCACCTATTCAAACCAAATGTTTAGGCTTTGTTCGGACTATTTAGAGATTATTTATGTGAAGTTTGCACAAAATCGGTCGAGCGGTTCTTCATTTATCAAAATTTTTGGAACAAATAGCGAAGCATCTTTATCTAATAAATAAAGTATGTAGCACCATTGATTATAAATTAAATTCCACACTGATAAATTTTATTCCAAAACATGGATACGAAAAGCGAAATGCTACCGTGTGGTGGCCTACTTTAAAACTCGTGACGTCACGGCCTTAATCAACCATTAACAATGGTTCGTATCATAGGTTGAATTAACAGAATCATAAATAATTTTAATAATAAAGTATGACCTTAAGGGTCACGATATGAAATTGAAATTGACATAAATAACGCACACCTTGTTCTTGACTTTGATATAATGGTTGTTATAATTATGCAAAAATTTCAATGACGCTGTTGCGAAGTACCTATGTGAGCTGATTGATGGGAATGGTCACATCAAGGCCCATGGTAATGGCCAATAACATATTATGTAAAAAAAATATAGCACAATATTTTATTTAACCACTCTGTTATCTGTTTCTTCACACATAAATAACGTGAAAGCTATTTATATAAATGACTGACGCAATTGAATTCTGGCTTCTATCACCTGTGAAATGTTTTCGAACCCTACCATCGTCATTGGTTACTAAAAACGCTTCTAAAAAACATAAAATACGAGTATGTGTCTATTATTTTTTTAGTGCCGATTGACAGACTTAACAGTTTTTCAATTTATATAAGCTGTAAAATATCCTGCTGAAAGTATTGCGACATCGTCTATAGGATCCCATCTATGTTTATTCCAAAATTCGTTAAAATCGGTTTAGTCGGACGTGATAATAGATTATACAAACAAACAAACACACTTTTGCATTGATATTAGGATAAGAGCAGTGGTGGCTTAGTGGTGGCCTAGCGATATCGGTACCGACTTAAGTGTTGCAGTTCGAGGGTTCCATTACTTTGTTTAACTTTCTTCATCACCTCTGCTCAAAACGGTGAATGAAAACATTGTGAAGAATCCGACTTGTCCTAGAACCAATGAATCGAAGACATTTGACATCTACCAACCCGCATTAGGCTTGCGTGGTAGATTATGTATGGCCCACTCCCTCTCACAGAGAGGAGGCCTGTCCCCCCCCCCAGAAGTTGATACATTATAGGCTGATGATGAATATGATGATGTTAGATTATCTAGTAGTTTCTAGTTACCTGCTCATGAGTCTCCGGCCAAATAACAGCATCAGGTATCCTCGGGAAGCTGTTGCTTCTTAACTGGGACATATCCTTCAGGGTCTGTCCATGTGCCCTGATCAGTCTATCCATGCCATCGGTACTGACTAGAGCGATCTTCTCCAGTTCCAGTTTGATATGCTCCGGTAGTCTGCTCTCGGCAAAGCTCGTCGGCAGTTCGGGTATCTTTGGCTTTGTTGACGGATCTATGCCGAAGTTGTCGATGGCCCATTGTGGTAGATGAGGAAGATTGTGTCCCCCGATGGAATATCTGTAATGGTTTTTTTTAGTTGATTGGCAGTGTAAGTATAAGTACTAGGTAGTATTGTACCACGATAAGAACGAAAACGATAATGACCTCCATTTGTCAAGTGTGACTTCAAATTACATTTAGCAAAAAAAAATTTGTGTAAATTATTTTTTTTTGTTATTGTAATTTTCAGAATGCAAATATTACCTACTGAGAAAAGCGTACATGACGTCACAATATAGCGACATCAAAGTTTCGTTCTTATCGTGTTCTTATAATCTTTCGATTGCAAATAGGGAGACCAGATGTCCTGCATTTGGCCGAGTTGTCTCGAATTTTTCAGTCCCAATCTTAAACACGAATTTTTCAATGCGGCCATTGCAAGGCACACATCACCACTATATAAGCAATATTTTCTTTGGCATGAAAAGTACATGGTTTACACACGTCGGAAAGATACTTATCCTAGTCATATTTTTAACATGTAAACGACAAACGCCATTACATTACGAATTCTCATTAGAACCATAAAATTTGCGTTACACACATAATGTTGATCAAATGTTTGTGCATGTAGGTTTATCAATTTTTTGGATGCAAAATAAAAATCAAGGTTATTCCATAAAAACTTCCTTTTTTTATAACTGAAATAAGTATTTTTCAGAGTAGTTTAGGTACCTGGTAACACGCGTTTTGAGAATCGAGGGGTAATATTGAAACCATGAATCAAGCACAGAACCAACGACTTAAGTCGTGAGTTGTGAGTCTTAAAAGGGCACCAAAGGAATAGGGCAGATTTTTACTAAGTAAAGCTGAACACACTGAAGCCGGGCCCGCCTTCACAACCCGGCTGGCAAGGTGGCGGGCCTGATTTTGACGGCCGGCGGCCTAATTTTAAGGATTTAGTATTTTTTTTCAGCGTAATTTCTAAAGCCCGAGGTTGTGCTGGCTTCGGTGTGTAGAAAGCTTATCTTAAGAGTCTGCCAGTCCCTTCCACTCTGCCTAAGGCGGAAGGACTTTATTGATTTTAAAAATGATTACACCTTAAAATAGAAAAAAAAATCGGGGCATTAGCGGCATCATTGCTAATGACTAATTCCTAACAGAATGACTACTGTACTACTACACATGAATGCAATAAAGAATTTGAGTTTGAGTTTACTGAAGTCCTAGACCTATTATTACCTGTCTCGCTTGCACAGATGCAATGGCCGGAATCTGTGCAAGCGAGATTCATTATATATACGCGGGAGTGATAGACACTGGTAATGATAGGTCAATGTACGAAATTCCTCCTGGTTTGCGACCGGACTTTAGTCTAACGGGCTGTTCAGTACACAGTAAGCTAACCTTGACTTTTCATAACTAAGGGAATGAGGGAGCGTGTGACGTACATGAAAGAGTTCCATGTATTTTTTACAATTAATTTATAGACGATGAATTAAATAATAAAATCATTCCGACATTTTCGTATAGATGTATTGATCGCGCCTTTCAGACGTACACACGGCTACAGGTCAAGCTATGCATAACCAGTATTTTTGACCTCGCCCTATATGATCTTTCCGCATAATAAACGTTCAGGTTTTGCCAATTTTGCATAGCTTGGTATGTAGCCGTATGTACTACAATATTACAGCTGTTTCGGTCGCGTGCGTCAAAGTTTTTTTCTATTTTCTATACAACTGTTGTTTCCCATAAGAAATTGCCAGGTGCTTGACTGGTAATCTAGTAATAACCACTTTTCTGGCTTTTGTGGTTTATTCGGAAGAAATATCGAGGTTATCAGAAAATATTACAAATTCTATAAGGTATTTTGGGTTCGGAATAATTTTAATGAAAATAGAAAACCCTATTTCTTTTTGACAATTTCAGCATTGATAAACCTTAAAAAAATGTGATTTTAAGTAGCTCTGACATCGGGATAATATAGTAAGATTACCTACTTATTTAGTTTGACGTCACAATTTGCTTTTACCATAAAAAAAATCTATGATATTGGGTTAATCGCGCTTTGACAGCTCATATAAAGTATGCAAAGTGTAACGTTAAATTCGCAAAAAAAAAATTGTTTTTTCATACAAAATGAGTAAGTAATTGATCAGGCCCATCAGTATGAAAAATCATATTTTTTTTGTGAATTTCCTAAAATCTTAGAACAACTATTGTTCAGTAACACAGTCTCATTTAAATATTGTGAAGCACAGTCCCAGGTATCAATCGGTAATATTGTTTAATAAGTTGCCTCTGGATTTGAAAGGCGCTATCTACTCTACCTCTTTTAAAGATTCTCTGAAAGATTTTCTATTGAATAAGTGTCTTTATGATATTGAAGATTTATAGTCCCATAATCTAATTTAGTGTCGTATTTAACTTGTTTTTTTATTTTTATTCTTTTTAATTGATGTTTTATGATTAACGAGCTTTGATATTTCGATGATTGTTTTTATTCTTATTATGTAATTATGTAATTTCAGATACAATTTATTGTTCATGAATAAATGACTATGACATAGGCTGAGTTACCCCACGAGAGGTTTTGCGCATTTAACGTTACACGTTGTATGCGTCGATTTATTGTTGGTTCAAATACCCTATTGTTGCATTTTATCGAAACAAATTATCCAAGATGGAACTAAATTGAACAAATATGGTTAATGTCGCAAACAAACACACAATGTTTGTAGCCGTTGGTTGTGAATGACAAACAGACATAAATGTGAGTGTTTGTCCACGCATTAGGTCACTAAGGCAAAGGTCTTGCACAACATCAAGGGTCGACATTCCGATAGGGCATGAAGTAGGAGCTCCTTCAAGGTTTCTGTTAACAATAAGAACTATAATCTTGTTTGAACAAATTGCAATGATTTTTTAGTTTTCATGTAGAAGTTAATCTCTGAAATTACTCATCCAATTTCGGAATTATTGCGAGGAGGAGCTAATATTGCTTTTTTATGTTTTAAAATCATCAAATGAGTCCCCCCATGCAGGGCAGGACGGCAGGGACCACATCATTAGCCCTTTACTTTCCAGGGTCACGGTTACCTGGGGTTGAAGTTCACAGATCGTTTTCGTTTGTTTCGTTCGTTATCGATCAGCAGTTTTTAATTGATTTTCAACTTTACGCGCTGGGGTATAAAATTGAAAATGTATTCGTGACTGAGGAACGATAACGATTGTCGTCTGCTGTCGTCTGCTGTCTGACTAAGGCCCCTGATTAGAAAACCCCTCGACACCGGCAAGTAGCTAATGTTGCCAAAGACGTAGATAAAACTATGAGTTTTGTATGTTGAGCTCCTAGAGTTATAACTTGAGCAACACGATACCTGACGATTGTTCCCGAACAGTCAGGGTCTAAATATTTTGATGGCCCGGCTTATAGGACAGGACTGGATCTAACTTTTTTAAGCTATGTTGCTAATTTTAGACATGACAGTAATTTTTGATGGCGTTTTTTTAACGAATATTGTTAATATTGACATTATTCATTAGTCAATGGTGTCACTGTTTGAACAGCCGCCATGCCACTCGTGTAACACTTATACGTGTTGTTGGTGTTAGCACACGTGTAAAAATAGAACCCTCCTTCTGCGCAAAAGGGTAAGAAGACTTCTTAATACTTACAGTTGCTCAAAAAGTTAGCACCTTATGGTCCAATGACAATAATGCGCGTTACTTATTTAATGATAAAATTTTAAAACAGGATTTAAATTAAATTAAAAGCTTAAAAGCAATTTTACTAATACAATTAATACCGAAATCAGGTACAGTCAGCATCAGAATTTGTTGACCACATTCAAATTTTCAAAAGGATAAAAGTCGAAACATTTAAGATTACATTACGTCAAATCATTTTTAATTTACTTTTGTGACATTTTGAAAATGTCAGAAAAGCAAATTCACATTAAAATACTTAGAATGCATTTTTATTCTTATTTTATGTAAATTTTTTTCCGTGATATAATCATCAAATGCGTCCTCCCACACTGGGCAGGGCGGGATCCCCTGTCAGACTCGTCTGACTAAGATCCACGGTGTCCTTCAATAGCCCCTTATGTTCCGGGGTCACGATAATGAAATGACTCTCGCGACCCCGGCAGGCTATGGCCCTCCGCGTCATTATGCTGACCCGACCGTCGACCCAGGCTTGGCCCATGGTTGGCAGCGAGTTGATTTTATATTCCCGTCGAATAATTTTTGAGTTGTAGCGGGCGAAACCGCTGGCAACAGTTAGTTTCTTTATAATTTCAAGCTGGATATTCATTTTGGATATATTTTTGGTGACCAAGTTGTATTTAAGGCAATAAATAATTGAGTGCGATATCACAGATGATAAAATTAATAAGGTATTTGCAGTCGCTGCTCCGCCAAAATGTGTCTGCCTTAGTAGGTCAAGGTTTGTTTTTATTCTACGCACAACTACCAAATTCTAATTGATGGCCTTCCTATATTTTTGCGCATGTGTCTCCTATCACTATGAAGTCTTACATGGTAGATAAAACTCTAATCCGTATTATTTTAGGGTAATATAATCACCAACTGAGTTCCCTCGTCCTGGGTGGAGTAAAAGGGACTCAGAGTGTCATCTGGTAACCGTGACTGGAACATATAGAGCTATTGAAGGATCACTGTGGATTTTAGTCAGTACAAGTCTGACAGTCTCTCCTGTCCCGCCTTGGGTGTGAGGACTCATTGGATAATTTTACCAAGTTATAAAAAAGTTTCACATTATTGCAACAGCGCTATAACCATGCGAAAACTTAATGGCCCTTCTCCATTTGCCGGACACGTCGTGACACGCGTCCGCGCACGCTTGTGTCAAGAAATCCGTCTGCTCTCTTCACTTCCGTCTGTGTCAGTGCCAGTCAGTCAGTTCTCGGCAGATCCCTTTGGTGTGTGCCCAAAAACCGACAAATCCCGGATTGCGGCAGGGACGCAGGCTGATGCGGACACGCACGCAGATCTCGACAGATTTCGCCCTTTCCACTATGCGCGGATGCGTCCGCAGATGCGTCGCACGACTTATCCGCGCAAATGGAGAGGGGCCATAACAAGCCCTACTCCTTAGAGTAACTTCCTTATAAAGCCATATTCTATGAAGACAAAAGCATTAACGTACATACATTATTTATTTGTTTTACACAAATAATAGTCACAAGTTCAAGCTATTCATTGAGATGCAGTCTGTTTACTTTATGCTCAATACGTCAATATTTACCGTCATTCGCTATTTCAATTATTGTTTTAACCACTATTGACATGAATTGAACACGCGAATGCGCTAAGTGCTTATATTGTATTAGATCCTAAAGGCCGCTGTACATATTGGGCCAAGTCCTGGGCCAGCATATTGGGCCAAAATAAATAATGAATTCCAAATGTCGCTGTTTACACATTGGGCCAACGTGCGAACACTGTTTGCGAAGCACACCAAAATCCTTTGATTGGTGCACGAAAAACCGACAACATTCGGTTGGCCGTCCAATACTGCCGCCAACTACCAACATACCGCCAAGTAGGTCTGTACACGCTGGCCCAATACCCTGGCCCAATGTGTACAGCGGGCTTAAGATTTATTATAGCATAATTATTGAATGTTAGGGCTTTTGTTTGGCTCTCAAAACGGTGAAGGAAAACATCATGAGGAAACCGGCATGTCCTAGAACCAAAAATTCAAAGACATGTGGCATCCACCATCCCGCACTGGGCCCGCGTGGTGGATTACGGCCAACTCCCTCTCTCAGAGATGAGGCCTGTGTCCCACCAGTTGGAACATTTATAGGCTGACAATGATGATGATGATGAGGGCTTTTATTTTGACTGCCGGGGTCACGGAAACGTACAAATGGGAAACCGTGACCCTGGAACGTAAACGGCTGTTGAAGAAACACGGTGGATTTTAGTCAGTACGAGTCTGACAGTCCCTTTTGCTCCACCCAGAACGGGAAGACGCATTTTTTTTTTCGCAAAATTTGCAAGAACCGCGGGGCTTTTTAGGGTTATAGGGCATCCCATGGCTATGCCACACGGAGGGAAAGTACCTTAAATATTGTAGATGGAACATTTTACTAAAGGAAGACATTTATTTTAATTTAAAGTGTCTAGACAAACAATTTTTTGAAAAACAAATTCAAAATTCATGACCTTTTTGCTAGCAAAAAGGTCATGAATTTTAACATTTAATTTGAAAACTTGTTTTGAAAAATAAAAAGAACAAACAACTTAGACGTATGTATTATTTGAATATTTATCATATCAAGATAATAAAAAATCGACAGGGAGTGATATAATCAAAAATTTTAAAATTCATGGTCTTCCTTTTATTTCTGACACTGTGTTATTTAGCAAAAAATAATCCATAAGAAGAAGCCTTTTGATCGGTAAGATAAAACTATAAGTTAATTATTTTTCTCGTGTTGCTAGTTCGATTCCCGGTCCAACCATGTAATTATTAAAAAAAAAATGTTTAAAAAATTTAAATTGTTTTAAAAATTAAAATAAAGTCTTCTTTCAGTAAAATGTTCTATTTTCAATATTTAAGGTAGGTACTTTCCCTCCATGTGGCATCGCCGTGGGACGCCCTGTTTATAGGTACATTATGCCTTGTATACATAATTATTATACCCAAAGAGTAAAACGTGACCAAAACTCTCATTTAATTCCGTCTGTCAAGAGGATTTATCTCAAGAACTGTGAAAGAGAGTTGTCACAGATGATGTATTTCTTATGCCGCTTTAACCACGAAATTTAAGGGGGCTTCCATACATCAGATTTTTTAGATTTTTGGATTATGATAAGTACGAAACTGTATTTGAGCGAGTAATAGAGTACGGCTCGCAGTTGGCCGAATTTTTAGTTATTTAAATAATAGGTATATGATTTCAATTTGACTATTGAATCCCACCAACCGTTGTGGAGGTGATGCTAATATTTAGTTTCTGAAGTACCTAAGTAACGAAACAGCCAAGCCATACATTTTACTGATTTGTAGAATTTGTGAAGTTAGGGTTGCTAGAGCTAGGCCGTGTAGATTCAGAAGCTTGGTTCTACATGAGATCTGATATCTTTTTCGTAGGACAAACCTTATGTGCTCGTATTGGCCACAGTTTACATGAAATGTTTTTGGTGGGATTTCAGTTCTTTTTGTAAGTTGGATTTATAATGGCGTCACATTATTTTTCGAATTGATCTCAACGAGCCCTTTCATTTGATACCCATATAGCAGATGTGCATTAAAAAAAAATTATTCCGCCATCTTGGATTTAGAATGACGTCACATTATTCATCGAGTTGCTCTCAACGAGCCCTTTCATTTGATTCCCATATTATAAAAGTGCATTAAAAATAACTATTACTCCATTTTGGATTTAGAATGACGTCACATTATTCATCGAGTTGCTCTCAACGAGCCCTTTCATTTGATACCCATATTGTATAAGTGCATTAAAAATAACTATTACTCCATCTTGGATTTAGAATGACGTCACATTCTTTTTCGAGTTGCTCTCAACGAGCCCTTTCATTTGATACCCACATTGTAGAAGTGCATTAAAAATAACTATTCTACCATCTTAGCTGATCCACCATATTGGATTTATAATGACGTCACATTATTTTTCGAGTTGCTCTCAACGAGTCCTTTCATTTGATACCCACATTGTAGAAGTGCATAAAAAATAAATATACAGCCGTCTTAGATGGTCCGCCATATTGGATTTGGATGACGTCACGTACCTAATCGCGCACTGTAATCCAAACTTAACGTGTATACAGAATTTCAGCTCAATCGGTTGAAGATATCTACTTCAAAATTGAGTTCAAAGTTTTCACCCGAATAAACAAAGTACATACATTGCAAGTTCCACCCCCATCCCCACAGTTTTAGGTGATGGGGGGGATAGGGCATGGTTTTTGGTATACTGAATTTTGTTTACATACCAAATTTCGGCGTTTCAAGAAGTACCCTAACATTTTAAGGTCTCTTACAAACTTCCACCCCCATTTTCAGGGGATGGGGGGCGAAAGTTATAGGTTTGTGAATTTTTTTGTTGGTTGTATACTAAACTTATGTTACATACCGAATTTCAGCGCTCTGGCACTTCAGGAAGTAGCCAAACATTTTGATGATCATCAGTGTGTCAGTGAATCAGTGTGTCACTATATCAGTGAATCAGTGACGAAATCCGTGTATTTTAGATGTCAATAAAATCTAAAGTATAAGAGCTATTCTATTGAAACTTTGTATGCTTAACAAGTCTATCATTGGCATCATATCCTGTGAATATGAACTATCTGGTTCATCGGAAACCAACTCTATGAGGGTTCAAAAAAACGACGAAACACTTCGAGAAAAGGTAGGTAGTGCCCTTGCGCTTCGCTTGGCTCGTCTTGGCGGGGGGCACTGCCGTGCCCCCAGATGTAGATTCACGTACGCATGTGCGTCAATGATTCATCATCATGAATTTAATATGTATTTACCAACTAACAATTATGACTCTGAAATTTAGATTCATCTACGCATGTGCGTCAATGCGTATCTACACTTTTTTTTTATTTGGTAATATCATCAAATGAGTCCTCCCACCCCGGGCAGGGCGGGAGGGACTGTCAGATTTGTACTGACTAAAGTCCACGGTGTCCTTCAATAGCCCTTTATGTTCCGGGGTCACGGTGATGGAACAAGTCCCGTGACCCCGGCAGGCTTTGGCCCTCTGATAGGGGGCCCCGTCATTAGTTTGTCTGTCTGTCAGTCAGTTATGTTTTCTGATAGTATAGGTAAAGGGCTAGGTAGTTTAATTAGTAATAAAATGAGTTATTGCACTCAAAATTATTGTATGCCTGGTTCAAATTACAAACAGATCATGGCATCAGTCACTAAAAATGTATATTGTCCCAATACAACCATAACAATATTTATTGGTAATAGTTCCAAGGTTAGTAAACAAGACATCACTGACTGTATATCAGAGTTGTTAAAAATAGACTGTAATAAAATTATTTTGTGTGCCTTTCCATATTTTGAAAAACTGTCTGATAGGAAAAACAGTTACATACACATGCTGAATAAGCATATACATTTCCTGTCAAGTCACTATAGCGACAAGCTTTTATGTTTAGACATCAACACTTTTGTTGATAAGCTTAGGTCGACACAGAATTCGGTTTATCTGCCTATTAGATATAGACATATAGTAGCTAGCCTATTAAGTTTTCATATTTACTCAGACATAAGTAATATGTCTTCGTCTTGTGTACATATTTATAGTAGTATTAAGTGTAGTATTAGTAGTACGAAGGAGGATCCATGTATCACTATGGAGGATTCTCAGTCGCAAGGTGAGACTACTAGTAGTAGGTTATTTTTGCCTGGTGATGGCATGGGGCTCACTCCGGATAATAGTCATTTAAACTAGTCAGTAGGACAACAGAAGGTACCATTCACAATTTAACATCCACAAGTAACAATGTATCTTCTAGCAATCATTTAATTAGTTTTAAAAAAGGGCCTCAGCAGAATACCTTGACATTATTCCATCAAAATATTCAAGGTATTTCTTCAAAATTATTATAAGTAGAAATGTTTCTTGAAAAAACAATGTTTGATGTTGTCTGTTTTACTGAACATTGGTTGAAGGACTATCAAATGATAATTAATTATGAAAATTACAGTGTTGTTAGTTGTTTTAATCGCAAAGCTATGCTGCGTGGAGGTTCCTTAATACTAATAAGAAATAGTTTAAAATGTAATCAACGTAATGACATAGTAGGTCTCTCGGTAGAACATTGCGTCGAACTGTCCTGTGTTGAGCTGGATAGGCATGTAATAGTGTGTGTTTATAGGCCCCCTAACTATCAGAATTTTTCATTATTTGAATCAATAATGGAAGATGTTCTGGCAAAGCTTTCAGAAAGCAATAAAACAGCAATTGTTTGTGGTGATTTCAATATCAATATTTTGGAAGAAAATTGTAATAGCAGTAGGTTATTAAATCTTTTTAAATCGTTTGATTTAACCAACTTATTTGCAGAACCTACTAGAGTAACTCCAACATCTGCTACTTGTATTGATAATATTTTCTGCAATTGCGATTATTTGGATAAAGCCATAGTTAGTTGTATGCCGTCTGATCACAGTGGACAGACGGTAACTTTTAGGTGTCGTACAATTGAACAACAAGTTCAGATTAATTGTAGACCTATAACGACAAATAAATTAAATAGATTTAATAGTTCCCTAGACAGTAAGTTGAGTGTAATGAGTCCTAATATAGACGAAATGAATGCCAACCAACTGTACGATCGCTTCTTTTCAATTGTTCACAGCGAATTTAATAAACATTTTGAAAAGAAAATAAAGAAAATTTGCCCGAAATTTAAATTTAGTGACTGGGCAACTAGAGGTATCAGAAAAAGTAGGGAAAGACTTTTTGAACTATATGGCCTTAAGCCTTACATTAATACTGCAACTTTTAGCAAATATGTCGCTACCTATTCAAAAATTTTCAAAAATACTTGCAAGGCTGCTAAAGCCTTGCACATTAGTAACAAGATCAAGACAGCTGAAAATAAAATAAAGACAGTTTGGAAAGTCATAAATAACGAGACTGGCAGAAAAACAATGCGTAGCAGTAATTATACGTTAGATACAGAGTGTGGTCCTATAAGCTCTAATCTGGAAGTAGCTCAAGAATTTGTAAATTTCTTTACAGATATACCATTTAAGACTACGGAGGCTCTAAATTCCTCACCCGATACATCAATTGCTTTTTTAAAGGCGAACGTATCTGGCTGCCCGGCTGATTTTAAATTTAAACACATAAACCCGATGACAGTTATCAAAGCATTCCGGCAGATCAAAATTAAACAGACAGAAGATTTATGGGGAATGTCTGTTAAAGTTTGTGCATCCATAGTGGAGACTGTAGCACCTTACCTAGCTTTAATTTTTAATATGTGTGTGGATCAAGGAGTTTTTCCTGATTTGATGAAGTTCAGTAAAGTCGTTCCTCTCTTTAAATCTGGGGACTGTAAAGATACCAATAATTATAGACCAGTATCCGTGTTGCCAGTCTTTAGCAAGATATTTGAAAAAGTAATGCTTAATCAGATGCTTAATCACTTTAACACCAACAAAATTTTACACGATCAGCAGTATGGTTTCACCAAGGGACGTTGTACAACTGACGCCGGTGTCACCTTATTAAAGCACATATTTACTGCATGGGAAGAGGCCCAAGACGCGATAGGAATATTTTGTGACCTCTCCAAAGCATTTGATTGCGTAAACCATGATACATTACTTTTGAAACTAGAACATTACGGACTGGGTAAACTTGCACTTAGTTTGGTAAATTCATATCTGTGCAATAGGCAACAGCAAGTTGAAATAAACGGCGTAAATTCACAGAGTTCAACTGTCAATATCGGAGTTCCGCAAGGCTCAATATTGGGTCCTTTCCTCTTTTTGGTATATATTAATGACCTACCCTATCTATTAGATAACCAACCTCACAAAATGGTGTTATTTGCAGATGACACTTCGTTAATTTTTAAGATTAATAGACGGGCTCAAAATCTAGACGACCTTAATAATACCTTATGTCAGGTCCACAACTGGTTTTCGGCAAATAACTTAGTATTAAATGAAAAAAAAGACTAAATGTATACGATTCGCTCTTCCAAATGTTAAAAGTACTCAAAATGACATAGTATTGAATAATGAGTCACTTGAATTCGTTGATAAAACGGTTTTCTTGGGGATTACGCTTGACTCAAGATTACAATGGGGTCCTCATTTAACATCTCTAGCAGGGCGCTTAAGCTCAGCAGCATATGCCGTTAGAAAGATACGTCAATATACTGACGTTGATACGGCGAGACTTGTATATTTTAGTTACTTTCATAGTTTAATGTCTTATGGAATTTTACTTTGGGGACGGGCTGCAGACATCGAGTCTATTTTTATTCTGCAAAAAAGAGCCATCCGAGCTATATACAATCTCCGAAGACGCGACTCTCTGAGAGAACTGTTTAAGGATATTAACATCTTGACGGTAGCTTGTCAATACATCTATGAAAACATAATGTACGTTAGAAGGAATCTACATCTTTTTGGCAAAAGAGGTGACAGACATAACTATAATACTAGAAATAGGGACCAATTAGTTCAGCCGGGCTTCAGACTCGCCAAAGTAGACTCATCTTTTATGGGGTATTGTTTAAAATGCTATAATAAAATTCCACAAAGTATTCTTGAACTGAATGAGACTAAATTTAAAACATGCATTAAACGCACACTATGTGAGCGGGCATATTACAAATTGGGCGATTATATCGCTGATAAGAATGCTTGGCTCCATGCTGGTCCTGCACCATAGGACAGGGATGAATTCAGTGATAGCATATTTACATATAGGTACTATTTTCGGAGCTGCAGAAGATTGTGAAACTATAATTGCATTGTATAAATTCATATTTCTTTGGATTATATAGCTGCTTAGCCTATATTGTGTGAGTTCTATGTGCACAAAGCTATCATTCACAAGATACCTACGTCTTAATTATTTTTATTTTTTGACTTGAATGTGCCCTGGCGGTCGAGAGTATGTCATGCTCACTCAAATGTCTCGCTGATGGTGGCGCGTGTGTCGGATCATTTAGTTCCCTTCAAAATGGTTGAGCTGAATGGTGCTGATATCATGCGTCATGTTCGTGAACGGGCGCTGTCAGTTGGGACTGGTCATCTCTTAGCTGCCTCGGTTTATTTTAAAAATCAATAATTTTATTTCTGATTTCTTTTGGACACTTTTTAACTTGCTACATCGTTCTCACATAATGTACCATCTTAAAGGAATGATGTAACTAAGGTTCTGTAATAATTTTGGCGATCTAAAAAGAGTGTCCATGGAGTTTCTTGCCCGTTCTTCTCCATAGAGATCAACTTCTTGGAACGGGCATCTACGGTACTTTCACAGTTTTTATGTCGTGTGACTGGGACTGTAGCAACATAACTATTTTTAACTGTTTTTATTTATGTAACGTAACTATTTTTGAACTGTTTTTGTCTTTTGACATTTCAAAAGTGCTATGACTGGCCTACTTGAAATAAATGCTTTGATTTGATTTGATTTTTGATTTGATTACGCTGACGCTCTTTGAGCCGCGCGAACACGACGCGCCGTCGACCCGGGCATGGTCTTTGATGGTCAGACAGCGAGTTGCCCTTTACTCGCCTCCCGCATGCCCGATATCTACACTAATATTATAAAGAGGAAAGCTTAGTATTTTTGTGCATTTATGTGTGTATGTAATGAATAAACTTAAAAATTACAGAACCGATTCTGATTTTTTTTTTCACCAATTCAAATCTGCTTTGGCCATGAGTAGCGGGCGAAGCCGCTGGCAAAACCTAGTCATGAATATAATTATGTATCTACCAATGAACAATTTTGACTCTTGAATTTAGATCCATGTCCCTGCGTCAATGTATATCATGAATATATGTATGTATCTATCTACTTATTGAGTGTAGAATTATGTAATGTGTCAAATGGCACGTGCTCTAGCAAATTAACGGGAAGTGCCAATTTGTGGCCGCCCACTAGTAAACCTGGGTTAGACTGGACTATTCATATCTCGTTAACACCACTTTCTTCATGCTAGTCTAGTACGCTAGCATGTCGCGTCTCATGTTGCAAAATAATCTTGGTAACGTTTTTTTGTTACTGGGAATTTAAAGAGTCCAACAAGGCTCGCAAAGCTGATGGCGCTCCGTCACCGCGAGCATTCGCGTGTAATGTAACATCAAAGTTGGGATTGTAATGCTCGATTGTCTTCCGTCACTGACGAAATGTTCGTATCTGTAAAGTTACATTACAGGTGAATTGCTAGCGGCGAGGGAGCCCCTATATATAAAAATCACGTTTGGTATAGGTGTCTTCTTTTTTACGGTAAAATCATGAAATTAGTCCTCTCCCACCCTCACTGTTAAGACTCGTACTGACTTTATTCCACGGTGTCCTTCAAGAGCCCTTCTTGTTTCGGGGTCACGGTAATGAAATAAGTCCCGCGACCCCGTGGTATAGGTGATTTGGAGGAATCAAGTCATATTGCAATAAGGGCCTTGCGCCGAGCAGCGGAAGCAAGTTATATTTCTCGTCCTGAAAAAAGGGCCCCACAAATCAAGCCTTTGGCCCCATCCTAGATTCGGTCTCACTACGCCACTGAATAGTTATATGGTATCAGCAATAAGGGAGTATCATCGTTCTTCTCAGTTCGTCATTGAACTTCAAATTATTTGATGTTATAAAAAGTTGTTAATAAAATAAATAAATGATTTATTAATATCATTAATTTGTGATGTAAAATGTCTAGTATTGACATATAGCCATTGTGCAGTTATTGTTATGGAATGAGATATCTCGCATTCTGAGGTAGCTTTAAACTTGTACAACCAAGTCAGTGATAAATCATTTCCTTTCGCTTTAATGTATAATTTGTTTATGTATTTATCTTAATATAGGGTAAAACACCCAACTATTGACCCTTTAAGCGGTTTTTCTTGCTTTTTTCGCAAAATAAACTAATGCATTAGTTGCAAGTTGAAATGAATGTTTTTCGAAGGTAAAATATACATTGGAGAATGTAACTAAAACATTATAAACAGTCAAACAAAGGTAAATCGTGTTTTTTTTCTCGAGTTTAGCAAGAACAGGCCATTTGACCAGTTATCAACATGCCTGTACCAAATTTTCAACATGCAAATGACCAATTTTTGACCTCCAGTAGTATAAGAATAAACTCAAATATTATTTATTAGGACTGTGATACGAGGTTTTATTTGATAAAAAACAAACAAAGGTAGTCTTATTCCCTTCTTATTTTCTTTTTTCACACAATTTTGGTCTACAGTCTTCAACGCGGCCTATAATATTCTTGCATTTATTTTTGAAGTTTTGTTTTAGTTTTATGACTTTTTGTCCAATTTTTCCTCTTTATTAGTAGTTATTTCATTGTTTTGTATTATGCAGCAGATATAAAAATGCTCGCCGGCAAAACCAATTGAAAGAATACGGCTTTAGTTCTACAAAGTGAGTTTAAAAAAGTTTGAATTAATATTTTCCCAATTACATAAGACGGTTTTAACTTTTTAAACTTATGTAGAAGATCTCACAGATGAAGAGAACATAGTTATAAATCAAAAACCAGCTCACACTTTGCCTCGGATATGATTTAAGTCAGTTTGCTCAAACATGCAGGTTAGAGTAACTTTTGTCAGAATTGTATGCATTAAACCAACTTATGGCTAAGGCATTGTTCGTGTTATGTTCGACAATTGTCCCAAGGGATCATATACCGACATAAAAAGTATCCTGCGTCCAGGTACACCCACCTAACCAGGTTTTAAAATTATCTGCTTGCCAAATTGTGTCAAAATCCATTCAGCCGTCCATTTTTCCTATAATAGTAGTAAGTTTAAAATATTTAGGAGGATTCAGAATGTGACAGTTGACCTATTTAAGTACCTCACTCAAATTCAACTAGGTTCTCAGGTTACTACGTAAGGTATCTTTTTGTGTTTGTGATTATGCAGATACACTTTTAGGGGTGCCAACGCCCATGGGCATAATACAGATGCATTAAAGTTAAGCTAACTCACCATTAAAAAAGAGCTATACGTATAAAACGTGGTGTCAGTAACTGGTATATTCGTACATATGGTTAATGACCAGCTATTGACATGTCATGTCAAATAAATGGTTATTCATACATTTGAGTGTACCAGATATTGACCCCATCATTTTAACAAGTTAATGATCATTAAAACGTGAAAATCCTGTGGAAAAGCAATATGTGTGTCTTAAATAACGAAAAAATACCAAAATCTAAGGAATCTATCGTGTAAAACTGAAATAAATTGCCATTGAAAACAGCCGTCAGCTTAGCAAATTGTTAAATTTCTTGATGATTTTAGCAGGGTATTTTATTATCTTAGGTTTACGGACGCAATATTGCTTAACTTAAATTTTCTGTGACGCTAATATATTACAAGATAAATTGTTTTTCATTTTCTGTATTCTTTATGCAGCACTGCAAGAAGATTTATTATTATTTTTGATAAAAACTGTTAAGAGGTCAGTAGTTGGTGGGAGGTCGGCAATTGGGTACTTTACCCTATATAAATCTCGTGTCACAATGTTTGTCCTCAATAGACTCCTAAACCACTTAACCGATTATAATAAAATTCGCACACCATGTGCAGTTCGATCCAACTTGGGAGATAGGATAGTTTAAATCTCAAATTTTAGACCGGGTCCTCCACGCGTGCGAAGCCCGGACGGGCCGCTAGTATATTGTACGTATATGTATTTTATATTTTTGTGTGTATTGTATCTATAAGTAGGTAATTTTGGTTTTGTTCAGGCGCGTGCGTATATGTGCTGTGCACCACTAACTACCTTTATTAAGTTATTCTAGTCCAATGAGAGGTTGTCTGGAAGATATCGCTGTCAGCGATAAGCCCGCCGTTGTACCCTTAAGATTTACTATATTCTAAAACGCTGTTTGTAATTTTTGGTGTACAATACAGTATATAATAAATAAATAAATAAACCATTCATTTTCATAACCTAAAACTTATCTCAAAACGTACATAACGTAAGGTGTCGACTACATTTAAATATTCCAAGGTAAAAAATCGAATTTTTACACTTTACTGCAAATTTCTCGTTTTTTTTAGGTTTTATGTTATTTGTATATTTTGTAAACATAATGAGGATTAAATTTTCTACAACTTCTGTTAACATGTTATTATGTAAGTGTAGTATTTTTAAGTTAACTTTCTATACTTGCCAAACACAACCGCTGTCGGCGAATATAATTTGTCAAACTCATTGCGAAATTGTCTAAGGAACGTTTGATAAAAACACAACATATTTGATAGTCATTTTGAGGTCAATCATAAATTAAACTAGTTTATTAATTAACGCAAACCGTTGCAGGATCCATCACTTTGATATTATTATAATCTGTGGTTTTTTTTATCGTGGTAAAATCATCAAATGAGTCCTCCTACACAGTTCGGGGCTGCCGGGGGCAGGGCGAGAGGAACTGTCAGACTTGTACTGACTAAAATCCAAGGTATCCTTCAATAGCCCTTTATGTTCCGGGGTCACGGTGATGGTATAAGTCCCGCGACCCCGGCAGGCTTTAGCCCTCTTCATTATGCTGACGCTCTTTGAGGTGCGCGTGGAACACGACGCGCCGTCGACCCGGGCATGGTTGTCTTGCGACGTCTGACGCCGTGGGCGTATTATAATATGTGCTAATATTATAAAGCTGTAGAGTTTGTTTGGTTGCAACTAATACTAGTTAGAATTGAAAAAATATTTTTGTGTTGGATTGTCTATGTATTGAGGAAAGGCATATAACAATTCGCTAATAGAAAACGCGAGCGGTTATGAAACCACAGGGGAACACCAAGATATGAATCATAAACTTATTTAGTGCTATATCCACAGCCCGTAGTAAAAATAATAATTAATATTCACTAAACAAATATTTAACTATTAATTTATTAACCGTCTGTGTTAAATAAATCTAAAGCCAAACAATAGCTATTTGCTTACTGCCTATAAATATGTAGTTTCTTGTACAAATTCTTGAATATAGCCTGGAATTGGACCTTGTTCCCGATACGTTTACTATATTCTAGCTTGAATGCATTTTTCTGCGTTTGATAAAATATTTAAATTTGAAATAGGCGAATAAAACATGAAAGATCTAACAAAACAGAAAATTAACAATAATTTTAGTATTATTTCTAATGAACTTGGTGTGTCCCACAGCTAGGCCTTTATTGCAATACGTTACCGTTTAACAAAAACCAAGTTCCCTTTAAAAAGTAAAAAATAATAAAAATACGTCGCGTTGGGGGACTGCTCCAAATTATTTATCATCTCTTGTTTTTTTGCAGTCCCCCAACGCGACGTATTTTTATTATTTTTTACTTTTTAAAGGGAACTTGGTTTTTGTGTCGGGGGTTTTTTAAATTTTTAATTTATTTTTTATTTATTACTTTTTATAGGTACATACTTATATTATTTTATGTTGCTAAGAGTATACTCCCGATTAAGTCATCAATATTCCCTTTCAGTACGCTTTCGTTTGATACCCAACTCGAGTATATTTGCAGATCCTCGGTTACCTTTCCCCGCTTTCAGCCCCACAACTTCTAAACGGCTCAACCGATTTTCATCAAACATGTCTAAGAACACTCGCAGATAAGTCACCTTTCATACAAAAAAAACTAAATTGAAATCGCTTCATCCGTTCGGGCTCTAGGATGCCACAGACAGACTGACAGACAGACAGACACGTCAAACTTATAACACCCCTCTTTTTCCGTCGGGGGTTAAAAAATATTGAAGTAATTATAAAACTTACCTGTTGCCAGTGAAAGTAGCAGCTTTTTCGCTCAATATTAAGAACATCGAGTCTTTGTAGCCCCAGCCGTACCATTTCAGCAGATCTTGTCTGAAAAATAATAAATTATCAATTAAAACCTGTTTCACAAGATTTATGCCAGCACAAGACTCATTTCTTAAGTAAAGCCGTAAAATCTCGCCCGGTCTCATTATAAAATCGCTACGAGTTTCGCTACGCTACGGTCTACGCCGCGCTACGAGCGACCCCAAGAACTGCTACGCAGTAATCTTCGTAGCGTTTTAAGGGATGGTTCGGAAGCGAATTTCGTAGACCGTTGCAAGCGCGCGCTAATGGTAACCGGTTGGTAACCGCTTCTTATTTGTACAGAGTAGATTTTCATAAAGCTTTTTTGTTCAATTCCTTTCTGAAATTCAGGTTTTAGGACGGCCGAAGCGTACAATTTATTATTTGTATTTAACAGTGATTGAAATTTATTCTAATTAATATAGGTACCCTTAGTCCTATTATAGCTTAGGGCTATCTTGACCGGGTTTAAAGGACTTTTATAATTTTTGTTGAAATCTGACCTCCCTAACTTAACTTTCGCCATGTTAGGCAATTGGTACCTATGTAATATATCTCGAAAATTTGACGTTTTTAATTGTAATTATTGGTATTGCCACTAGCAAAAATAATAGATTCAAACAATAGAATTTAGGCAGGTTATAGTTCAAACTGCTTTTGAAAAACAATATGCATAGACGCAGCAAGTGCTACGTCAAGCATTGATAAAAATAATTATTTTAATTATTCGTTACATTTGACGAAGGAAGAGTAAGTATTCGGTCTTATGCACTGACGAATAATGGTCAAGGGTTTAGATTTAGTACTGTTTGACGATTCGAAAGCTTTTAAAATAACAATATTATATAACAATATTGTATATAATATTATATATTATATATACTGCTAGCTCCATTACAGCGATTTAGATGAAATATGAAGTATGGGAGTTTACGGTGGCGATGCAACTTCGGGACACGTCGCTACGTGTCGCGGGATGCCGACGGAGATAAACTTGCCATGCAAATATGAACTGTAATTACTGTTGATACATTTCAATGTTCTTTACCGCATTGTAAAATGCCGCCCGGCCCGGCCGGTTGGTCTGAATCGTACCTAAGTTTCATGTATGTGAAAAACGTACAACGCATTCATAATTTCATTTCCGAACGCCCGTCTGGGTGGCTTATTCATTTATGCGTTGACGTCTATGCTGATTACTGCGGGCTCAAACCACAGATTTGATTTGAATAAGTATTTTTATTTTGGCAGTTATGTTTTTTTTTCTATTTGTACCCGAGCAGAGCTCGGTCAATCAGCTGGTTCTACAGTGATAAATATGTATTATGCTGTATTTCAAAATTGCACCTGTGTGAAAACAGAGCTGGTCGGGCTGGTCTCGACCGAGAGCATTCTCTATGCCTCTTCAGTCTTTTTCCGACACAAGGCTTAAGCGGCGATCAGACGGCACGATTCATCAGGTCTTAGGTACTTAGTGTTGCAAAGTGCTTTGTGTGGAAGCTGTTCGCACGTGGTGGCAGCCAGGTGTAGTCGGAGATGTAAAATAAAAGATGGTCTTCTAGCTTTGATGTTTGCACGTTTATTACTATAAAATAAACGATGACAAGCAAATTGAACTTCATGAAAATACTTAAGATAATTATTAATTAATCTTGTACTAGACCCGGACATATATCAGAACGCTAACAGAACCACAGACAACTTAGAGAGAAGAGAAATAACTCGTTCAGGAAACGGAACAAAAAACTATTTAGTGTTGTCAGATCTAAATAAATATAGTGATGTCATGTTGTGTTAAAATACTATTCTAACATGCTCTCCTTTTTACTCAACATGACAAGTCAACAGTTAAAAAACATTTCAAATCACAATTGCACAGCGTTCTTACCTATTTAACATTCATTATCTTATTTATAAAATCCTTATGTTTAGTGGAACATAAAGCCTTCGTCAATACATCAGCAATCATATTATGAGTTGACATATACTGTACATTAGCAAACTTATGTTGTATCAGATCTTTAATATAGTGATATCTTAAGTCTATGTGTTTAGTTTTCTTATGACAGTATTCTTTGGCTTGTAACAGTTTGAGGGCACTTTGATTATCATTGAATAACATTATGTCTATTTGAACATTTACAATTTCTGCCAAAAAATTCTTAAGGAAACTTAAATCTTTACACACCTCACCTATAGCCAAATATTCCGCCTCAGTGCTTGATAATGCTATGCACTTTTGTTTCCGTGCTTCCCAGTTAATGGTATTCCCACTCATCTGAATCACAAATCCAGTATAAGACTTTCGGTCTACAATATTATTAGCCCAGTCGGCATCGGCATAAGCAGTAATATTTAAACTACCAGACCTATTAAAACATAGGGAATAATTTAAAGTGCCTGCAAGATACCTTAAAATTCGTTTTCCCGCGAGCCAATGTTCTCTGCCGAAACAATTATTGAACTGGCTTAGCTGACTGCATGCATACGTTATGTCAGGCCTAGTGCATACAGATAGGTACATAAGGGAACCTAATAATTCTCTATACTTATACACATTATCATCAAGCACTTCCTTTTCAGCTTTATCCAGCTTTATATTTAGTGCTAAAGGTGTAGACACAGGCTTACAATTTTCCATGCCATAGCGAACCAACAATGTTTTTATATACTGTGATTGATCTAATCTTAATACACCTTTTGATACATCATGAGATACATGCATGCCAAGACAAACTTTAATAGGGCCTAATTTTTTAACATTAAATTCCTTTTTTAATAAAGTATACAATTCATCTATGGATGCCTTATGAGCAGAAAAAACATAAAAATCATCCACATATAATGCAATTATTGTCAACACACCTTTATCTCTCTTAACATAAACACAAGGTTCGCATTTACTTTGTGAAAAATTGTTACCAATCAGTAAATTATGTACAGTCATGTTCCACATACGGCTTGCTTGTTTTAGCCCATATATGCTTTTTAAAAGTAGGCACACTTTACTTTTATTCTCAATAAACCCTTCAGGTTGCTCCATATAAATGCGCTCATTCAAACTGCTATTAAGAAATGCTGTATCTACATCCAAATGTTCTATGTTCATATTCATCTCAGTAGCTAGCGCAAACAAAGTACGCAGAGTGCTATGGCGTACCACTGGCGAAAAAGTATCGTCATAATCAACCCCATAAGTTTGTGAGAACCCGCGGGCAACAAGACGCGACTTATAGGTACGGTTGCCTGAAGTGTCATTTTTAATCTTATACACCCACTTGCATTTCACTACGTTTTGATCCAATGGGCGATCGACAAGCTTCCATACATTATTATTAGTAAGAGCATCGAACTCTCTTTTCATAGAACGCTGCCACTCCTCACTACTAGGAGAAGATATGGCCTCCTCATAAGATACAGGCTCCAACTCTGCATGTGTAAATAAAGAATAATCTTGGTACCTTATGGGCTTCACTCCACGCGTACCACGCACGGGGCGGCTAGTGGTAGCCACTGATAACTTAAGTTCAGAGCTGGCCACGGCTACATCCCTACCAGTAGTCGACACGTCGGAAGTACTCGAGCTGCAGTCCCCGGCCGCAGGACTCGAACAGCTCGTGTCCTCCTCACTGCCCGTACAATACTCAGAGTCTGAGTCAGGAGCTGAAATGACACCAGTATTTTCATTATTAAAACTGTTTAAAATTGTGTCACTTTCATGAGATTCATTAACTAAAGTATGATTATTCATTAATTTATTATTTTCATTATTAATATTCAATTCCTCACTAACATTTTCATTAGAATTATTATTAGATTGAATATTCATGTCAAAATTATAAGAAATAATATTCTGTTTTGACTCATGACTAGAAATATTGTTCATATCTCTCAAAAATTTATTTTCTAAGAAAGAAACATTTCTAGAAAAAATAATCTGTCGGGGTTTAGTGGGTTCAACGAGTCTATAGCCCTTAATAGTTTCACTATAACCAACAAACAAACACATAGTCGATTTTGACTCTATCTTATTGCGCTTTGGCTCAGGTTTTAAGGCAAATGCAACACAGCCAAAAACACGCAGGTGACCAAGGTCCAGTGACGGTGAACCAGTCCAAACCTGCTCGGGCACAGATCCACCTAGGGAAGACGTCGGGGAATGATTTTTCAAATAAATTGCGGTCATAACCGCCTCACCCCAGTATTCCCGGCTAAGACCAGACTCCATCAGCATGCAGCGTGCCTTATCCATGATGGTCCTGTTAAGGCGCTCCGAAATTCCGTTCTGCTGAGGGGTGTACGGAACAGTAACCTGGTGTACAATTCCCTCATTTCGCAAATAGGCTTCGAATTTCCCGCCACAGTATTCACCACCACCATCAGTCCTAAAAACTTTTATTCGCAATCCTGTTTGTTTCTCCACAAGGGCTCTAAAATTAATAAAATGTAACATTACCTCGGATTTGTTCTTAAGCAGGTAACCCCAGGTTTTCCTACTGTAGTCATCTGTCAGTGTCAACAGATATCTGGCTCCACCCCAGCTACAGACAGACATCGGGCCACAGACATCTGAATGGATCAGCTCCAGCGGTTGAGTAGCGCGCTTTGCCTCGCCGACAGGAAACGGTTTTGCAACGAGTTTCCCCTGCAGGCATGCAACACACTCATCCAAGTTACTTCCAGGAACTTCCTGAAACATTAACTGTTTATTTCTCCGCAGAGTACATAATCCCCCATGACTCAAATGACCAAGTCTCCTATGCCATAAAGATTCCATCTCAGTAGCAACCATTGCACTCTGTTCACTCTGAACTAGATTCTTCAGAGGGACTGAAGAATGCTCCTCACCAGAACTTTGACACACAGGAATGACACAATTCAATCTATAAACACCATTATGGTTGTTAGCATAACCTAAGGAATTACCTATAATCTGAGGATTTTTATAAAAGTTACAACCTCGTTGATCAAAGACAACAGAGTAACCAGACTTCACTAGTTTGTTTACAGAGAGGAGATTTGTGGACAACTCAGGGACAAACATAGTGTCCTCAGCAACAAACTCATGCTTATTACAAACAAAATTAATCTTACCAGTGCCCTCACTGTTAAGAAGATCATTATTTGCTATTGTAACTTTAGTTATATTATTTTTAAAGTCCATAAATAACTTTTTGTTGTTGCACATATGCGCTGTGCATCCTGAGTCCACTATCCAATCATGGTGTGCAGCTAAACAAGCAGATTCTGTCACAATAAGAGTTTTTTCAGAAGATTGCTTATTGTCTTTTTTCCACTTATAACATTTAGATTTAATATGCCCTGGCTTTTTACAATAATTACACACTTTTAACACTTTCTTGCCAGCAACATAAGCCGCACTATTAACACCATTACTTTCTGAAGAACCATTCTTCCTATGCTCCTCCTGTAGCAAACGTGTCCGCACCAACTCGCTGGAAAGCACACGGCTCATGCAGGCCGTCTCCAAACTAGATACTAGGACATCATACTCCGCAGTCAGACCACTGAGCAGTATCTCGGCTACCTCGCCATCCTCTATAGTACGCCCAATATCTGCGAGTTGTTGCACAAGCGTCATAGCTGTCGAAATATACTGTGACATGTTTGTAAATTCACACAGACTGATTCTGTGCAACTGACGCAGCAACAAAACACGCCTGTAAAGGCCTTTATCTTCGAAAACAGATGCCAGATTATCCCATGCTTCCTTTGCCTTGCTTGCTGTACGCACATATTGATGAAGATTGACATCAACTGTTAAGCAAATGCGCGCAAGCGCACGTTGGTTGCGATTAACATCCAGGTCCACTCCGGTCACACAACCCCACGTTCCGTCCAAGGTCAGCAACATTTTCATAATGAATTTCCATGTGGTGTAATTGGAAACACCTTCCAGTTTTGGAACATTCATGTTATTGAAGTTAGCACCCGGCACATGGTGCATGTCGCCATCTTGTGCATGAGCAATTGGATTTTCATGCGACATTTCTCCGACTATTTATAGGTTATAATTATAATAATATTTCTCACCAATTCCTTTGCTTTTTGCTTCTCGCTGCCAATCCCAGATAGAACGCTGGGCCCAGAACCTGTTGCAAAGTGCTTTGTGTGGAAGCTGTTCGCACGTGGTGGCAGCCAGGTGTAGTCGGAGATGTAAAATAAAAGATGGTCTTCTAGCTTTGATGTTTGCACGTTTATTACTATAAAATAAACGATGACAAGCAAATTGAACTTCATGAAAATACTTAAGATAATTATTAATTAATCTTGTACTAGACCCGGACATATATCAGAACGCTAACAGAACCACAGACAACTTAGAGAGAAGAGAAATAACTCGTTCAGGAAACGGAACAAAAAACTATTTAGTGTTGTCAGATCTAAATAAATATAGTGATGTCATGTTGTGTTAAAATACTATTCTAACACTTAGGGCGGTCGGGCACTCTTGATCGCCCGATTTAAGGACACTAACAGCCTAATAGCGCAAGAGCTGCTGAATCTTCGACTAACGGTCGTCCTGTAAGGTTAAAACTTTGTACTTTTAGTTTATAGCATATTATGGGTAATAGCAACGACCTGCCAGGCCTCAGCCCTGCACATCATCAAACCATTTAGTTTTGAAAGTGTAAAAATAATTGAAAAAAAAAAAACTTGTTCCTGTAAGCTTGAAAATGTAACAGCATGTAGTTTATTTATAGTAAATCTTGAAAAAAAAATGACAGGCGATTACAAGGTGCACAAGTATGTGCCAGGCGCATTCAAAAGTGCACGTTTGATGACGAAAAATAAACTTTCTCCTGTAAAGTTAAAATTGAGATATGTTTTTAAGTAAACGTTTTGGAATGAGTATGTACAATGACAGGCGGTTTTGAAGAGCACAAGACCTTGCCAGGCGAGGCGACAGCTGCTAAGGGCGTGCGAGTAACAGGTGTTACGTGAACGCATAAAGTCAATGTAATACGTGTATTTTAATAGTTTTAATGTGTGCCGCGGGTCTAACGAACTACCGTGACCCCGGAACGTAAAAAGGCTATTGAAGGACACCGTGAATTTCAGTTAGTACAAGTCTGACAGTCCCTGCTGCCCCAACGTGGGTTCTAATTAGAAAGTTTATTTTTCGTCATCAAACGTGCACTTTTGAATGCGCCTGGCACATACTTGTGCACCTTGTAATCGCCTGTCATTTTTTTTTCAAGATTTACTATAAATAAACTACATGCTGTTACATTTTCAAGCTTACAGGAACAAGTTTTTTTCTTCAATTTTTTTTAACACTTTCAAAATTAAATGGTTTGATGAAGTGCACGGCTGAGGCCTGCCAGGTCGTCGCTATTACCCATAATATGCTATAAACTATAAGTGTACAAAGTTTTAGCCTTACAGGATGACCGTTAGTCGAAGGTTCCGCAGCTCTCCAGCTATAACAGCGATCATACCACCCAATCCATCGAAACTTAGGGACTTATCGTGCCGTCTGATCGGTGCTTAACCCCTAAATACTCGCTCTGACTTGGAGTGACTCGGTGGGTGTGCAGCCAGTCAGCTACTTTTACGGCCCTTTCACGATGCTGCCACTATGAGCAGGGGGCCGATTCTACTAACCAATTTCTGTCACCATTGCAGCGTAACCGCGACTGAATCGCGGCTTTTTAGCGTTTTCTCATTCTGCTAATGAATAACGACCCAGAATAAGTTACGGTTCAGTCGAACCGACGAAACCAACGGTGGGGCAGCAGGGACTGTCAGACTTGTACTAACTGAAATTCACGGTGTCCTTCAATAGCCCTTTACGTTCCGGGGTCACGGTAGTTCGTTAGACCCGCGGCACACATTAAAACTATTAAAATACACGTATTACATTGACTTTATGCGTTCACGTAACACCTGTTACTCGCACGCCCTTAGCAGCTGTCGCCTCGCCTGGCAAGGTCTTGTGCTCTTCAAAACCGCCTGTCATTGTACATACTCATTCCAAAACGTTTACTTAAAAACATATCTCAATTTTAACTTTACAGGAGAAAGTTTATTTTTCGTCATCAAACGTGCACTTTTGAATGCGCCTGGCACATACTTGTGCACCTTGTAATCGCCTGTCATTTTTTTTTCAAGATTTACTATAAATAAACTACATGCTGTTACATTTTCAAGCTTACAGGAACAAGTTTTTTTCTTCAATTTTTTTTACACTTTCAAAATTAAATGGTTTGATGAAGTGCACGGCTGAGGCCTGCCAGGTCGTCGCTATTACCCATAATATGCTATAAACTATAAGTGTACAAAGTTTTAGCCTTACAGGATGACCGTTAGTCGAAGGTTCCGCAGCTCTCCAGCTATAACAGCGATCATACCACCCAATCCATCGAAACTTAGGGACTTATCGTGCCGTCTGATCGGTGCTTAACCCCTAAATACTCGCTCTGACTTGGAGTGACTCGGTGGGTGTGCAGCCAGTCAGCTACTTTTACGGCCCTTTCACGATGCTGCCACTATGAGCAGGGGGCCGATTCTACTAACCAATTTCTGTCACCATTGCAGCGTAACCGTACTGAATCGCGGCTTTTTAGCGTTTTCTCATTCTGCTAATGAATAACGACCCAGAATAAGTTACGGTTCAGTCGAACGCAACGATCGATCGAGAAAACTGCTAGATCGTATTCTGCTAGCACAGTCGTGGCACAGTCGAAGACAAACGTCACATGTTCTCGCATTCTACTAATATTTTGACACTTGTTACGATCGCACCGGAACTGAAGTACGATGGTTCATCTGTCAAAATTAGCGGTTGATAATAAGTTGATACAGTGGAACTTTTGCAGGACCAATCTAGAACTTTTTTCATTTTTTTACCTAATAATAATGATGTTTTACATGGATTTCGTTGTACAGACACCGGAATCATTTTTTATTTACAGATTTTCAATTTTGTCACAAGTGGAAGGTTATATTCGATACAAAAAAAAAATACTTATCTGTACATTGGACATCTCATAATTATATTATAGTTTTTACTTTTGTTATGTTGGAGGATATAAAAAACGGATAATATTAACTATTAATAAAAAACACAAAGAAAGTATTTGGAAAGGAATTAAAAATTAAACAATTGTTGACCTTGGTTATGAATATTGTAAAATAAAACTTTATTAATCTTATAATATTTTTTTAAAGTCAATCAAGTTCATCAAGTAAATCAAGTTTAATATTTTTTTAATGTCTCATTAAACCTATTAGCGAACATAGTAAGTTTTATCACACTACTACAAATATACTTTATTAAATCTAAATATTTACAGAACAAAGAAATACACGCGAACAATAAGTAAACTAAATCACTAAACATAACAGAATTAAATAGGTCACAATAATTCTTAACATGGATATGAAACAAACAATATTTTCGTTCAGTTATTATCTTTGAAGCACAGAGTGTCGTGAAAGCCATTTACAGGGGCACCAGCATTCTCTTGAGTTAAATGAAGATCTCTGAAAGAATTCTTAAATAATGGTTAGAAAATTAATGGCTACCTATCATTATGTAGATATGCCTGCACATCAACTTACCTCAAACTGTCAAATTTCTGTATTCATATAGATTTTTAGCATTATTACAATACTGGAAATTTTACCAATTAAACATTAACATTGAATTTGCAAAATTTGACAGATTGGGGTAGGTTGACCTGCTGACCTACAATTTTTCATGGCACATCACTTTTTCTAATGATAACATTAATATTTACTTGAAAACATACCTTGGGCCAATCTTTAGGTGTTCTTGTAACACCTTCAGCATTTACTCCAACACACTGTTCCCATAAGCGTGCTGTGGTGGCTCGTTCTTCTCTGGACCGCACTTGTCACACGGTATTATTTTTTTATTTTCTGCTGTCCTTCATGGAAGGAAAGTTGTCGAAATGAGGTTGCCTTTGCGCCCTTCCATTATGCCTGAAAAATTCACGTATTTGTACACGAACGGTTGCACTGAAACTAAATCTTTTCCAGAAACTAAAACGCACCAATCTGCAAGTTGTCACATATTTCTTTTTTTATTCTTAGCCAATTTAAGTTTAAGTGGGATCGTGTGACTGTAACCCTCAAGTGGGTCGTAAATATTAACTTATAATGGACGTCTCGCGCAACATTTCCTATGATAAAAACAATATGGTGCGACTTTTGACTTTACAAATAATTATGTAATATTATAATGAAACAAATACTCACAGTAAATCAGTAATTTTGATGAACTTGCAACAAAAGTTTATGCTTCCCGCTGTTTGTTTATATTTGGATCATTTTTGACATGATTGACATCACCAAGACGTTTCGTTTCACATCTTCGGCTTGCAAGAGAATTAAAATGGAACGTTTTCCTTATATTTTATTATTTAACCATTGATATTTTCCATTATTGTATCAGTCAAATGTTTTGTCATGAAATTTGAATAATTTGTTATATTTTAAAACACTTTGGTGGCATCTATTTCTATTTAGTAACATTCATATTTCATACTGTGGTATCAATAAAACATACTATTTGTCATCCTGGTAACACAGGACAACGTTCCTAGCACCGTCGTTAATTCCCGCTACGATTACGCATCGATTACGATCCCGGCGTAATGTAACAAATAGTAGAATAACTTTTTAGGTTGCCATTGTTTGGCGATAGGAATTGTACCGCTGCGTAATAGCGATAGGCTGTGTAATTTTGCAAATTAGTAGAATCGCCCCCCAGTGGCTTAGCGTGGACCACGAGCGGTAAGATCAGTTGTTTGAAAAACGCCACGAGGCGCACTTTCTAAGCAATTAATGTCTTATTCGCGCCATCTATTGCATCGCTCACGGGCTTTTGTTATCGTGGTAAAATCATCAAATGGGTCCTCCCCGCAGGACAGGGCAGGAAGAACTGTCAGACTCGTACTGTCTAAAATCCACGGTGTCCTTCAATAGCCCTTTATTTTCCAGGGTCACGGTAATGAGATACACCTCACCGCTTACTTAGATCAAAATCATGTTCGAGTTTGAACCAAAAATGTTCGTTACTCATCTAATCCGCGTTAATAAACAGTTTTATTTTGGCGTTTTATCTTCCAACCATGCAATGATAAGACGATAAATGATAAGATTGCAAGATATCGGTCAGTTTTCTACACTATCGAATATTATCAATGTTTATAACCCGCTTTAACTTAACTGTAATCATGATATTTAATTGAAAATAGAGTCGCGGGAGTCGAATTCGCAATCGTTTACAATATAGGTATTATGTGTATTGGACTACACTAAAAAAGTAAAAACTGTGTTTCTGAGGTGTGTCGTCTTATTTTGACGCGGGAAAAAATCTTAAAAACTTTTTGCTCTGCCCATTTAACTTTATTTCAGTATTAAATAACATGGAAAATTGTTGATTTGCAAAGTTATTGTCGATTTGCAAAATACCTAATAAAGAAGGAAATTGACATTTTATAATGTTCGAGTGAGTATTCTGACGTAAAGAGTAAATAATAGCAATCTTTGTAGTTGAGAAGTTAACAATCTACCGCTTTAGTCAGTTTTTTTGCGACCTACTCTAAACGCTGAAAAGTTAATTTGGTTGAACGTCCTAATCTCAGGAACTACTCGTTCGAATTGAAACGTGAAAATATGGCGCCAAGGCCGTCCTTTTCTTATTTTAAACGCATAGTGAGTTAGGTATGCTAATATGTGGACTGTATAACAAAGCAATGCGACATATAAGATCACCTACCGACCACGCGGAAGCCCGGAGTCATGTGACAATCGCCTAAGTGACTATCTCCACAAGCGAGAGAATCGCAACGATTTCGTGCTTCTCATCATGACGACTCTCATCGACGCGACTTGTAAAGGAACGGAATTGCCCCTAGTTTGCGTCAATTCGTAACAGAATCGCATAAGAATGCAATTAATTAAGGTTAAAATGAAATTTTTAAAACAATTTTATTACGAGACCATTGAGCGACCAATGATCGACTTATGATTTTTGAAGATTACGAACTTTAAGAAAAGTGACAACGGGATCATGTTGGAATGAAGGATTTATAAAAAAAAGCAGAGTAGGGTCATGCGTTGTGCAACAATTTATACTAGCCTTCAAATAAAAAAAGAGGATGAATCCTTGATTTGTCAGACGCCTACTTAGACGATGATATATCGCTGCGATTCTCTCGCTCGTAGAAACGGCCCTTTATTCATCAACCCATACATTCTGTACACTGTCGTTTCTTTCGTTTTGTACCTGAGATTTGAATGATTTCTATGTAGAAGATATTATAAATGATTTTGACACTGTCCTTTCTTGACCCAACTAACTAACGAAATGGTAGATAGAGAATTATGACCAACCTTAAGCTTATTTTCTTATAGACATTCAAATGCAATTAGTCACATACTTATCCATGGTACCGCAAATATCAAAGACCAATTTGGTTATTTTGACGGATTCCAACGATATTTTGTCAAAATGGGTTATGATTCTTTGTCGTATAGCATACTGTTGTTTGTTGCTACATGACCGATAATGTTGAGTTAGTAAAATATGATATGGATAATTTGGTACGAATATTTCTAAAATATCCTTACATGTACATACATGTAATCGCAGTAACAGCTCAGGTAAAAACGAGTCATGAAATTTAAAAAAAAAAATTTTATCAATAACTAACTCCCTACTTCGTATTCTATTCTGACTAAGAGATATTTTCTGTAAACTAATGAGTCAATATTTTATGTCATCGAAAATAAATGGAAAGTATTACTACTGGGAATTTAAAAATTTAAATGATGAAGCACAAGCTTGAATGATTGTGATTTAATAGGTTCCTATTTGTGTAATTTTTTTTTCATTAATTTGCGATTCAGTGACTCCACTCCTCGAGGTCTATGGTAAGCAGAAATGCTGAAATAAAGGACTCAAGGTCCTTTAATCATTTGCATAGACATAAAGCGGGGAAATTAATTCATTATTGTGTTTAAATCGATACTGTTTATAATAAAATAATTTGTATTTCTTGTCGCATTCAGCGAGATGATACACCTGGGTATCGCCATTGTCACGGTAATATAATCATACAGTACTCCAACTTCATACAAACGGACGAAAAGCGAGCTATACCTACGCGCCTCGATGTCGGGGCGCGCTCGGGGTGCAGACAGTCACGGCTGTACCGCAGTGTCGAGCGGACGGTGTGTTGGTTTTTTAACAGTAACCGCGTGTTTTTATCTCTAAAAATCAGTTCGAGTACATATCTAATAAGACGAGTAGTTTAATTAAGCTTTATATTAGAATGCGGATTTATTATACTTTAAAATTTAACAATAAAGCATTTCGTACGACTCAGTCGTGGCGCAAATATTTTTTGGTCTCAAATACTTCTATAATATATCGGACTTTATAAGCCCGATTTGTTTTTCAAACAAAAACATGATTTTTTAAATGAAATCTACCAATCAAAAAACAACACGCATTTTTATTGAACACTTCCTATTCATTATACAAAGTATTTCATTTATTTATATAAAAAAGTATATTTAGAATCACAAAACTAAAATAGAAACAGAAAGTACGCAAAGGCAAATGTTATTAAAATGTTGTAGACGGGTAGCCCTAACGCATGTTTACGTACCGCGCGGCTGTAGGTATTTAAATCTGTCTGGCGGCCGAGTTACGCTACTGTATGATTATTATACTGTGCCATTGTGGACCGCCCGAAGGACATGGTAGACTCAACCATGTCTTTCGTTCTAACAGGTAGAGCATACGATGGATGTCTGCCTGCCTTAGGCGGAGCACCGGCCTGTCATCACGGAGGTTGCTTGCGATGGCCGGCGGCGACTATCCAGCCCTGGTTTAGCGAAGAGGGAGTAGGCAAAACGCGTGAGTGAGGCGAAATCCTCTTCAAGCACCTGCCATACGCAGGATACGCCCATAGGTAAGTAGCTTCCATGAGTGCGCAGCGATGTCCTGCCACCGTAGCCGCGAAGGCGCGGGCTTACGGGAAACGAGTTATGGGTAGCATGCCGTCTGATCTGGGATCACGCTTTAGTTGAAGACGCCCTGTGATCCAGGACTTCCCCAGTTCATGGAGCTATCATCACACCGGTGAGGCCAGCACGGTAAGGACAAATATCTGCAGAGGTCACGGAACTGGTTTAAAAGGCGAAGGACAATTAGAGGGGATGGTATTTTATCAGTCAAGTCTGACAGTCCCTTCCGATTAGTCCAGAAGCGAAGGACTCATTCGATGAGTTTCTACCCAAAAAAAAAAAAAGAGTCGTTCGTAAATAAGTGTTTTCCTATTTGCTTACGAAAATTGTTAATTTTATAGAAACGCAAATGGCACGAAAATGGAAATAAGTATACATATACAAAGAAAAAAACGAAAACAAAAAAGAATTTGAATACACGTAAAACGTTTTACATAGAACTGCATAATTATAAATAATTTATAGCATCTTAGCATTTATAGCGTCATAATAATGGAGGCTGTTGCTGTGACAAAATTTGTGTTTTTCTTTTAGAGGAATAAAAATCCGCAAAGCAGATTTCTGCTTAGGCTACTTAATTTTATGAAAAATTGTATGCGGCGGTATATCTATGGCAGGGTTTCTTAAACTTTTTGCAGTCACGTACCACCTTCACAATATAAATAATTCCATGGACCCCTGTCAAAGAATTTCCCAGTAAATAGGTTACGGGTTACCTACTGCGTACCCCTAGTGCACATGCTACGGACCCCCAGGGGGTCCGTGGACCCCACTTTAAGAAACCCTGATCTATGGCATCGGTCCCGACTCACGAGTTGTAGGTCGTGGGTTCGAACCCCGCCAGGCGCATTAATTTTAATGCGTAATTTGTGTAATTTGTTCATCACCACTGCTCTCAAAACGGTGAAGGAAAACATCGTGAGGAAACCGGCATGTCCTAGAACCAAAAATTCGAAGATATGTAACATCTACCAATCCGCACTGGGCTCGCGTGGTAGATTATGGCCCACTCCCTCTCTCAGAGAGGAGGCCTGTGTCCAGCAGTGGGACCATTATAGGCTGATTATGATATAAACCTAAAGTTACCTACCTTCGTTACAATCCACACTGGTAGTAGGTTACCAGTAACCTACCTACTCAAAGAAACGTATTTCGTAACGGTTTTTTTTTTTTTTTATTCATGAAATACATTTGATAATAGATAAAACGCTGAGATGATTAACACTAGGACAGTGTTAAAACCTGTTTGCCATGGGCGATTTTAGTTTTTAATTCGGATTGCCAAATCATACGGCCAAGGCAGCACCTTCTTACATAGCTCGCAAATTCGTGTTATGATGTAATTTATCAATCTTAATCACAGTAGAACATAAGGTCATTGTGCTATAGGAGTCTGGGAATGCCCTCTCCCTTTCGTCAGGTAGTACGGCCACACTACAGATAACCTCTACAACACTAGCGAGCAAAAGCATCGAATCCCTTACTTACTTTCATTCACTTTTATAGATGCAAATGGTAACTTTCCGAGTTTTTCTAAACAAGCCAACGTTATTGCAAAAATTAAAATGCTTGGTAATAAAACAATGAATTACAAAGTAATTACACTTTGTGCAATAAAACCTTTTGTCGCTTAACAAATGAACTTTTTATAAACGGCGAACAGAGATAGCTTTTACACACCTGACCATTCGCGGACCTGAGTTATTTGTATGCTTGCAACTGATCACGGCACAGAAGGACACAGATCTTGCTCTAATAAGAAGATCATCTCTAGAATCTATGATATGAGGGTTCTCTTATGACAGGACCAAGTAAAGACATGCTAAGGCTGGCATGTAAGAGTTGTGAGTAGGACGATCCCTGTTCTAAGTATTAGGCAAGCATAGTGGATGATGGATGTCGAGAATCGATTTGAGGGAAAATGGAGATTGTGAGATTAAATGGAGTAAGTACAATTGGGCATACAGGTATACCACGCCATGTCTAATAGAATACATCAGAATCGATGGACAAGAGTCGTCACGCAGTGGACGCCGGAATATGGACATCATTGTGTTAAAGCTCCAGAAATTAATATCTTATTTTAAAATTGCTTTTGTTTTCTCAGAATATATTCATGTCATATTTAATTTTTATGTTTGGTACAAAATACAGCTATGCAAACTTCGCTCACTGATGCAGCAGGTCGTCAAATGTACAGGTTACAGGGCAAGCAGCGCAGGACTAAACGTGGACTAGTCTGTGGAGATATGCCACATTTAGACTTCAGATCCGAACCGTCAGTGAATCCCTATCTGTGGAGTTATTTTTTGCTTCGATCGATTTGGGTTCGCCGTATTGAGATTTCCCAGTCGGCCACGGTTCTAATGTAAAGTCGTTACCCACCGTTTTATAAACAGACGTATTAACACAGTATAAGTACTGTGTTAATACGTGTGCTAAGGTGTTACCTTGGTTTAAGATGTCACTAACTCACTATTGTGTGATGTGTCAGTATGTAAAACAAGGCAACTGGAAAATCAAGGATAAGATGTAGAATCAATAGACACTTAGGCACGGAGTACCTAGGTCCTACAATGAATAGTGTACAACTAGCGTTTCTAACAAGAATCTTATTTACCAATCATTATGCGTAATATGACTGACAGCGATGCAGAAACGTGCGGATTTCAAGCAGAACCCTCCGAATAAAATATGCTTCTCGTAAAAAAAAAAAAATGAGTTTTTTTTTAAATGTAACCTTTCCTAATTTTGAACTTTATTCTGACTTATATAAAAAGTACGAGTATCTACATAAAAAGTAATTATGTTGTCACTGAGGTAGCAGTGAGTCTTATTTTTTGTCAATTAGGCCGTTTCAGAGGTTAATTAGGCCAATGTCACACATATTTGGAGTATCGTAAGAACTACTTGTTACACGTGGTAAAAACGGTTTATTCAGTAGGTACCTACTTAACAATTAATTTGAGTATTTAATTGATACTTAATTAATAGTGCGGTTAATATATTTCAATAAGTAGAAAAAACGAATAGCTTTCGATTATAAATATTATTGGCTAGTGTTTGTAAAGAGAATAAATATTTGTTTCTCTCTGTGTAACATCAATTAAATTATCACTGTTGCTCAACGAAATCTAGCATTATTAATTTTTTAAATTAGGTACCCTACAACTTGGAAAAGATTACAAAATATTATGTTTTTTTCCTCATGTTATGTACTGTTATTTGAAACACGGATGTTTTATTTCGCAGAATCCCATTTCAACGCGGTATTCTCCTCCTACATAAGTAAAAAGTTCGATTGGAATTAATTCGAGCGCGGTAGATGGGTCGATTGATGGCTGAAAATTTTAACGTGATTTTATGTCACATTGGAACCAGAAGCAGGAATTCCGTTAGATTGCTCTCTGAATTTTTATTTTTTTATTCCTAGACCAAAAAGTAGCACAAGGAACGAAGTACTGGCTGAGTAAACAATTCTGACTAATAGTAAACACATATTTTTATCTAATCATTATCAATTTTACCTATATTATTATATTGCGGTCAAAATTCAGGTTCTTATCTCCCTGATAAAAATACGATGAACTCTATGCCAGACATTCCATGAACAAGCGTGTTTCCTTTGCCCATCAATATCTAAAAAAGCGTAAAAAATAATTTGGCGGGAAAGTAAATAACTCGCACTTTTAGACTAAAAGCATACAATGCAATGGTCTATTTATATTTCGGGATATTTTTAGAGCGCGCTTGTTAATTATATCCTGAAAACTGGAACACATTCTGCGGTCATACTTCTAAAGTTTTAATTAAGAGTGTAGATAAATACTACATTTATTGTAATGAAATGAAATAAACCTAATAAATAGGTCACTGTGCCGGCTGTACATTAGTTATAGCTTGTGCCACAAAATTCAATAAATAAATAATAGCTTACCGTCGTCTAGGAATAACACTCTTTACTTTGATAACCGTGCTGTTGTTTGCGGTAGAATCGCTCTTTATATTTTTATCACCAGAACTTTTCTTTTTAACACTGTCCACTGTTCTTTTATTACTGTTGCTATCATTTTCCGAATGTTTCATTGTATTATCGGAGCTGCTCGCGAATGCAGCTGACATTTTTACCATGGGCGACGATTATGGATTTGTGTCGGATAGCATTTGGTACGATTTTTATAAATCGCGCAGCCTGCCGCGCATGTGGTGACATGCGCAGTCGGTAAAGCAGGGTGGCGCTAGCGACATCTAGATTTTATTTGAAGAACTGATGAATCGGTAAGTTTACCAAAGAGGTATTCACGAAACAGTTTGAAGTTGAGTGTCGTAGTTCTTGGTTTAGTTAACAGATGGCACTGTTAAATTTTAGTACATAATAATAATGCGGTGGGGTAAGCAGAACTAGGTATAGCACAAGAAAACTGGAATTTGAGAAAAAATATAGGAGGCGTGTGTGGAATAATTATGGTGCCATTGGCTTAGGTGTCAATTTAGCGGGTGCCCAATGTGGAATACCTCACAGCAGAACGTAAGGTTCTTTGAGTGGAGTAAGGGGTGTCCTTGATTGCAGCAAAGAAAATCCCTTTTACCAGGAATCGAGTTTAGATAATCAATATTAATGGTTACTTGAGGTTACCTTATTATTCTCATATTACGCACTTTGTGTAATCCACTTTAGGCGCGGGCCCCTTCATCATTGTACCTATTGTCTTAGTAGGAATCGTACTTTCCTTTTCATTCTAAAACGATAGCACTCACATTTATTTTATTCAAATTCATTTATTGTTTATTTGGCTCATATTTGCAGGTCATTCACATCATCCCAAACTCATGAATCATTGGTAAAACTCAATCCCTTAGAATTGATACATTTTACGGAAGTTTTTGTTAGGTAGGTACAAGTTATTTTAGTACAGTCACGAGCAATAATATGTATACACTCAGAAGTATAAAGCGATTTTCTACTATCGTATTGATTAAACTTTTGCCTTTTCATTAGACTTATATTTTGGAAGCCATACTATCACGAAATAGGTCTTATTTCAATATTTTACGAGTACATTGCGTTTGAATTTTGATAAGTGTATACATGTTATTGCTCGTGACTGTACTTGCATCGATTAGAAATACAATAAATAACGGAATTTTTTGCTCTTGAAATTACGCGATTTTGGGGCATTTCCACTTTGTTCTTTCGGTGTATGAAATCATAGTAAGTAGATAAAGGTACATGAATAACTCTACCTAATTCCGACCCTTGTATCAAATCTATACTAAATGTACGCGAAAGCTCGTCAGTCAGGGAGATAGAACTGTAATGTAATGCTCAGGGCTGGGCAAAAATACAATGTTCTGCTTTTAATTGAATCAAATTACAAAATACAGGATCGGCAAGTAAATTAAAAATATAAAATACAAATACCTTTAAGTACAGTATTTAAAATATGAATACAAAATACTCTTTAGCTTTATTTAATTGAATTCCAAATAACTAATTACAATTGTCATTTTACTAAATATGTAATCTAGACCAGCCATGGGCTGAATGGCCTGGAATGTTTCTCATTCGACTTCATTTTTTTTTGCGTTTTTTTCGCATGTTCGACGTAACGTCATAGCGTACAGTGGTCCCTGGTACATAGGTCCACCTACCGCATCTGTCACCGAATCTGTCACTTCCATTATTGTTATAATGTTCAATCTGGTATGTTGTAGGCTTGATGTGCTGACGTCATGTCAGGGATTACTTTGTTCTTTCGGTGTATGAATCTAAGTAATGTAATGAATATCTCTAAAGTCAAATCTATAAGTAGTACACTTAATCGTATCCAAAGTAAAATCTATAATGTTACACCACTCGGTGAGGGAGCGCCTTAAGAAATCTTGGTAAGATCCAGATTAAAACATCAACATTTCGATGTAAAGTAGGTACTGTATTAATCCAACCTCTGGTTATTATCTACACACAATTTCGGTTAGTATTTCGACAAATTTGGATGACTAAAACTGAGACACTAATAACTTGTTAAATACATTTAATTTTGGAAAAATTAGGAAAGCCCTTGCCCTGCAGTGCGACAACCAAAAATAAGAAACGTCAACACAATTTAATAAAATATTTATTGTTCTAGTTTACATTAAGTAGGTATGTTGTACAAAATAATAATTACGCTTACATCTAATATAACAACTTATTCTAAACGGTTAAAGCAATGGCTTCGCCTTGGCCTTTTTAATTAAGTTACATAATTATTACAAATTACTGTAAATAGTTTTGCATACAATGGAACTAGGTGCAGAGTTTAAAATTAGCATTGGCTTACTTATAAGTGATTTAAGTATAAACATACCTACACAAAAATTTGACAATAACGTCACAGATTATAAATGCAGAAACTTACGTATGTTTGAAAGTAATTCGTTGTTTAGTAACTTAGACGAAATACACACACGTAAATGTAGTTAAATATTATTATAAAAATGAGATTGCCATTGCCAAATTATGGGGATTCGTATATAATCATGACACGTTTATGATCTTTACAGGCATATTTTTGAAAGTCTGCTTAGTTATTTTCTCTTTTGTAACAGCTTTAGGCTGTAAACCGAAACCAACTCTTATTCCTTTACAGAATCTGTTTCTTTTTTCATTACGGCTTATAAAATATTGTGTGTGTGTACTTCGAAAACGTCATAATTACAAAGTAAATCACTTAAAATTAAATTTTAGCTGTATCTAAATGCAGGACATAAATCTAGACAATAATTTAAATTCGTGACACAGTCTTACTATATAATCTAAGCACCTATCGATCACTTAACACTAGATTGCGAAAGCTGGCCCTTATATACAATGCAGTTTATGAGATTACACTACACATATTAAAGGATATGTTAAGAGTTTATTGCTGGAATATAGCCTCGAGCCTTTTACAATGGCTAGGAGCTCTATGACGAAGTTTTAAATCCTTCTTTGAGTCTTACAAACAGCCTTTTTGCTCAAAATTAATAGACAAGACTACACTAGGCCTCCAGATGGCTGAATAACTGACTAAACCTTTAGCAGGTTTTCAAGATCCCGGACACTTTTTAATAGCACGTATTATCATTAATACAGTGCAGTGTCGTTTAAATATTCTGTCACATAATGTACATGCGATGATTGAGCATCTCAACCAACTATGTCGAGTGACCAAGTCTAAGGAAACTTCTAACAGGACTTAGAAATTAATGGAAGTGGACAACAGATTCAGACAGTCGTCGATGATAATGGTGATAAAAGTTGCAATTCCGGGTCTATATTTATGACTTCATTATAATTAAATCGAGTGAAAGACTGTAAGAGCTTTGCTCAAATGTTATCCTATAAACTGCCAATCAACACAACTCATTAAAGTAATTATAAATAACGAATTTAGAGTAAAACATCATTCATACTTTAGCAATCAAATCATTCACAATACTACGTATATTATTTTTAAGAAGGGTAAAATAAATAGAGATTCAGTACCGATATTGTGTTCAGTAATGGACTCAGAGACTCAGACTCAATTGATTGCATATTTTCACTTTAAATCTACCGGAATGCTAAAATAATCCGATTAAGGCAGTAACTTATGGTACTCGGCGGATTTCTTATTCTTCTCGATTACGTAGAAGGACTTAGGTTTGCCGTTGCCGGAGAAATATTTTCTGAAAGACGTTTTCTTCGCCGGGACGTAATACGCCAAGGCGTCGAGCGAGTTCGGATGACTGATTGCTTTCGGCCATGTCGGCGTGCTCTCGACATCCACTATATCATCGTCGAACCTCGCCTGCGGTCGGTTTTTCGCGAACTTTTGCAGAACTGGAATGTTCCAATGGTACACTCGTGCAGGTTTGCCGTTGCTTGTCATTTGTAGGGGTAACGTCCTTGCTGCAGCTGGTGCGGGCTCTGCGTGGACTATAATAGCTCGTGTTAGGGGGCAGTTTGATAACGTACATCCTCGAGTCTCCAGTGGCGTGCCTCCTGCCTTGTTCAGCAAGTCGTTTCCTGTGGTGGGCGGCGGGTATCCTCAGCTTCTTTAAGCCGAGTGAGCTGAGCAGCTCGTGTGTGGATGGCTCCAACTTATCCATGCCGTTGTCTGTGCTGGCGCTGGAGGCCGGGGCCGGAGCCGCGAACGTCGCCGCCACGGACACCAGCAGCACTAATGACCTGTAACAAAAAGAAGGAAAACGTTAGTTTCTAGTTAAGACAATTAATCATTGCTCTTCAGAGGTTTCTTGAAGATGGATCATCTAAATATTTGGGGAGTTTTGTCTGTGTTTTATTACTATTACATCACATCTCAATCATTGACTGATCTTGAAACCAGGGATGAAGGACAATATTGCACAACTGGCAATAAAAAACGCTGACTGGCCGTTGCCTCCACATAATAGGGCTTTTAAAATTACAAGATTTACGAGCTACAAGCAACGACCTACTTACTAAGGTAGTGTCTAATAAACACGAGAGACCACAAAAAGACCGCAGACGTACAAGCAAGCAAAGAAAAACCAAACATAAATTCCTTATGACTTATTAAGTGTTTTACGACAAAATAGATTATTCTACCATTTATAAGGCTGTCTACAAACATTCCACGATTTCTTGCAACAAGCGTGTACTGACTTCAAAATTGTTTGCCGGCTTTAGATGGAACTTCTAAAGTTAAATAAAACGAAGGAGGTTTGTCTATGGAACTGTGGAGACTGTGTTGTCGTTGTCTGATATTTCAAAAGCAATTAGCATAGGTACGGTAGTTAGGTTTTGTGTACACTGAGAATTTGAGAAAGCTTTTAAAGTTATAGGCTACGATTTTCGTTCAAGACAGTCGCGAATGCGGTTTTACGATTCCTAGAATATAACATAGAGTTTTAATGTTGGAATATTAATCTTACAATGTAAACAGATCCCGCAGAGGGTTTGTATCGTTTTACAAGACTAACAAGTTACGAATAAATGTTTGCAATAAAATTGTTAGTAACTTTATACTTTTTAAAGCTTTTTATCATAACAAACAAATATCCTTACGTTTTTAAGGCGCAATAATAAGAATCTTAATGTCTTCAAGCATAATTTTACGGTCCAAAGGCAATCCTATAAAATATAAATAGTAGGACTAGGCCCAATTAAATAGATACCTATATCCTTATGACATATAAGTCGTTTATGAACTAAGGAACGACTGTTACCGGCTCTAAAAGAGATATTAAATCTATTAGTTAAAGCTAATTTGAAAATGCTGGGGTTTTTCGTTAATAAATCTCGTACAATTTACAAGAGCCACACGTACATAACAATCTTTAAGTGTTTATTTGAATGTCTATCAATGCGATTATCAACGGCATTTCCCGTTAACTTGGCCCTAGGATAATGAGCATCGCTACTTTCCTTTTTTTAGACATCTTCAGGTAGACTGCAGTGTCATATAGACGTAACCATTAAAAACATTAATTTCATTTTAAATAATATATTTCATTTCTATTCCAATCACAAAAGAAGTCTAGTACCGTCTAACTGCAAGCCTCAACAGAGAAAGCAATGCATAACTATCAAAAAACAATGATTTCAGACTTATTAATAGACACGGCCATTTTATTACCCATCCCCATTGAGGCAAAGGCCTTATAGCCCATACATACACGTCCTGTTGTCTGTTTGTCATACAACTGAATAACTTAGCGTCTCCACTGCATTAGCAAAATGTTTGTTTCTAAGAAGCGGACAATGTGTCGGAGATATGGCCGTCGGCCCTATGTGGGTTTATGGTTGTACGCTCGTGTGCAACCTGCTTAGTACTTAATAGACTGTTAGGCTTGCTTAAAACCTCGTTTTGTTTATGGTCGGTGTTATCTTCTAATAGACGTAAGTTTACAGGTTAAAACCTCGTTGTTTGTGGTCAGTATTGATATCGGCAACATGTTTGCCGTTTATTGGTAAGTGTGGTCAGTAAGGCACGTTTGGCCCGGAAACTTGATAGGCTACAGTTGTTCATGAAAGGAATTTGAAATGGATTGAAGAATTCGACACTGGAACATCGGCGGCTAGGTTGGAAAGAGCGTCGGAAGTACCGAATCCATAGACTAAGTATATACCTACCTACTATAAACTTAGACCGAATCCTGCTCGCGGTTCGAATTAAATACTTAATCAAAAATTTTTCTTTATAAAATAATTAGAGGTAAATAAACGGGTGTTGTTTTTTTTAGGCTGTTGCTTACGAGAGCTTTTTGTAACATCCATCATGAAATAAGCACAACTTTGATTCCCATAAAATATCTTGTAAGTAGAATTAACGTAACTTTACAATCTTAGACTCAGACGATATACAATGCAAAGCAGAAGAGACATAATTTCACATTCAGAGACAGTTTTATTGCAAAACATCAGGTAAATCATACATTTAAATTAAACCTACATATTGGAATTCCTTCCACAGAGCCCATCCCATCTCATTGCGACAGGTACCGGATAGCCCAGTGCTCCATTTGGCTCTGCGCCTGCGCATAGTGCGCATCCGAGCGATGGGCCACTTAGAAACGTGATCTGAGTGGCGTTTGGATAACTGTTCATTATGTTACTGTTTGTGTTTTCATTTCCTCATTAAGATATAATGGTAATGAGTATTTAGTTTTGAAGTTTATTGAATCGTTAATTAGGTTTTGCAGTGTTACTATTGACTGCCTCTTTAGAAGATATCACCATCAGTGATAAGTCCAATATTGTAACCTTCGGATCACAGCTTTTGTTCAACAGTTCTGTTAACCTGTTCGTGTTCAAGAATCATTAAATAAGTTTCAGTCAGATACAAGGAGACTGATAGTGAAGGTTCAACATAAGTATACCTACACATGTCTGAAGATTAGAACTTCAGAACACCTGGAAATATCTAGAGTATATTTGCGGTCTCTGCTTTTGCAGATCACAGAGAACACCCACGTGAAAAAGTGTACAATATTATGGAATCCGACCACGGCATAGTTCTGAAAATGTTAGGCAGATGATGACGACTTCTCATATTAGACTCTTAGAGCATGTATTTGGGGTGCATGAAAGAATACTCTCCTAAAATTAAGAAAATAAAGAGTAAATAATATATATGATATAATATATATATAATTAATATATTTGTTATTAAGAATTAATTTGATGACGCAAACTCAAATTGGTTTGCGGTTGCCAACAATAAAAGCAACTGGCTGAAAAAATACAAGTATCAATAACATGTTTAAGGCCTGCTACAAAACTATTCATTCAGGTAATCCTAAACTTCTGTGGAGCTTTTTTGATGATTTATTACAGAGGTCAAAGTGACAAAAAACTTTAACAAACGGTAGCCGAGTCCAAGTTCATTCTAGTTTTTATTGTAACCAGGCGTACTTTAAAAGGATAACTTAGTTACTCCAAGTCTGAAAGAGCAAGTTCTTTGTGCTTACCCTAAAAATTGTAGATGAAAATCGTAGATTTGCAAATGTTATCGTAGATAAATTACGAAATAATGTAAAGAAAAGATGGACCAGTTTCGCTTACAGTCGGGTTAAGCTAAAAGAGGTAATATTGAAAATAATGCTGCAGTGTTTAAAATTAATGATGAGGTGACCTAAAATTGTAGTTAATTATAGTACCGCAGATCTCTATACTATAATAGATGGATACCCTTTGGCCTATAGAATCCATTGGAGGAAACCTGCATGCCTTGGTTGCTATGTTGCATGCAGGTAGTTAAAACCTTCGTCTCCGATGCAACAAAAGTTCAGAATTTGCATAGAAATTCACCATTTTAGAAAACCTACAATCTGGTAACTGCCATAGTTGAGCCACAGACTTCGTTTCAATATTTAATATGCCGAACCCGAAAAACTACTACAAATAAACGCACGACTACTAGATTATCATCAACGTATCATCACATAACCAACGACAGTAAAAGCCAGCAAGCTACCAAGAAGTATTTACACACGTAATCCGCCATCATTACACAAGGTGGATACAAATAACACGCCGGAGCATATAATTGTCGCTTCAACGTCGTAACGCGGCGAAACCGTTCCTAATCAATGTTCCCGAGAAATACTCGGTAATGCTACGTCTCAGTAAGCAAATATGTGGTTCGATTACGAAGATGTTGATGTAGAAATTGATATGGACGCGATATTAGAAGATCTTCTGGATGTGGGTAAAGTTGACAAAGACGGTAACAGATATGGCAATTTTGATAAGTAGTGGCAATTTGATAATAGCATCAAGTTCTGATTTTTAGCATTAGTAGAAGTTTTCGACTAGGATGAGGATGTACGGAAGGTTTATGGTTTTATGATAATTATAAACCATTAGCGATAAAACTCACAGAGACAACTTCGAGAATAGCGTCATGTCTTGGATTGTCAGAACTCAGAATCACCTATGCAGCCATAGAAGAAAAATAAAGCAGAACAAATGAATAGTTTGTTTTCTTATATAACCTTGACGCAAATCAAATAGTGAGTTGCAGGCAACCGATGCGTGCAAGTGGCGCATTGTCATTCATCTATAGACATCTTCCGGCTGATGATGATAAAACGAATAGAATGTTGAATATTCAACGAAAAACATTTTCAATAATTTATCTAAATTCGTCGTAATGGTTTTGAGAATTTCAATTTGTTTATAAGGAGCATTGACTTAAAATAAGGAGTCTTTACGTAGGTAGGTTCTCGTAGAGGCCTAGATATAAATAGGTATAGATATTTGCAAAGCATATCCAATTAATACAGACAAGAATATAACAGCTCTTTATTTATTGCTTGTAGCATAGTTAACATGTTTCTGAATCACGTCTCTGGCATTTATACCGTACCTAGAACATAAGGATCTACGATATGAATATTAGTAAGTCATAAGACCATGAATTTTACACTCAGCGTATAAATCTTGGCCTTATTGGAGTCATATCAATATTGATCGGTGAAGCTCAAAGCTAAATAACGGGTCATAAGTATAAATGTAATTTACAATTGGCGGAGGCAGGAAAGATAGAATGAGGTTAGGTTAGGCTGTACTTATGTAGCTATCTATTTATTGCATTACTAACTGTACATTGACAGTGTAATCTAAGCACCTAAACTTGAAACTGTAAAATAATAATATAGATTTTAGACTCTTCTTCTGAAATATTAATTTCCTCTCGGTCATCTAAAATAAAAACTTGTATTTCAAGAGCTAAACGTAGGTATTCAGTTTTAGCAATTTTTTGTAAGTGACATCTAGCATCTACGCCATTTTTTTTTGACGGAGGCTATGTTTGATTTAACTATTTCATTACCATGTAGGCTGGCTGAGATTGGGATCGAAATTCAGACGATAAATCAACGTTAATTGGAACTAATTGTTTCAATTAACGAATGAGTTTTTTTGTCCCAAACCTCAGATTTTCCAATGACATCATTCAAGTATTTCATTAACGTTTTTGCTTAAACAAAATGACTGTAAAAATATTGCCCATAAACATGTCAACAATTTGATTATTTTCGCGTTACTTTCCACAATCATAAAAATGTCTACAGCTTCTATCTGAAACATCTCCATTGCGGTTGCAATTTGCTGGCTCATAAACGTCAAACGTGCAATGGCGTCGCGCATGCGTATCACATCGCGAACGCTAGCGTGACGGATATAATTTCACATGCAATTATAAGGCGGCCGATAGATGGCGCCCGTTCTTGTTTATTACGGTCTTGGGGTAGGTCTTTAGAGTAAACTTAATTAAAATAGTTTTACATAGCATTCATAGTTTTATTCCTGCAATTCCTAACTATTATCTCTAGCGACATTTTAAGTATTCAAAAATGTTTGTTGATCAGCTAAATTATGTTTATTGTATGCACACCTAAGCATGTGATAGAAAGTAATAGAAAGAGCTTCAGAAATACCTACTGAAAATGAGCTTGGATGGAATCCATATTTTTTATTCACTTTGGCAGTTATTGGAATATGAATTGAATCCATTTTGGCCTCTTTATAAATATTTCCAGCTTAAGAAATAATTGCAAGTAATAATTCTAAGTAAAGCCCGTATTCGCGACAAATGACGAGTTTGTTGTGAGTTGTTAGGGCCAGTTCAGACGTGCGCGTACGGTAGCGCGATCGATAACGATCGATCGATTGCCAGCAAGATCGACGGCTGATCTGAATAACATGGGCTCATTTGCAATCAACTTTAATCGACACTCTACAGACTCCATGGATTGACAAATATTCGATGTTACTAGGTTTTATATCTTCCTGTTTTGTTACCATTTGGTTTATTCGAAGGATTAGTAGATAATAGCTATTTATTTATGTATTAAACTAAAATTTGTCCGATTGGCTATATAAACCAATATGGTGCTTGAATAGAAAAGACACTAAATAGTGTTAGTGCCTATTTCTATTCAAGCGTACTGGTTCGCACAAAATTCGCACATAACAAACTAGCAAAATAAAAATTAATTATCCACCATTAACAGAACAATGCAACAAAAATATTTAGGTTCATCATCACAATTTACGATCTAAACGTGCAACATAAAGTCCCGTTCAGACGATAGTTCCCACCATAAGTCAGGTGGGTATCGACGTTCCCGTAGCTCGCCGGGGGCTATCGTCAGCGCGTGTGGGCGGGCCCTAACACCGCTGACCGCTTGACCTCGACTCCCGGGTCGGCTCGGGGTCAACGCACTGCGATAGCCGCGTGCGCGTGCGCCATGCATTGTCGCCTGCACTTCGGTTTGGTAAGCTTGACGGAATGCCATTATGGAATTTTCAGTTTTGAAATATGGGCGACTTCATGCGTTGGACATTGTGTCTGGGCCTTTATGACGATCGTGAAGGCCATGGTTTTAATTTAATTGAAGTTAATTGTTAAGATGCAGCAAAATAAAGTACCTACCATGTAATTGGTTTATGATTTAAACCACATCTTATAAGGCAACTGATGTACATCCATCAACCAGTTTAAATTTTATACGAAATTTTAATCAAAATAATGAACAAACAAAATCAGTATAACTTTACATGTTCATTGAAGTATAAAATTTAATTAAACATTGATTAGATTCACGTAGTTTATTGTGCATAAAATTGAATAACAACTAGGTATGGACTTTGCTATTTAAATTGCAATTTGGAGCAGTGACATAATGTCTAGTCGAATAGTCTAATTTATCCAGGGCCGTATTTTGTTCTAAATGAAGTAAGCGTCAAAAAATATTACTGTTTTTCAATTCTTTTTTTCAACATTCTTTCAGCAACAGCTGGTTGCGTGACTTATTACCATCACCGTGACCCCGGAACATAAAGGACTATTGAAGGACACCGTGGATTTTAGTCAGTACAAGTCTGACAGTAAAGGTTGGGAGGCCTCATTTGATGATTTTACCACGCAAAAAAAATAGTCTTGTTGTTGCTGGAGGTCACCATTTTATTCTAGAACGAATGAACAATAGATAGAACGAATTGATCACTGAACGAGTACACTGGGCGCATACGACTTTATACGACTAATCTGCACGAATGCTAAAAATGTTTATCCAGCATTTAACATTACATCTCATAAAACAAGACATAACCTAAAATAATTTAAAACTTTCTGGCTAAATTATAAATATTTTTTTGCAGCATTTAATACCAGAAAATCACGTAGGTAACATAGTAAATTAAATGATGTTAATGTAAATGTATGATTAGTATTATTAAACGAACTCTAAAGAGTCTGTATTATAGTAATTATTCATAATTTCAGCTGCACTTTTCTCGGCGGCAAGCACCATTTGCCCAGTTTATAACATGACAACATTCTACAGCGTCTCAAAAGCCAGTAATTTCGATATTTAATCTTCGAGTTTTAAATTAAGAAGTCAAAAAAACTGATAGCCGTTTAGCAAAATGGGCAATTTAGATGAACATTCTCTTTTCTTTAGCTAGCATTTTTTAAATTACTTTTATTTTTATATGTATGTAGTTGCGTTAAAGAAAACTATAATTTATGCAACTACGGTTTAATTTATTTGGCTTCATTTGCAATAAGGCTAAATAAAACCTATCTAGAGTAGAAGAATTTATAGTCTAGTATTATAAAGTTTAGGAATTTGTAACAACTGTTACAAATTCCTAAACTTTCAAACTATTCATTGTTTTTATTAATTTAATTATTCTATATTATAAAATGCGACTCCATAAGTTGTCACAAATAAAGTAAATGGTTTTAGAAAATTACTACACCATTCTTTTTTTAAATTTTTCATTCGACCACATCGTCGGTCAACGTCTTCGTGAAACCGCAGCTTCTTCATTTACTTCATTCTTATTTTCTTATACATAATTATTTCTAGACATAATAATATATTGCACTAATAATGTAGCCATGTTAACCTGTTGTAATATTCAATAATGCATCGAAACCTATTAACCTTAACTCCTTTTTTTAAACTGTGTGGTGTGTCTGTGGTTTTAAATAAAGGTTGAGACTTCAAGAGCTAAAAATAGGAGTATAACTAAAGAATTAAAGATGATTATTGAATGAGCTGATAGATTACCCAAACCTTTCAGTTTTAAATGAAGGGATTCGCTACTAATTATTGTCTTGCACTGAAAAACTATTGCTAACTTTACTTGAACGTAGCCCTAAAATAAATTTAAGTGTTGACGTATCAAAAAGCTTTTCATTCTTAAAATAGAAGATTAACAACCATGACAGTTATGCTATCAATTTCATTCATTCATTTTCTTTTAAAATAAACAACTAATAAATTGTTCTGTGACTTCTGTACCGGTTCCATCCACATAAGCTGAGACTAAGTAAAATTTATACGTTTACAAAAGAAAGACGCAGCGGATATTTTCTAAAAATTCAAAGCATTTCGAAATGGCGGCGAGACTTTAGTTGCGTTATTTTTATTTTCTTCTTTAATTTTATATTTTTCATCTTTAATTCCAGCCTGTCGTAAAAATAAACATATTATGGATTAATTTATTCTTACTCATAAATTACTCAAGATGAAAAATATAGCTATAGCTAGCTCACAGTAAAATAACGTAAAACATACAACTTTTTGCGCCAGATAAGTTTTACGATTTATCCCTGATGCCTTGAAACTTTTTATTTAGTAAAGTTTTACAGTGCCTACTCGTAACTTGACTATAACATGATATTAAATAATTGATAATTTATTAATTACCTCTACATAGGCGTAGTAAACCCAGAAATTACAACTGCAAGTTTAACGGTGTATCTGTTATTTACAATCAATTGGTTTACTATTTTAACACGTTCGTTTTACACTGTTACGACCGTTTGCTTTTATAATGGGACGTTTATTTTCTTAATTAGTTAAGTAAATAAGTGAGATACTTGTAAAAGCTCTATAAACTTGGTAACTTACTTTTATTTGCCTTCGAAAGAACTTTGAACTACTTACTGTACAACATTTTAGGACATAAAATATATCAAGGAGTCATTGCAGTACCTAAAGGTTTATTTTAATATTTTGGTAGGCTACTACTAGGTAGGTACTTATTACTTGTTTGGATTACAGGGCGTTTAGCCAACTACGGCATTTTATCTTATTTTTACCCAAATAAAAACGAATGTCGGTGTACAAACAAACAACAAACGTACCTGTAAATGATTTACGAAGACAAAATGATTGACACTTTTTGCTGCTTAAAATTAAAATACGCTGAATATCTGAAGCAACTAGGATAGCTGAAACATGCGACTTTTCTCCTCGCCGCGTCTTTTTGTATTTAACTATGTTAATTCATTCGCGAATTTATACACGGAGCCAAGTTTTTAGGCCGCTGCTGACGCCCGACAAATAGCATGCAATGATTGTCCACATGCATGCTTATGTCTAGACTGACAATTAGCTCGTTAGCTGGTTATTTAGAGCATAAATAATAGTTGGGAGCGGATTAGGGTCATATAACTAGTTTAGGTATGATACGAGTAATTAGGTAAGTGGTTGATGAGTTACGTAGTTAAGGGTTAAGAGCTAGGTATCTGAATAAAAATATTTGGAAAATTAGAAAATAAGTGGAGACTTTTTAAATTGATAACATCTAAATTCATTTTCACTATTTTAATTTACTCATAACTTAAACATCCATAATAATACTCAACAACGATCAAAATAATATCGTATTTTTGCTTATTTATTCGAACGTGGGTCGTTACTCCCATGCACCCAATCTTCCTACCCGATTACGGCCCTGTGTCTTATCTGTCATTCTAATTCGTGCAATGATAGCGTGATTTGTCTATGCGCATAATAGAAGCAGATTTTTTAAATTATGCTGAACGTTCATTCTTTAGAACACACGGAAAGATGCAATATTTGCAATCATAAACAAATTAACGGATACATTACGCAGGCAGATGAGAAAATTTATGTTTCAATAAAAATGTATATCAAAGCTGCGTTGATTGCTAACGTTTAGCATACATTTGTTTTAATGTGGTTGCATAATAATAACGGTTACTATTTATAATTTAATTTTAACGGTATTTTAGGTAGAGTTTTAAAAGGTTAATTATTGATAATGCTATAGGATAGGTAAATGAGAAAGGACATTTTTAATTGTTGTCCTCAGTTAACATAAAACATAATCATTCTAAGTTAAAACTTTAATGGTAGTATGGGTGGGGTTCCAAACAGTTTTCAAACAATGAGAGTTAGGCCCTTCGTACACAAGGCGACGCAAGTTTCCGATACCTTACGATTTCGTTATCCAAGCCACTATCGCAAAACAATCCATAGAGGTTCGTAAACACGCACTCATCAATGTATGTCAAAGTCGTAAGGTATCGGAGACTTGCGTCGCCTAGTGTACGAAGCGGCTTATAAAATACGCAATAGGTACCTAAGTCTGTAAGTGCCGGGAAATTAATAATTATCAACAAAATAAAATAATATTACAGTGCCTCTAAGTATTACCTATAGTTATTTCTACAACGGTAAACTTCAAGTTTAAAACATCGTTAATATTTTCTTAGATTATTATATTAATTGGTTTCCTTGAATCTTATCTATTTGTCGTGTCAGGTAAATTTTAATTTAACATTAGTATTGGTATGCCTGTATACGAGTTTATGTGCAGTTTCTGGAAATACGGGATTTATTTAATAACTTCAAGCAATAAAAAGACAATATTTTAGACAGACAACTGTTTTAGAACCGCTTTGAAGACAACGACAATTTTACTTCCCTATTTTTTTTTAATCCGCGTTTAAAAATCATTATACGGCTATTTATCGCTCGCATACGTCTTGCTATCCCCAGTATTCGTGCGATGCTAACGAGGTGTGAAGCCATGTAAAGGGGCCAGTATCCCGTGCCCTACAGGCGCCAGCGTCAATTAACCATTTATCTTCCCACCTTTTACCGCCAACAAGAAATAGAATGGAACTTGCTTTTTCCTATTTTAAATGTTAAGTGAAAATAGGTTTGTTGCGTTTTTTGTGGTTTATGGTTTAATTTAGCGTACCTATTCTTTTTTAAATGGCGTCTAAGTTTGAGTTATGTAATAATTTCCTAAAAATCCTACAACCATATTTTTATGCTTGAAGAATGTTTATTTTCACTTCAGTAGCTCAAAAATGTAGGTTTTGCTGCCTGAAATCAGTGAGCAAAATCGCATTTTGCTCACTGATTTCAGGCAGCAAAACCACTCGCAACATCTCGTTGCACAAATAACTATTTTTTAGTTTCCTTATTTCAACGTTCCACAATGATGCATCATCCAGAATACTAATACTTCAACTGTAAATAGAGCTAGAAGGATTTTATATCGAATAAATATTTCCTTAGTGTTTTCATTAAAATTTACAATTTGTAGATTTAAATGGTGCCCGAAGCTAATATTTGTAATTACCCTAGACCATTATTATTACGTTGCGTAATGCTCGGCAGTTACAGGAAATAGACAGCAATAAAGTTCGCTATTCGTTGGTATAATTTACAGGATAATGCTCTTGACAATTATTAGTCCTCTGCTTGCACATATTTTAGTTTAACCGCTACAAAATACAGCTATGACACTAATACTTCATTTGAAAGTAACAGAGTTAAAAGTAAATTCATGGGTTGTTAGCATTTAGAAGTAGCAGACCCAAATGTTAATTCATAGATTGTTCCCAACTATGGGGAATTCCTTTAAACTGCCATATTTATTTGCAGGAGCAAGGAAAATTAAATTTTGTATTCTGCGTTTCTCACGATAGTCGATCGCGAAGAGACCCAAGATTGACTCGTTGTGTCTCCACAATGGACTTGTAATTGCCTTATAAGTTCTCGTAAACCAGAAACTTGCGAGGAAATGTTGCCTATCACCATGTTTGTAAGAGTTGAGAGTTGTTCAGGCGCCCGCGAACGGCAACGAATGAACGACAGTAATTGATTCTCAAATGTAGATCTTTTTGTAGGCAAAAAATACGCGTTAACAAGTTGTGTGTAAATCAGAAACTGAGTGAAACTGAAACCTGTTATTCACTTCGCATTCAATTAAGACTAGAGATTTAGTAGAGAAATAAAGTATCCTGAGATAACACCTTTAGAATAAAGTGGAAAGAAAACGTATCTTGTTTGTCTGCTGCAGAAACTACTGGCGAAATAAATTATATAGATAAATGATGCCCATTGCCCATTAGAGTTATTTTATTTAATAGCTGTCTTACTCGTACGTAATAAACACGAGGGAAATAAGTAAATAATTAAAGGGAGAAGCATTGAATAACAATCAGTAGTAGTAGAAACAGATAATATCCATTTTTATATCCACTTGTTATCAATAAATCCAATGCTAATTTAGCGCATATTTAATTCAAACAAATGTAGTTTTTCGCGTGCACTTAAAGAAGAGCTATAAAAGTGAATATTATTATCATTCACTTAATTGTCACAGTGCCGCCTACGCGACCATCGAGAATAGTTATCTAGCAAGCACTTCTTATTTATTACTGGCCAGTTGTATTTGCATAAAAATGCGATACAACCTCTTTGGTAAAGATTCCATCTATTGCTCAGAGGGCACCACTGGGCACCAATTAGCACTCAATCTTTACACCCACACGAGGTGTAAGGTGTAAAAATAGCTGAGAAGGAATCTAGATACTGAGAAAACGGAACAAAGCTTAGTTCAATATAATAAATCAGCATGACTACTGAAATAGAAGTATGTTTAGCTAAATACCTGAAAACCGTAGAATTATTTTGTGTACTAAATTGAAATAACTTCTTCCATCGAACATTTTACGAATCCATTTAATTCAATTAAAGTCTCCTTAACCATAATGACTATTAAAGGCTATAATCACAATTTAACAGGTCTTTATGCAGTCTGGGAACACACAAAACGCCAGAGGCATAGTCCAGTGAAGTCATTGATAATTATTTAGATTAATACCTTCAGGACCAGCCATCAATAAAGGAGATCCTGTATTAAGAAATACATAAATGATTTAAACCATATTTATCTTAGAAACATGTAAAGGGTGGGCCCGAGGCAAGCTTCGGAATACACTTTACTGCTTCAAAATTATTCACTTCCACTGCTGCCCGTTTATTATTACTGGATATTAATATGAATATTTTGTTTAAAAAAAGTTATACAATGATTAAGAGTACATATTTTATGATGGCGCCTCCGTTGGCCCCGCCCTGACGCCGGGCCCTGTGCTTTACCGATAATTCAGGGGCAGACCGTGTGAAGGGTTTATAAAGCCTCTGGCATCCTTAGAAATGAGTTATAAATATACATAACACAACTTTTTTTACTAGAAAACCTGTGCTTACATAGAAATAAATGCACAAAGTTTGTCTGGAAGATATCGTCATGGTATGACAACAATCGTGAGTGAGCAAAGAATAAAGAATTTAGTAATATTGTGTAAATCAGTGGTAAAGTTTTGGTGTGAAATGAAATGCCTACTTAATCTATCATATTGACAAAAGTAATATTCATCAAATATACTATTGATGATTTTCGAAAACGAAAAGTGCAGTATTGTTCGCAGTCCATGTTAATGCATAAATTAAATAAGTACAAGGTATAACAAAGGTCCATATATATGGGAATGGTTTGAGGAACTTTCGCTTATGCATACCTAGAACCGCGAGTTCTTACCCGACCTATTCCGCGGTAAGTTCTCGAAATAGCTTTTTATAAATACCGAGTGGGCACACTGGGCTCAGGACCGGTTTAACCATGTTAATTGCTCCCCTCGCACATTTAAATTTGTTTATTTATATCTAATTGGCTTCAGTCCTTGTCCCTGACCGCAAGTCATCCAGCTGGCCTGTGTTCCACCCTGATGCCAGAGCACGAACGTGCGACAACGTCTATGTATCTAAAGATTATTCTAAAAGTTTTTATAACTAAACTATCCTGTAGATGAAACTAAGTATATTTTGGAACCGTTTGGGGTCTATTACTCTAAGTCTAAGGGCTTAGGGTCCAAAATGACTAGTTTACGCTTCCCGCCAGCGACTTCTCTTCAGCGAGTTCTTCAATGTTTAGTTTATTTAATTTTAGTAACGTTAACTTTTGATAGATACCTATGTCCTATATTTTTTTTTGTATCAATAGCAAGCGCAATGGTTATAGTCCAGCCATTCCCAAAATATGCTGAGATCAACTTCTAATCTAATTGGATTCAGCTAAATTTGAGTATCTATCATACTTAGAGCGACTGCTTCTACAAAAAATTGTAGGGAAATTAAGTAATTTTTATTTCAAAAAAACATTACGTTTACACTGTATGTTCATGCTAAGTCCAGTCTATCACTAACGCCGCGTCGGCGAATGCCACAGACTCAGCTCGTAATCCAGGTATACTTAATTGAGATAAGAATGAAGTTCTCCTCGCAAAAAGATTAGAGAAATATCCTTGTTTTTCCAGTAGGCAAGTATGTACATATAAAATATCATCTCAAAATATTTGTAGAATTGCTACTGTGAGCCGCCTTTTGTAATGTTATTTGTTAACTTAGGTTAAATACCGACTAGATACGATATCTACATAGGTAGTGTTATATCTACATAATTATGTAGTACGATATCTACATAGTAGGTATCTACATAGGTAATTTTAATATTGTTCCCCTGAAAGTTCAACATTGTGATAAGTCTTGAATTTAATTAAAGCTATAAGCAGTATAATAGCTCCCCTAATGAAAAATTGGATATAATCACATACATCGCTTTTTTAACATACCTTATACATTAGTTATTAAGTAATAGATACTTGTAATTCGTACCTTAAAATGAATTACCGAATCGTACATTTAGCCAGGGATAGCCCTGTGATAGCCCTTGGTTTTCTATTGAGCACTCTTAGTATGTGCCCAGAGCCCTACAGTTTTTGGCGGCCCTGTGATTTCCAGTAAATATCATATCTAAAAAAAATACCAGAGAGGCATCTCTTTCGGTTTTTTTTCCGAACTTCCTTGAGATCCTATATGCCTACAATTCTCTTCATAAGTCAATCTAGTAACATTTATTTTTGTAGGAACGGTTAACAGAAAACCTAACGTTTTCATTCGCTAGTCCATAACTCCCTTTTCTACAGTAGATCAGGGCCGTCTTTAACCAATTTTATACCATGGGCCTCGTATCCCTATGGACGATGGGGCCGATGGACTAGTGTCCATAACTCCCTTTTCTACAAAACCAACACCACAGTTTTTTGTCTCATGTTGTTTACAAGCTTTTACAAGATGTATAATATACATCATTATACTCATAAAACCACAGTTAAAAACAACTATTGTCTGTAGCTCTACTTTATGATATCTCCTAATTGACAGGTATGTAGATAATAACCCGTTGTATCATGTTGTGCAGTCTCTGAGCAAATAAGTTATGCTAATATTTAAATTTTAATGAGTCACATTTCATGTCATGTCGCATGATTATGCAGTACGAAGTCGCCATTACACTTTTTGTTGTTCGTTTAAAAATAGAAGAGCAGACCATAAACAACATTTTGGTATTTTACTCGATCACTAATAAAGATCTGTGTACATGGTAGAAAATTGATTTATTTTTCAGTAAATTATAGGGGCAGGTTTAGATAATCATAGTCGATGTTATCATAATTATTAATATCCAGGCATGATTGAAAAGTGTTGCATGACTGCTCTAAAAAAGAAACTAAAGAATTCACGAGAAAACTGTATCACAGAACAATCTGTGAAACAATCAAATATTTTCTGAAGAATGATCACTGTTTGGACGCACAAAAAAAAATCTCAGTCCGAACAAAAACTTCACTTTCGTTCACAATTATCTTAATTATATTTAATTTGTCGTAACAGTTGCTGGAGTTCCTCTAACTACTGAATGATTCATTGAATCGACTCGATCGATGTTACATTTCATTGGATTCGATACGATACAGACTTGCACCACGTCGTGGTTTAGCGCTACGTGCCCACTGCAGCACACCACTCACGTCTGAATGGTTACTTTACTATTTTGTTTACGCTCAATTTGAAACATTGCTTTTACTTACAGCAGAAAAGTGCAACAACGACTTTTTTACCTTTTTCTGCTGAATGCTGGCTGTAAAACCGTAATGCAAGTTACATACAAAATCATAAAAAGATCCACGCGGAAATATGAAAAGCGGAACTTTTTCATGAGTACTAACTTTATTGTTGACCATTCCGTTAAGAAACAGTTGACCACTGATGAATCTTCCACAAAGCTACAAACTATACACTAATTACGAAATACTAGTAATTTACTATTATTATGCTATTATACCTATTATTGAAAAGGAAATGGTGTTGTGTCATCATTGTTCATCTAAAATAAACCAGATTCGAATTACAGTGATTTAAATAACATAATCAGGTTTATTTTATTTACCGGTTTTGATATAGGTCACGAATTCACGGTATCACAATTTATAACGGAATTTAAAAATAAGCTTAAAGTTTATTCATGTTCAATGTTTGACGTTAAGCTGTTATGTATTGATCTTTATTGGAATAACGAGGCATGTTCGACGTTTATGGGAGTTTTAAAAGCAGGCAGTACTGTACATAAAATATTGCAATAAAAATACTTACCTATGCAAAAACCATAGACGACATCGTCGACATCTATGGTTTTATTGTATTTTTTTTTTTACAAGCGGTTCTTTTTTGCAATCTATGTTTAAATTATAATTATATCAAATTCTTGGGTTATTAGGAACTGTTTGGGTACAAAAACTACGTGCTCGGTATTGATTAAAAAATCTGATTATCTATAAAATGAATGAGCATTTATCAGCGTCGTACCTACATATCATACGAATGATTATTTTAGCAAGGAAATGGCCAATCTGTATGGCAAACTACCGGAACGACACTCGAAAGAGTCCATGTGCAGTCAGAAGAAAAAACTAACGAGTTCCATATTTAAATCATGACAGATAAGCAACAAACACTGCTTCGTTATAAATTCAAATTCGCGCGCAAATACTTTAATCACATTCAAGATTAGAATATTGTGGTCAATGAACTTGTTTGTTTCTTTTTTGAGTTTGGTTGTGGGCGGGAAAATAGACACGTTTATTTTGTAATTCGTGATGAAAGCTAGTTAGATTGACGCCAAGTCATGAATAAAACCTGGGTAAGACGAGAGAGGCATGGCATCTCCGCCCGAGGTATTCCACGAAGGGCACCCGCTGATAATGGCACCAGAGTTACTTGCACCTTATCTATTCGACATAAGGCTCCTGTCAAAATTTGGTGCCAGGCATTGAGCTATTATTAACTACGTATAGAGATGACACCACGCATCACCACTGTGTCCCATCCAGGATGAGTGCGCGCGCCTAGAGCACGCCACAGAGCTGTCAAATAACTGAATGAACTTGTGCTCAATGCTCAATGGTGCCAGGTGCCCTTCGTGGAATACCTCCTCCGCTCGGACTATATCTACGCGATGAAAAAAGATTCGCGGCAGATTTTTTGTAAAAGAGAAGTCACCCTCTGGTATTTCAAGCATTTTCTTGGTGCTTCACGTTGCGTGAACAAATGGCATAGCTTCCTATCTTCAAAATTACTGCGAACTAATTGATGGTGCGTCTGTCGTGAGAGCATGCGATGTGTCATCGGCAGCAATTGAATTGTCTTACGAGATATTTGTGTGTCCCGTTCCGCATGGAGTCGATGGAGCATTTTACAATGTAATCGGTGTATCGTGATTTTGTCAGATTGTTGTTTTTGCAGATCTGCGAACGACTTCAGACAGTGTTTTATGGGCTCTTTTATTTTGACTAGACTAAAGTCTTCAGTGGGTGGCAGTGGGCAGGCCCTATAGCACGTAGAACTGATGGCATGTGGGGCCGTAAAGTTCTCGAATGGAGACCACGCACCGGCAAGCGCAACGTAGTACGTTTACCCACTGAGTGGGCAGACGATCTTATGAAGACCACAGGATCACGCTGCATGGATGCAGGCCGCTTACAACCGGTCCTACTGGAAGCCTAAAGGGAAGGCCATGTTCAGCAGTGGACGTCGTACGACTGATATGATAATGATGAAAGTCTTCTTACTTCTTCTATTTGGACAAGACTAAAAATTAGTTACGGCAACAATATTATAACGATAATTACCTACTTGATTTAAATTTTAAAGGTTGACACGAGACGAATGACTAATTAAAAATGATATGCTGAATATATCGAAGAGATTGCAAAGATATATCAAGCAAGCGAGCGCGAAAATTTTTCAGAATCTTCATCAGTAATCTCACACTTTCCCGATCTTTTCAGTAAGAATGAGATTGATACACGATGTACGTTGTACTTAGCATTCTTTAAATTCTATACATATAAATTAGTTATTGAAAGTTAATATCAGTTCAATCCTCTTTGATGTCATTGCAATGGCTACTGTACAACAAACTCCCAGCATTATGCTTTAAAGCTTTAGTCTTCGCAAAGTTTAATTAATTACTTATTACGAGTTAATTCGCATTTTGTAAAAAAAGCATGTATTAAAAAAAAATACGTTATAGGAAACGTTTAAGAAATGATTTAATTTCTTAATGACAGATCAGATTATTTTTATTAAGGCCCCTCTTCGCGGCGGGCTCGAGAGAAAAATAGGTATTGAAGCGCTACTCACACAGCGATAGACGCGGTCGACCCACTCACACACACATCTATGATCGCATAGAGTTTTCAAGTAGCACTAAGCGCGTACCCAACAAATGAATATTTCTATCTATTAGGGCTACGATAAACTCGATCGAAAGCTTACCTGAATAATAAAACATTAAAAAATAAAGATTTCGAGTCGACAACATATATCCGCAAAATTCGGATTGTCGAGGATTTTGTAAATTTCTAATGATTTTCTGACCAGACAGATCGCAGCCGCCATTTTTGACATCGGTTACCATGTTGAGAAGTTTTTATTTTTTCTCTTTATTTTCGGCCAGTGTCATGTGGTGTATTATGTAGTTACTAAACCTCCTTAGAAAAACCTAAAAACTGTAACCCCCCCCTGCCTCGACAAGTTTAGTTTTCGACCTTATTGACATTTATGCAAACACCGGATTTTAATGAAGAAGCAATGTTATTTTTTTTTTTTTTTTTACTTGGTAAGATCATCAAATGAGGTCTCCCGCCTCGGGCAGGGCGGGAGGGACTGTCAGACTTGTACTGACTAAAATCCACGGTGTCCTTCAATAGCCCTTTATGTTCCGGGGTCACGGTGATGGTATAAGACCCGCGACCCCGGCAGGCTTTAGCCCTCTGAGAGGGGGCCTCGTCATTATGCTGACGCTCTTTGAGGCGCGCGTGGAACACGACGCGCCGTCGACCCGGGCATGGTCCATGGTCGGGCGGCGAGTTGCCCTTTATTCACCGCCCGCATGCCCGCGCCTACGCTGGCCGGAGATCGTCTTGCGACGTCCGACGCCGTGGGCGTCCACCACCGCGGGTGGGGCGGAGGGAGGACCTTGTCCTCTCTCTCACGCGGCCCGCCTCCTCCTTCGCGAGCATGACTGCTTCGCAGAAGGAGGCGACCGCTTCCCACTCAGTCTTGCTCCGCAGCATGGCCGCAACCAATGCCGGGCGCGAGAGGTCTCCGCCTATCGCCGTCGTGAGGACACGTCGGTGCTCCGCCCAAGCGGGGCAATCCTGCACCGTATGCTCGACTGTGTCCTCCGGGCGATCTACGCAGTGGTGACACCCAGGCGTTTCCTCCTTTAACAATGTTAGCTAACGAGAATATGAGGAAAACAAACTAAATTCTAAATGTCAATAAAGTCGAAAATCGCTTGAACCTTTTTTTTTTACTTGCCTTTGTTGAGCAAGTTAAAAAAACAGGTTCAAGCGATTTCCGACCTTATTGACATTTAGGCAAACACCGGATTTTAATGAGGATCAATGTTCATCATCTCAGCCATAGGACGTCCACTGCTGAACATAGGCCTCCCCTTTTGATCTCCACATGTACCGGTTGGAAGCGACCTGCAACCAGCGTCTTCCGGCGACCTTCATAAGGTCGTCTGTCCACCTTGTTGGTGGACGTCCTACGCTGCGCTTGCTAGTCCGTGGTCTCCACTCTAGCACTTTTCGACCCCATCGGCCATCCGCTCTGCGAGCAATATGGCCTGCCCATTGCCTCTAATGTAAGAAAAACAAACTAAATTCTAAATGTCAATAAAGTCGAAAATCGCTTGAACCTGTTTTTTTTTAACTTGCCGTTAGCAAAAACTATCATCGGTCACAAAAAAAAAAATTCAATTCCAACTGCCTGTACAAACATACAACTACAAATTTTTACAATGTACAATTTTGTTTTATTTTCAATTTGTGATTTCCAACCACTGTGCGCACCCCGCAAAGTAGTCTTGTGTATGTACATGCCACTTAGCCGCGTAATTTTTTGGTAAAAAGCGACGTGCTCTCACCTTGAAATCCTGCGGACGACTGAGCTCTGCGATTCGATCTCGAACCAATGCCGGATAAAATATTCCGCCATAGTAAAATGTATGGAGATTTTCGGCCTCAAAATTCAGTTACTTTACGAATTTTTTACGCGAAAAATATACAATGTTTTGAAAAACAGACACATGTAGACAGTACACCGGTCTTTGTTCTCTTTATTTATGTATAATATTAATTAGTTTTCTGCTTATTTACGCCAAAGTTATGGAAATACGGCAGTGCTTTTTACGCGTTTTTAGTGATTTTCAATATTTTTTTTAACAATTCCAGCCGGGTTTATCCTCAATCCGATATTTGTAGACCCTGAGGGAACTCTTAAGCTACCCAGACCTTTTTTTTCGTGGCTATTGTTTTAAGTTTTATACATAAACTTATGGAAATGCCATAACACTTTTTGCTAGTACCGATCCTTAAGTACAAACTTCATCATTCCAAAGATACGCAAAGAATGTTAATCCAAACCGCTCGATCACGACCAGTCGACCACAACCGTATGTGTTTGATTCCGAATAACATTATCATGCGTGTGACGAAAGCAACTGGTTTCAGCATTTTCAAGTTGGTGACATAAGGACAGGGCCAAACCGGCGGCTGAGGTCGGCGACCGGGCCTAGCGGGAACGCAACCATACGACCGTGCCCACTTAGCGCTGGCTCGCAAATGTACGTGGCCGAATACCTCATTACTGCGAAATGTGTGAACCTGACTTAATCAACCCGCAGTGGGTCAACTAGACGTGTACATCGTAAAGTACTGGACGTTCCAACTAATCAGGAAGTGAAGTCCCAGCTTTATTTTCTCGTTTTAAAATGGCGGCTAATTCTAAGCTTTTCTTTTTGTTGTTTAGAGTTTTTCTTCGAACAGCATTTTCCTCGACGTCTATCAGGTTTAGAGGTTGCATACGGTTAATTAAACGTTCTGCTGTTAATGTTTTCTTGTAAGTGTTTTATTTTAATCGGCAATAACTTCACACTTTTCTTTAGCAAGCATTCCTTTGCTTGCATTGTATTAACTCCACAGTATCGCACTTCAGAAGGATCCAGTTTACCTACATATTAGCCATAGATATGCGTCAGCTGTATTGTGGACCGGTCGGCGATTCCGATCATTTCCAGCGAACTGCCCGGTGATTCATTGAGATATCAATGGGGCTTTGTTGTGCAGCCTCTAAGTTGCAATAAGGGTGCTTATTGCAAGACACATTGAGATTGTTGTTTCATGAAATAACTCCGAAAATATTGTAATGGAATATTATTTTTGAGTAAAAATGTTTGTTTTAGGCCATTTTTATTTTATTAGTACAACATTAAGATGGATTCAAAATCAACGAGTCTTCACGCGTCTTCCATAAATGTCTGATGAACTCTACTTCACAAATTTTTGATGACAACCTTTAATTTTTTTTCAAAGAACAACATCAATACATTTTATCTCGGTTCCGTAGTCCAGGTTCTCAGTAATCTATTACAATAATAAGTATCGATAAACGATAATTGCTACGCCCTATTCGCGTCCATCGTGCGCTTGTTGGGGGTCTGTTAATGGCGGCATTGCAGCATTGTCGTGAATGCGCATACGCATACCAATCGCATTTAATCACGCGCAGCCGTGGTGCGACCGCGCCATTGTTTTATGTGGCCCATATATTAACTTATTGATGGTAAAACATGGATTTTGTAGAGCTTTTAGTGTTAGTAAGACAAATCAAATCATTTATTTCAAGAAGGCCATTTACAGGCACAGGTCAATAAGATGGATTTTAACGGATTTTGTTTTCAAAAATAAAAATGTACTAGATATTGTTTAAGTACGTGACTACGTATCATCACAGGTCCTAAATAACAAATCCCTCAAATAGCACATGTTCTAACATGAGGTACTTATATCTGATACATTATCCATAATTGCATTCCGTTGAAAATGGAAGAAAAATTGTCTGCATACCTAGTTTAATCGAAAAAGTAAAATGCATTGGGGTCCCACATCACGGCATACCAAGGTGAAGCGCATTTAAAATGTCTGTCCTCTTTTTTGTTCACGTGGTAAAATCATCAAATGATTTCCCTCATCTAGGGCCGGGTCCAGGGACTGTCAGACTTGTACTGACTAAAATCCACGGTATCCTTCAACAGCCCTTTACGTTTTGAGTCAACGGTAGCTCGTTCGTTCCGCGACCCCGAATGTCCGTCCTTTATGCAAATGCCTAGACTTTTGCAAAAGGCGGAGTGATGTGCTGGACTTAGTATGCTATACTCAATCGTGCTATTTTTAACCCCCGACGGAAAAAGAGGGGTGTTATAAGTTTGACGTGTCTGTCTGTCTGTCTGTATATCTGTGGTATCATAGAGCCCGAACGGATGAAGCGATTTCAATTTAGTTTTTTTTGTATCTGCGAGTGTTCTTAGACATGTTTGATGAAAATCGGTTCAGCCGTTTAGAAGTTGTGGGGGTGAAAGTGGGGAAAGGTAACCGAGGATCTGCAAATATACTCGAGTTGGGTATCAAATGAAAGCGTATTGAAAGGGAATATTGGTGACTTAGTCGGGAGTACTCTTAGCAACATAAAATGATATAAGTTTGTACCTATAAAAAGTGTAAAATAAAAAATAAATTAAAAATTTAATAAACCCCCAACACAAAAACCAATTTAAAAAGTAAAAAATAACAAAAATACGTCTCGTTGGGGGACTGCAAAAAAACAAGAGATGATAAATAATTTGGAGCAGTCCCCAACGCGACGTATTTTTGTAATTTTTTACTTTTTAAATTGGTTTTTGTGTCGGGGGTTTATTAAGTATTAAATTAAAATCGCTATTTATAATATCAACAACTACTCAATATTTCTTAGTTTTCCTTCCAAGAATATAACTGGCACGTTAACAAGTCGAAGGCCTTAAAAACAGCACCTACAAGTATGCAGGCCAAGTCGATATCCCCTATTTTTTCTTAAAACAAGCTACCTTGATTGCTCCCGCTGTTAGATTTCTTCGTTCAGGCTTACCCTTATTATAATCTACTAGAATAGGGTTACCATGAAACAGTAGCTACTGGCCAAGTGGTTATTTTTATTTTTTAATCGGTACCAACTAAATTACCATCCTGGGTGAAACGGAAGGCTGTTGAGACACGTACTGACTAAAATCTACTGTGTTCTTTCAATTGTCATTTTCATTCTAGGGTTACGATTATCAACATAGACAGTTCCATGCGGCATTTGGCTCTCTATTGGTCCGGTATTTTTGCTCTTTTCCCGAATTCATCCAACCTTATTATTCGGCAGGGAAAGATTGCCGACTTAGGTACTACAAAACATTTAAGCATCGGTTGAACGTTTGTCTAAAAACTGGCAGTTGACGTTGATGCTAGGCAAGTGTTCAACAGACATTTAACTTTTTGTAGTAAAATGGTTACCGCCTTAGTACAAAAAATTCAACATCTGTTCAACACTGGTCTAAAAAAAGTGTGACTGCAAAATGGACCTTATTTCAACGCCATAATCTGAATATTTTTTAGACAAGGTGTTCAACCAATGTTTAACTTTTAGAAGTAAGCCGATTATTATTTTATTTGTATCAGGGCTTTTTTAATGACAACATGCTAACCCTATAGGTACTTGAATCACTTGTCAATACCAGACGAAGCCAGTTTGTAAACTAGTATATAAGCAATGTGCTTGTTTACCACAGATGGGTCAATCACACTTCAAATGAAACGCGTTTACTTTATTAACTTAATTAAAATGATCTAGATACTTACTAAAAGTTTACCGTCTTTAACCGATGCTTAACTTTATTTTAGTACAATTAATTTGTCTGAAAAACCTGTCAACTGTAAAACGGCAGTTGAAGTTGATGCAAGGTTCGTTTTGTAGTTACATATTTTTAGGCAAGTGTTCAACAAATGTTTAACTTTTTGGATATGGTTAATATTTTAAAACAGGGTTTTTCTAATGACGACATGCTAACCCTATAGGTACTGGAATCACTTGTCAATACCAGACGAAGCCAGTTTGTAAACTAGTATATAAGCAATGTGCTTGTTTACCACAGATGGGTCAATCACACTTCAAATGAAACGCGTTTAGTTTATTAACTTAATTAAAGTACTGCTGGTAAACCACGAGCTCTTAACGCGATCCAGTTAAGGCTGTAGGAAAAAGACAGAGCTATACATGTTATGTAGCGCCATCTCTTTCTCACAGCCTAAACTGGATCGCGTTAAGAGTTCATGGTAGGCCACCTGATCTAAATACTTAGTTTAATGTTATTACTCGGACAGTCGTACTGGGTCTTAGAAATTGTATTGACTGGTATTTATATGCAATGGTAATTTTTACTGAGAGAAAGTAAGTGTGAATCGATTTCAATTTATCTTTAGTTGAATTGAGACTGGAGTCGTAAACTATGACTTTTAAAGCAAGTTACACAGCAGAGCAACACAAGCAAGCGTATAGGTAATGTTTTGATTAAAATAAATATTGCTGTATGAAACAAAACCTAAGTAAGAAAAGATTTTAGTCAATACAAACAAAGTCTGATAGTTTTTTTTTTTTTTTAACTATCACAACGCCATCTAGTCCCAAGCTAAGCAGAGCTTGTGTTATGGGTACTAGATAAACATACTTATATATTTCTAAATATATACATAGTATAGATAAATTACACCCAGACACAGAACAAATGATCATGCTTATCACACAAACATTTGTCCTGGGTGGGAATCGAACCCACCCAACAGGTCAGTCAATAGTGATCCTGTCCTGTCTTGGGCTCACGACTCAATTGATACTTTTTAACGCTCGTGTTAAAATTGTTGTAACACAAAATTACTCAAATTTCATTAGCGGTTCTATAAATAGCACCACAAGAGACTTATTAATAAATCGACTATAATGAATTAGCTGATCATATAAATTGTAAAAAGAAACCACTTACTTCGAATCCAACATTTATAATGAATATATTTCTATGTTGCTTATAAATAGATCTTATAAATGGCTCCACTAATACCACAAATTAATCAAACGCACCATGAGCTTCATCAAGCCACAACCTTGCACACTTTATCAAGTCTATCTCTGTAAACAAGATTTCTTTTACAAAAAAATAGCTGGCCTAGTACCATCAACGCTTAACGCGATTCAGTTTAGGCTGTGGGAAAGAGACAGAGCTATGCAAGTTATCTAGCGCCATCTCTTTCCCACAGCTTTAACTGGATCGCCTTAAGAGTCATGGTAGGCCACTCTGATCTGTCTCTCTCTCTATATCTATATCACTTCATGGATGGAATTAAGTTTTTAAACTATCTGTGTACCAAACATCTATGTTTGGTACACAGATAGTTTAAAAACTTAATTAACATAGGATTCTTTTATCCCAATTTTATCTTTCTGTGGGATAAATTTCCAGTTTTAGAGGACGAAGCAGGTAAGCCAACATTAAAACAAAAAAAATACGTTCATTACCTTCCATATTCCTACAACTAGTTCTAAAATCAAATGAATTAGATGCGCCACAAGATATCGTGCACTTTATGAAGTCTCCCTCTGTTATTGTCTCTGATCCGACCAGCTGATAACAGCATTGTGTCGTGCTTTATGTGTCTGACACCACTGACACTTTAATGTATTGTTTCGTGCTAGTTATTAGTCTTCATTTATTTAGTTTTTCATGCTATTTTACTTTGGTGTGCAGGTATAAGTAAGGGGCAGAGTTCAAGTTTGTAATATTTATTATCTAGTTTTTTACCTTGGCTCTGCTCTCGCTTCGGCTCACCCTTTTATTCTTGTCAAGTTAACCGCAAAAGAATTTGTCTATCTAGTACTTCCAGAGTCCCATCTATCTGTACAAAACTTAAAATCGGATCAGTGACTCAGGCGTAAAAGCGAAATAAATTTTCTCATTGATTTACAATATTAGTTGTTAAGATTTAGATAGGTACCAAGCAAATACACAAATACTCATATGGTAGTCTAACATTACTAAGATTTACCTAATCTTCATTCAAATTACAGCAATGCACAATTCCGTCATTGATCCGGCTCGAAGGACTAAGTACAAATCAGCAGCAAACGCACGTGCATCGCGTCCGGTGCACAGCGGATGGCTTGCCAACTCATTTTATTGGCCGCACTAATGGAATTGATTCCAGAAATTAACTTTTTTATAAAATTCGAAATTATGGTATAACACGACTAGATTATGTTTGATGAAGCATGTGTGGTCTCCAGTCTAAGAAGCAAATTCATTGAAAAATATCTAGATATTATTTTTTTCTAGTTGAGTGAAACGACTATTTTGCAGGAGTCATTTGTGAATACAGCTTTCACTAACAACATTACGCTAAGCTTCTAAAATTAATTATGCAGACAAATTTATAAAAAAAGAAATCTAGAAATCATTTGGATACCAACTCAAATAAATGCGACTGTCTAATTTATTACATTTGAAAGTCATTGATCTTTTTACTTTTAATTTGCAAGCGTTTAATTGCTTCATTAGGCAAGTTTATTTATCACTTGCAAGCAGACGGGATACCGACTTCAAACACAATTAAATCGATTCAACGTAATCGATTTTAAACTAGATCAACTTGTTCAGTAGCTGACGGCTTTCGCTTCGTTCATGAATACATGTATCGAGTAGATCTTGATCCGGCCGATTGTTATCAGTGAACGAACCAATTGGTTTAAAATTAGATTCTGATTCGATATATTAAGGTGGAGCGACAGTAGTAGCCCGCGAAATTTAAATTTTCACGTATTTTTTGCAATTTGCTTATCAGTGTCAAGTTATAACTTGATCAAAATATGATTCGCGACAATAACAAGTTTAGTTTTATATACAAGAATAATCAAAACAGTCGCTCCATTCACTCTCACAAATATTTGATCAAAATTAGTTAGATTTCGGGTTTTTTACCAAATTTGAGCTAATCTTTGTGAGCGAGACTGGAGCGAATGTTTTGATCATTCTGATATGTAAAGTTATGCTTTTTATTGTCGCGAATCATATTTTGATCAAGTTATAACTTGACACTCTTAAGCAAATTGCAAAAAATACATGAAAATTTAAATTTCGCGGGCTACGACTGAGCCTCCGCCTTAAGCAGAAGAGGTGGTTTGTTTGGTTCTACGCGCATTTTTTTCGTTAGACCACTATTTCTCCTGATGGTTAACGAAGATGTGGTGAGGTCGACGGTGAAGCACTAGAAGTAACCTATTCACTCTTGACTTGAAGACCACAAGGGTATTTATTGTCAGGATAATCGACTCAGGTAGGGTTTTACTCTCCTTTTTTTTTCTTTGTTAAATCATCAGATGAGTCCTCCCACCCTCGGGCAGGGACGGGAGGGAATGTCAGACTTGTACTGACTAAAATCCACGGTGTCCTTCGGTAGCCCTTTGTGTACTGGAGTCGCGGTATACGTATGTCCCGCAACCCCGGCAAGGCTATGGCCCTCTATAGGGGGGCCCCGTCAGAGTTACGCTTCTTAGCTGAGCGCATAATAAAAGTATTTACAAAACTTTTGACCAATCTCAGGAACTTATGGATATAGTGATGAGTATATACGGATTAAAATATTATTTTTGTTTTGGATAGTCCATTTATCGAGGAAGGCTACAGGCTAAAACACGACGCTACGACCAATAGGAACCACGGGGATAGCTAGTTTTCTATAATCATATGCTGATGTAATCAAATTTATTTATAAGAAGACTGAGAAAGTAATTTCTACCAGGCTAACACAGGCGATAATGACAGAAAACTAGTTTAGCTTCCTTATAAATAAATACATCACAGAAAAGCACACAATATCGAAGTCATGTCAAAGAAAACTTCGAGACAGTTTGTTTACTAAACTTTGAACAAAAACAAACAACAACAGATCCTTTTAATAAATTGACAGCAAATAAATAAGAAAAAGATCTAGTGAAAAGCGTCATTCAACTCCAATATGAAAATGTTTACGATGCTTTTATTCTAATTCGAAAAAAACTTCGCTCGTTATCTATGGCTCGAGAAATCGATCATGTTTCCCCACACAATGCCTGTCTATTGACTAGACAGCATATTCTTACACTGTCGGCACACGGAACGAAGCCACCTTCGTCTTAAATTCTTAATCAGACATGTACGACGTCCAATGAGGCTTTTTAGGGTTCCAAATTAGGGTACTATAAGGGTAAAATGAGACCTTATTGCTAAGAATCCGCTGTCAGTCTGTCTGTCGGACTGTCCGCCTGTCTGTCTGTCTGTCTACCTGTGTGTCTGTCTGTAACTAGGGTGTGCTAATTATGAACCGATTGACCACAGATGACGTACATACTCGTATTGCTGTTTTCGCTAAAACATCAAATACTAAAACAAGTTAAAATAAATATTGAAGGGGGCTCTCAAACAACAAATGCGGTTTTTGTGCCGTTTTTGTAGATAGTACGGAACCCATCATGCGCGATTATGTCTCACATTTGGCAGGGTTTTCTCCTTTTTTCGTAAAAGGTAACACTTTTGTCAATAAAATCACTTTCACTGAAATACCAGTGAAAGGCTTATCTCTAACTGAAGATCAATATAAAGATAAGGTGTGCAGTGTTGCATTCAATCGAATGCAATCCTAAGGTCGCATAGTTCAGGTTGTTTCTTACTTTTTCTTCTTGGATTAGAAACTAAAAATAGTCCGTCTGGTTTGTGGAATTTGACGGCTGTATAAGGTTCGGTAAAAGCGTTAGGAATGATGTATTTTCTCCGGTAAAGATGTGGTCCTTTCCTCTTTTGTGTAGCTGAGTTATCTGCTGTGGCGAATTGGGTCAACCTATTTTAAATCTGCATTAATTAATAAGCCTGCCTTCTCCTCAAACAAACTCATCTTTCAAAGTCCCGTTAACGGAATTACGTTATAGCTGATATTGCCAATTGCCATTATCAGACCATCAAATTGGATTTCTCAACTTACGATTTTACCGAGAAAACTTCATAGCGTTGGAGTAATGAAATATTTCATTTTATAACTCCAACGTTAAGAAAATAATTACATATAGGTATATTTTCATACACAAATGGAAAAAGTTAATAGAATTCTATTTCTGTCATGTCTGCTGACGGTTTCCAGGTATTTGTTGTCTATGGTTAATTCTACAGCAGTAGCAACCTAGCATGCCCGCCATTTATTTTGTTATTTAGATTTTCTTTTCCCTGTAAGTGTGGGAGAGTATGACTAGTTTAATTTTATCGTTTTTCAAGGAATCCAGAAGTTTTCATTGAGATTCTTTAGAGACACTCATTAAGCTGTAACGTGTTACCTGCTAACTAGGTTAAAGACACTTTAAAACCAGTCGTTTCATGAATTTACTGGTTGTCAACAGCATCTGGTATGACTAGAAGCCGATCCCAAAAATAATGATAAGGCCAGGCAATTGACGATAGAAATTGATAAACTAGCAGACAGCACTATAAACAAAGGCAAGTCTGGGTGGTCGCTAGCCATAAATACATACTAATCGTTTCTAATAGGAGTTCATAGAAAATTCAGACCTGACTCATAAAAACGTCTGTGAGAACCTTACTATACAATTATTACTTTTAATGTAATCGGTACCGTGGTACCACCCCGGGGTCGGTTGCTCACCGGACCCACCGCACCACCCGCCCTCCCCTCTATGGTCACTCAACTTTGTTTTTCTACCACGCACAGACAACACTTCATTCTGCCTCGTTGACTTTCTCAAGGGGTTCGATTTACAATCAAGTTTTCTAAAAGTCGGGGAATTTTTTATCGAAGTTTGCACGAAATTCATACATTGTTTATTCGTGTTTATTGGCGTTACGGTATGCGGGCTGCATGTAGAGTGTTCGGTAAACACGAAACCTCTTTATTTGATTTGTTGTGGGTGTGAGATGAAGTATTTGAACAGGTATTTTGATTAAATGCGATGGCTCTAATTTTATAGACAGTGACTTCCCTGTATGGAGAAACTAATGAGAGATGCTTTCATTCGCGTCTTGTTATGAGTAAAACATTTTACGCAGCTTTTTTTTTAGAAAGTTATAAACACATAATTAAATATTATTTCTTTCAGTACCTATGTTCCAAGAAACTGCATTATACTCGAGTGTGACATAAGTGCTTATCTTTCCTATTTTCATCATTTCATTGTCTAACATTTTCTGTGTGTTCGTAAATAAATAAATGGACTATTATTGAAAATGTTTTCATGATTATTTTCCAACCAAATATTACGAGAGTACGAGATCATGCAATAAACTAGGTTAAAAATAAAGGAAAAATGCTTCCTTTTCGCGCATAATTCACAACCTCTGAGGGAGGGGCGGAGGGAAAACCCTCGTTTATGTCCCGTTTACCATTCACAGTAAATCTCTGCACTAAATCACCATTAACAATATACTCTCAAATATAAAAGGGACATGCGGAAGTCACCTACACGACGTAACAGCGACAACGACGTAACATTACGCGCGCAGAATGTAACAATAACCATTTGACCGACGCAGGCGCAAGACCCGAGTCCTTCCGACGACGCAATCCCGAACGCCTCCAGACTTTACATCATAAACCTTATGCCAACGAGAATAAAGGTCAGTTGTAAAGTCGGAGGTAATATGACAGGGAAAGGACTTACAGCTTCTAACAATTGGCTGCTTGGACTTGGCTTGGACACCATTGGGTTGGCCATGTAGGACCATAATACTGTCATAATGTCATAAGTTCTACGGCTTGGAAGGGACAGTACAACACACTATAAAATAGCTCAGTAGTTTGATAAAATGATACTTTTAGGGCCGAAACTGCGTTAATAAAAGCGGATACACTTTCGTTTTGAACCGCGCGGGCAATCGTTGACGGCAGTGGCAAAAACAACGACGATATATTATTACTAGACTCCCAATAACAGGCGACCGATGTCTGTCAACGAATTAGGCAAAAAAGTCTTATATCCGTCTTATTTCGACCACTCCTGTGAGCCGTAAACATACCTTGAGACAGAACAGACCTTGAGTTAGCCAATCACAACGCAGTACCCCATCCCCCTCGCTTACGTAGTACCTCAGCGAGTTGACAGAATAGTTTTTGTTCCTTAGATCGTGCATGCGGAGTCTAGTAATATATCGTCGTTGGGCAAAAAGTACCGTGCCTTGAACAGTTAAACCTTGAGGGTTAAAAACGTTTAGCTAAACTTCCATAAATGGAGAATCGATCATCTCAGGTCCTAATTGCAATCCTTTATATGAATTTATTATCCGTCCAAACGGGACTTATCGCGCTAGCATGTCAAGTCCATATAAACGAGCGATGCCATCAAGTACTCTCGTGGCTTTTGGTATCGAGTATCGGTTAGGTAAGGTCTTATGGTCGGTACTGCGACCTAGAGTGATCCCTGCTGGGGTGATTTTTCATCATTGACGACATGAATAACCGTATGGTTTTAATCAGTAGCAGTCTGACCTCATACACCTCCAGATCCTGTTCTCCCAGTAGTTTCTGTTCAGATTCCACATCCTGCTCTCATTTTCTTACACAATAGTTAGTACCTATGTCTATTTTGTAATTTAAGTAAATTTTTAAATCTACATACTACATTTAAATACTATGACCACGGACGACTCATCCGAACTTGCGGATTGGTCGACGCCTTCATTTTTTGAAGGATGTTGTTTCATCCTCGGAGCAAATATTTTTCGGATAAACTGACAGCCAAGTCCACCTCACGCCGGAGGACGTCCATTAAGAATGTCTATACGTAAAAAAGAGGAGAGTCTCGAAGTCTATTACTGATAAATATGCAGAAAAATTTCCCAACAAAACCTAATAAGTATCTCCTTCTTCCGCATCATCTAAAACCGCCATATTGAGTTCACCGATCCATCAAACCGTATTTGTGTTCCTAATACCACCATTACCCAAGTAAATCTGAACTAACTCCCCGCAATAACAAAGCCTAGTTTTAACATAACTTATTTATCTTGGAGAACGGTCAAAAAAGCGGTTTTCTTATGTGTGTGCCGCCATAATGACTCAATAACTGCAAAACAAACAGAAGCTGCGCCCGCGCGGAATCTAACTCGTTCTATTTAGCTTTTTACATGATAGTGTGCTGGAGTTTCTCACGGCGAGCCTGGATATTAGAGGACGTCAATGAATATAGACTGTGTAATGTATGGAAATATAAGGATATTGTAAGTGGAAATTATATGAAAATTAACATAATATCAATACAAATAAATGTGCAATAACAGTTTCCTTGATTTCCTATTTATTGTGAATCAGTAAAATTCATGCAATTCCATTCAAATAGTCAAGTATGAGGCGTATGTAATCTGTAGATTGTGGTAAACCCATTGAACTGGGTAAACCACAATCTTTACTAGTCGCCAGTTCAACACATATTTTCCGATTGCATCCACCATTCTATGCTCAAAGTAAGAATCTATCAATGCACATTTTAACGTCAGCCATAGACCATTGTGAGCAAAAGCTATAAAACATTTAAAACGTCCAAATTCACTTACAAAATGGCGGCGGGAATGTCCATACAAACTGCGCTTCCTAAGAATTTCGTCGTTCCAAAGTCCGCATAGGTATGTGCGGCAGGCTCGTCTATAAATCTAAATATTCAATGTTTTATATACATAGACTATGTGAGAATTGATTTTTAAAAAGGACATTGGTATTCCTGGCAACTCTCGATCAATGTACTGCCATACAAATGAGGTAAGTTCGAGGGAAATTAATACTAGGAGTCTAGCAGACGTCACATAGATCTTAGCAAGTTTTGCGTTAAATGTGCCGTTATGGAAGCAACTTTTGGAAGTTTTTGGCGTTTTTATATGCAAAGGATATTGTGGACAGACGTCAAGTGGTCTGCAAACACTCGTATATCTGTTAGTTAGGTTAGCTAGTTCGTGTTCTCACGGAAACGCGAAAGATTGCGTTGTTAAAATAATTAGACTCTTGTTGTGTAACATATTCTATTATTACGGTTTACGGGAACTTGTACTTTTGAAATAGATAAAAGAAGGTTCTAGAAACCATGTTTAGTTAAGTACAAGTAGTGCCTTAATAGAGTGCAAAATAGTATTTTCAACAAATCGTAAGTGTTTCCTACAGGAGGAAACTCGCTATTTATGATAAACGGTCACCCATCTTCAGACGAAGTTCCACCTGTGCGGCTGTTATAATTCTGCCACAAGCTCCTCTACTAACATCGTATAGCAGGCAAATTGACTATTTTTGAATCGTCACTTCCGTTAAACATAATTAACTCTGAATGGTGGGTGACAAAGTAACAAAATAAGGAACAAAAAATAGCCAAACGCTGTGAAGAGCACGTCAATTCACAAAAAAAATATCATTAGATGGGTTGATCGTTTATTTAGTGAAACATTCTGTGTCTTGTTGCTTTTTATACAATAGCTTAGGTACGTGGTCCATTGTTAGGAATTTACAATCACATTTTTTTACATGTGATAAAATGAGCCTCTCAGGTTACCTGTTATGATAGTGTGATACAAGATGTCTTTCAAACTATGTAACTTTACATAAAACGCTAATAGCTATGGAAGCGAGTATTTTTGTGAAAAAAAATATAGGTATTTTAATGTAGCAAGTACGTATATATTTGTATGAATTTCCTTAGCTATGGCACAGTAGAAAAACGTGTGACAATTAACAAAATGATAGAAGTGACTTTTAATTTCGATAAAAAATAGACCAGTTGAACAATGGTAATAAAAAGTGTAGCATATTCTCTATGATTATGATGTGACCGCATACTAGAGCGGTCAATGCATTCAAAACTTGACGCTCATCAATATACAATACATATTTTACATAAGTATAAGCGATTGTTTTACTAAGCATGAATGGAAAGGCAAACTTTGTTGGTATTTCTTCAAAAAACACTCCGTTACTCCTTAAAATATTTCCATAATCAATATTGTGGGAAAAATATAGAAATCAATAGCAAAAGTAATGCGTAAAATCATGAAGCATCCACTGATTCGGTCATTAGCTTCTTGACACAGATAATATATCACTCCAAGCAATTTCCTCTCGAAGACAAAAAATCGATTTGAACAGTGATCGACGCGACATGAAAGAAATCTCTTCGAGCCAAACTAAAATGCAAATCGATACTGCAGAACCGGAAAAAACAAACGCAATAAATATTTCCTCTTATTTATTCGGTATTTGTTCAACAAATCAATGGACAGTTGGATATTTCACGTTCTATTTCATTTAGATCTATTAGAACGAATCGATTTTCGAACTGAATTGATGATGTTCGCCCCACTAACCTCTGCACTTTTAACTTTTTGCCGCCAATTGGTGCAGCAGCCGTCAGTTTAAAAAAAAAACTATTTTGTTTGGACAGTACCTAGCCATTTTGGGATGTTATTAATGAAGTGCAGCGTTTATCTTTACAGATATATTCATAACACTAACGCATTTGACATAATCTATTCGTATTGTATTCGTAAAAATAAACACGACTCTTTCAGTTTCCGAGAGGGCTGGCAACATAACTCAACAAATACCTTATCATAATATATACTACCAGTATACCATAAACCTTTCAAGTTTTCCGAGATCAGCCGCAAGCTTGGAAGATTTAAATTATTCAGTCAGAATCACCATGACCCAGTTAAGAAAATTACACATCACATCTTAACGGGATGCGTTCCAAAACTCACGCTTTAAATTGATTGTGGACTGGAATTAAACTGGACACACCTTTACTTAACGTTTCAAAACTAAAAGAAAACTGATCGTTAGTGACAAGCACGTTGATTACTTTAAAACAACGGTCGCCGTCAATCTCACGTGCGCACGTACTTACTTGAGGTGCAGCACGCCCGACCACCGACTAATGGCTCAGTCCACCATCGTCGGCGGCATCGGTTAATGGAGCGATTAAGCTAATAGACGAGCATGATATAACCCCATACTAACCGTTGAACTACAACTAACTGGGTCGACCAGCTTACGTCCAGAACGTGAAAAGGAAAGCTGGCTGAGAAAGCTTCATAAATTCACAATATAGCACGGAACCCATGAAAGGACAATCGGCTTTTTATCGGTTTACCGTTACCCCGGCGGTCGGCCGGTCGGCCGGTCGATCGGACGCCGCACATTTGCATCGCACAGATTGGAGCGGAGAAGCCTGCACTTCAAGGTCGCGATGTTTTTCATTGCGTAACGGACCGATTTGTTCGGAACTGGTTTTATTGATGCAGTTGATTTGATAAGGGCCCGCTGTCCCGCTAACTTGTTGACACCCACTTGCTGAGCGGAAATTCGATAGTCAACTCGTTATGGTAATGATGTTATTAAAGCCCGTAATAGCATAGATAGATCGCTCTTGATTTATAGCCAGTAATTGTAAGACGGATCGCTGTAAAAAACTGGATGGTCCAAATGCATACAAATAGTCCGAAATGTGTCGTTGCGAGATACACGCGACTATACTTAAGCGGTTAATTGCAGATGAAACTGTATAGATTACGTGGAGTCAACAATTTAGAAGATTATGATGCTTATCTCAGTAATAAAGACCATGCGGCACCTACAAACTAGGTACTAATCGGCTGTAACTAATGGTCAAATTATAGATAATTAATTAATTAGTTGAAATGCAGTAGAAATTTTGATATAAATCTTTCAAGTGGCTTCAATTCGCAACAATGATAACCGTATCGTCGGAGCGAGAAAGTGACTTATTGAATGCATTAATTGCAATCAAATCTAAATTCAAATCTTAGCACACTGACACAGAGAACAGTCCGTTAATTGATTCCCACAATTAAACAGATACACAGACATATTGTATCTCGTTAGTTGAGAATGTTTGGATTACAAAAAGATCTACTAGTCGTTTCAGTATTTTTTTTGGAAACGGCTTTCAGCGAATTGCTGTCAATTATCAAGTGTCAATTTTACATCATGTGCACGCATAACGTTAAACTACCTATAATTACAACGTAGATCGGCGTTTAATTTAAGTAGGATTATAATTCGACTCCTTGTCGGGTTAGGTACGCGGGAACTCATTTTTTCCACTTGCGACATTTCTTATTCAATGATAATACTTATCGATAGAGACCAATCATAGAGCACACAGCACTATTATAATTTTAATATTTATCTTCGACTAAAAAGTGGCGCCAAGAAATTAGCAAATCAATATTACCAGACCGATATTGGCAAGTGCTCCTTCCTTACTAAGAACTGGTCTACTCGAACCAATATGTGAACACGCATTCCACTCTATGGTATAAAGAGTTTCTATCTTGTCTATGGATCTATTATGGCGGATACGAAGAGATGAGACTAGTTTCATTTGCGATTAGGGTCGCTACTCCTTGAAATGTTGACTAGGAATCCTATATTTAGAAATCAATAAAAAGTGCGTCCGCTTTCGTTCTTTTTGCGCTGTCAGAGTCAATTAGGGCAGGCATGGTATGTCGGTAAATGACAGGCTGCAGCGTATGTATTATTATTTATTGACAAATGAAATCCTTGTGACTGGCCATCATGCTGGCTGGATGGCTGAGTGCCTGTGCCGCGATAGTGCGCAGGGATTATGATTCGTTTGAATTCATGTTTGGAATGCGCGCTGATATTACGATGCCGATGGGTGTTCTTTTTTTGAAATCCTTGATGGATCGATACATCCTATCCATGCGAATAATTTCGCTGTCTATTACTGGAATGCCGATTTCAATATGGTTGGGAAAATGCAAGGCATTTAATGATGATGTCTTGAAATTGAAACGTTGGAAAATTTTAACATCAGAGCACTAAAGTATATTTTTTTTATTCTCAAAAGTAATTCTTGTGTGTAACGCCTCTTAACTGTTTTTGATCCATAACAAATCATGTTTTACTCATTGTTTTACTAAAAGGTTACAAGAACTGGAATAAGAACCGTGTGAACTAGCACTAGCGTCCATTTCGCCTGACGTTCTAATCAAACTCTTCTAGTGCAACTGACCCCGCCTGAACAAACACTTAGCTAGTTAGCTTGGCAAGTAGGCGCCTGTTTAAGGAAAAGAACGGTTTTGTACGCATTTGTAATGGTTTCTTCAAATTGAGAAGAGTTGAGTTGAGAGGTCCGAGAACAAATGCCTTTCTTTGGTATAAGAAATATTCATATATTTTAAAACGATGGTCGTATTCAAGTTTAATTGCTATTTAGTAAGAGTAAAGAACAGTGCGCCGTGTTTCTTTTGGTACTATATTAACATCGACAGAGGCTGTAATGAAGTAATTGTGAAATTGACAATTGCCTATAAAAAAAAATGACGACGTTACATCCAGGCAGTTTCTTTTTTTAAAACGAAGTTTCGTATTCATGATAGACAATGTTTGAAGCATAGCGTACGAAGTTACAACCGAGGGGGGCAATTTTCGGTTTTAGATAAGTATGGTGTCGAACTCGACAAAAATTTCTAATGACGTCATTTTTTCGACAAATTTTAAAAGTTGCTATTCTGGGGATGTCAAATTCGCCATTTATCAAAGGCTGACGTTAGAGTTCAGTAAAGCAAAGTTCTGCTTTGATGTTTACAGAAACCTTATTCTTGGTTTCTCTTACACATAGAAATACCTAAACAAATACCTATTTATAGTTACCAGGTTAATTTTTTTTTCTCGTGGCACTGAAAAAAATAATGGAGCGCTCATTTAATTATAATGTATGTACTAAAGTGAGCTTATATGAGCAGTGGTAGCGTAGTCCCAACTTACGAGTTGTAAGTCGTGGGTTCGAACCTTCGAACCCAGCCAGACGCATGACTTTGTGTATTTTATTTCATCACCACTGCTAGCAAAACGGTGAAGGAAAACATCGTGAGGAAACCGGCATGTCCTAGAACCAAAAATTCGAAGATATGTGACATTTACCAATACGCAATGGGCCCGCGTGGTGGATTATGGCCCACTCCTCTCAGAGAGGAGGCCTGTGTCCCAACAGTGGGAACATTATACGCTGATGATGAGCTTATATGCCAATTGAAATTCACTGTAGTGCAAGACAAAAAAACATACACATTCAGCGACTTCTAAGACTCGAACTCTCGTTATGCTCTATTCGTTTGATATCATAACTGGTTTGTAGGTACACTGCACTTGAATTAATTACTAAGGGTCAGTTACATCATACGAAGTAAACGCTTAGAATTATGCAAACTGACTGGAGGTAAAAAGGTAGTGTTTCTTTTTTATATTTCACCATCATTGTGTCGCCTTTTCCTAATTTATTTGGTATCGGCATTATCAATTTTGTTTATCACATAAATACCCGACTTAGATGACAATTCATCCGGAAAATATTTCATCCGCGGATGAAAAGTCACCCCGCAAAAAAAGTTAGGTGTCGACCCAGCAGTATGTTCGGATGAGTCGTCGCATAGCTTTAATATTGATGTGGTCCTTTCATCGAAGTAGACAATTGAGAGTTGTCACCTGAGTTAATAAGCTTTTCTGTCTAGCTACGTATACCATAATTTACACGTTTCATCTTACTATCTTTCACACATAATCACAGACATAGTAGAAAAGTTGTAGTCCAGAACTTTTTTAGGTTGTAAAATCATCGAATGGGCTTTCCGTCAAATGCCCTTTACGTTCCAGGGTCACTGTTACCTGCTTAGATAGTCCCGCAACCCAGAACTTGGCTACCGGTTTAAAACCTTCAGACTTCATTCATAGAACGGGATAGACAGGACAGTAAAAAAGTGCCCCATTGCTTGAAAAATATTCACATTCTAGAGTGAATTATTTATTAAAAGAAATGTTCTAAAAACATGTAAATAATGAATACGTAGCTCTATGATTTAAACCCGTTACGATCGTGCCAGAAAAAATATAGCTTTGTTCTCTGTTTCCCGTGTGGGAATTAACATGAGTTAGAAAATTGCGAACAGTAAAACAAAGAGGAAGTGTTGTCGATAAATCATGACAGGTGAGGTTCGATTCTCTGGTTGTACCGGAAATAACTCATCATAACATGTCACAAACTACGAGCTTCGAGTTTCTTTCCGATAAGAGATCAATTACTGTTGAACTACGTTGATCTTCAATGGGTATAGACTCTTCAATAGATTCAGGTAAACTTCTAGTCTTAGGTTAGGTGCCTTCGATTCTCAATTAACGCAGATAAGTAGGTAACCAAAATCACCGAAATGATTTTGTTTCTTCTCTAGATTAGTCTTTGTGTTATACCAGCGGTGCGCTTCGTACGTGCTGAAAATGACCTACCCGTTGAATTTTCCGAAAACTTTCTTACATAATTTTATAACACAGACCTTGTCAAGACAATAACGAACACAACAAATATCATAGATAACATTTCAGTGACAAAAATAGACTAATCCAATTTGGTGCTGGTTCGGTTCAGAAATTATGCGAGTACAGTTATTATAATAAAGATTTCAGTCAGGTCTCAAGGTAAACTGGCAAATAGAAGTCTATAATCTTCGAGTAAATATATCAACTAAAAAACGTAGTAATTTTTTTATGGAAACACGCATCACGCATGTCAGTCGGTCTCCATTTTGTCTTCAACAATAATAATAATAGAAACAAATGTCAAATAATTTCCCAAAACGATAACAACATGGTGATTCATATTTCCCATAATTTTGTCCGTCCGTTATTCTTGTCACAGTACTGAAGGTGTGTTGTATATGTATGTCATATTAAGTACACGTAACCGGTTTTACGATCTAAATCCTTACAACGACTATGTAGGTTTCGAATATTGAACTGCATCATGAAGCTTTTGATATAATGTGATTACTTTTTTATAAGATTGGTCGGAGATGGCAAGACATAGGAACAGTTGAAAAGTTTAGGTAGGCCTATCATACCCGATAGTGGGACAGTGTGATAAGATACATAAATAAATAAGTCAGTGAGTAACAATCAGAATTCAGTGAATTTAGTTATCAGAATTTAATTAGAGACAGATGGAAAAGCAAACGACTTATTAAGGAGCGAGTTAATTGCAGGCGAGTTGACGAATAAGTCGCAAACGACTTATTCGTCAACTCGCCCGCAATTATCTCGCCTGCTCGGGCGAGTTGGCACCTTCCGATTTTACCTATTTTTGTTGTCGTCAACTCTCAACTAAGCGAAAATCTGACGTATTTACAGTCTTCTACAAAAGTGTTTCTATAAATTAAACATTTAATTTAATTAAACCTTCTTCACACTTTTATGACACTAATCGTGTAAAGTAGGTTAATTGAGGGCCAGTGGGTCGTCTTAGGGGCGGAGTTGTTTTGAGATCATTAATAAAATATAAGCACAAAGACTTATATAATAATGATTTTTCTCATAAGTTAGAATTCAATGTAAAATCTAATCAGAAAGTACCAGGAGAACAGGATCATGAAGAAGGTTTTGGTGCCGAAATTAATTGAGGAATTAGAACAAAAAGTACTAGGAGAACAGAATCATGCTGAAGGTTTTCATGCCGCACAACGAATGGTCTTCAAAACTAAAAATTTCTTTTGGCGAATACTCAATACCCAAAAATGTACTAGGACTGCATAAAATCAATGTGGTATTTTTCATTTTAACAGTTCTGTCTCAACATACAAGTTTTGGGCAAAATCTATTTATCACAAAAGTACTAGGCTTGCACGAAAAGGTGGTATTTAAATCATTAAATAAAGGTACTTCATAGTATACAGGTATTACACTGTTTTTACAAAAATACAATTAATATAAAATACCAGATAGTTGACAAGGTGTCTTTGCCCCACGCTTGGGCTTTCTCCTATATCGTGGGTACGTTTTCAAATATTCAAACTCAAATCTTACAGCGCCTCATACTATAAAGTAGGTTTCTATATTAATTTATTATAACACTTTTATACATGACTGTACCATTTTTCGGTCAGTTGCGATTGACGACCACAAAAATAGGTAAAATCGGAAGGTGCCAACTCGCCCGAGCGAGCGAGTTAATTGCAGGCGAGTTGACGAATAAGTCAAGCAAACACACACAAATAAATGGAAATTAAAAACTATTTCAGATTTTTCAATGGTCATAACTAGGTTCGTTGATGAAGCTATTAATGGCTGCAGTTGTTTTAATTTGACTTATTGCCCATTAAACAAAACAAACTTATTTCCGACGTTTACATAAAAGATCATTAACTTTGATTGACAGTTTACAAATAGGCACGGCAAACCTGCATTTCAATCGTATTAACGTCTTCAATTCTGATTTATTTATGACGTGCCTATTTCCCAAGCCGTAATGCACAAATAAGGAAGAGATGCAATAGTTGAGCTCCCACGCCCGTACTTCGTGGGTCATTCCAGCTTTATGGGTCAAGCAGATTCAATCGTGGCGTCGGACGAACGGTTTGACACGAACGCAGCCGTCAAAGTGAACGCGACGCTTCTATATTCAAATCGTTCCTCTAATTACCGCCATTTGCATTATTTGAATAAGGAATTACGGACCGCTAAAGGCTTGCGTGTTTAATTTTAAAAGTTCACTGTGCTGTATTGGAAGTAGAACCGACCGTACCTTACAAGTGTGACTCACTTTAAAAGCGTTCGTGTTTCTGCAATAACTTTCAATGTTAGCCTTAGCTTATGGCAGCCAAATACTGTTAATCATCGCTATCACATCATATGACTTCGCCTTGGTTAATTTAGGGATAAGACAAATTAAAAAAAACGCGATCATAGACTCAAGATTCGAACAGTCAAAGGATTTTTTTTAAATGAAATATCTCAACCGCGAAAAAGAGATCATCCCTTTCAGACTGTAGACGTCTCTAAATGAAAAATAAATTATTATTCAGTCCTAAATGACAATTATAATCTCCAAGAAACGTGCTAAGATCGTCGCAGACATTGCTGACATCGACAATAATACATTTAGTGCACTAAAGTTGGTATCAATGTTGCTCAGTAATTGAAATAATGAATATTATATCTGCGACTGTCAGGCGCTGTCTCAGGGCTTCGCGACTAAAACTTAAATACGTCTGGAAACGTAAGAATAGAAATTGTTTTGTAGCTTTGTATTGTCTTATGATTATTGTGGAAAGGCAAACATTTTGTATTTTTGAGATAAAATTAATAAGGAGACGTTGGAGATGCCTTCTGACTTAAATCAGATGTTGTAAAAAGAAGCGGATTATAGTTTTTTTCGTAGATATTGTTACTGTCGGTGTCATGATCTACGCATATCGTCGGGGATAGTTCAAATCCGCGTAACTAACATTGGATAATTCCGCGTATATGACAAATGTAGCCATTTTAAGTTTTTGCGGGCAATTCACGCAAAATCTTGATAGGCTGCCACCGACTTGACACGAGTTCATTTCCACCAATCGGAAGCCAGAAATCGCCAAATAACAACACTGCGTATCTTTCGCGAGCAAGTGTCAACACCGCGTATGTCATTTGGTGACACCTGATAAATGATAACTTTTAAGTAAACTGTGTATTTACTTTAAAGTTATCATTGCCAACATCAGGTAAGTGTAAATGTAATGTTTTTTTTCATATATTTTAAATTAAAATCACCTCAAAGCCAGAGATTCTCGCTGAAGTCAAAAAGTTCTACGGAGAATTCTATGCTCAAAAAACTTGCCCACCTCAGGCCCACGGCGCGGGTGACCAACGGGCCAAACTGACACGCCATCTCACAGACGAGCTTCCCGACATTGACATGGGTAAGGTTGGAATGGCTATGAGACAGCTTCACCAGAACAAAGCTCCGGGGGATGGCGGAATAACCATAGAGCTGCTCAACTCAGGAGGAATACCTATCTTGACAGAGCTTGTAAAGCTCTTTAATTCCGTCATCCACACTGGCATAACACCTGAGGCATGGCATAGGAGTGTGGTAGTATTATTTTTCTAAAAGGGCCATAAAGCGCTCCTTAAAAACTACCGCCCATCTCACTTCTAAGCCATATGGCTTAGAATGGCTTAGAAGTGAGATGGAGATGTTATTCTAAATCGTCTCGCCCAAAAATTCGATGACTTTAAGCCACCGGAGCAGGCCGGGTTTCGAAAAAGGCTACAGCAACGTGGACCACATACACACCCTTAGGCAAGTGATTCAAAAGACCGAGGAGTATAACCAGCCTCTGTGCCTAGCGTATGTGGACAACGAAAAGGCTTTCGATACCGTCGAGACCTGGGCTGTTCTGGAGTCCATGCAGAGATGCCTCATCGACTGCCGCTACGTTGAGATGATGAGGTGTCTGTATAAGGCCGCAACAATGACCGTCCATGTACAAGAACAGAGCACAAAACCAATCCAACTGCGTTGAGGGGTAAGACAGGGAGACGTCATCTCTCCGAAACTGTTTACAAACGCGTTGGAGGACGCTTGATTGGAAAGGACGGGGTCTTAATATCAACGGTCAGTAGATCTCACACCTCCGATTTGCGGACGACATTGTCATCATAGCAGAGTCTCTGCAGGAGCTGGAAGAAACGCTGAACAGCCTGAGCGATTCTTCAAGGCGTGTGGGTCTCGGAATGAATCTGGACAAAACCAAACTCATGTTTAATGGTCATGTCACCCCGAGACCTGTAATAGTGAATGGTGCTGCCCTCGAGGTTGTGCAGGAATACATTTACTTAGGCCAAAGTGTACAACTGGGCAGGCACAACTTTGAGAAGGAGGCAGCCAGAAGAATACGCTTGAACTGGGCGGCATTCGGGAAGCTGCGTCATATCTTTGAATCATCGATCCCACAATCCCTTAAAACCAGGGTTTACAACCAGTGTGTCCTTCCCGTAATGACTTACGGAGCCGAAACGTGGACACTTACCACCGGCCTGGTCCACAAATTTAAGGTTGCTCAGCGTGCGATGGAGAGAGCAATGATCGGGGTTTCTCTGGTGGATAGAATTCGTAATGAAGTCATTCGCCAGAGAACCATAGTAATCGACATTGCGCTTAGAATCAGCATGCTGAAGTGGAAGTGGGCCGGCCACGTTTGTAGACAGACAGACGGCAGGTGGAGCAAACATGTGCTGGAGTGGAGACCGCGAATGGGCAAACGTAGTGTACGGACGCTCTGCTGCAAGTTGGGTCGATGATTTGAGGAAGGTGGCTGGCAGTGGATGGATGCGGGCTGCCCAGGACCGGGATGGTTGGCGCTCTTTGGGGGAGGCTTACGTTCAGCAGTGGACGGCAATAGGCTGATAATATATACCTTCAGATTGCCATGAATTCTATGACAACTTGCCATACAGAAATACTAATAATTTAGTAATTTAGTTTATAAGAGATTTTTATAAGAGTAATTCAAAGAGATTTTAGAGTCTATGTTAATTTTGTTACATTTATCTAACATTTATTCATTATAAGTAACTTTTGTAAGAGGCAAAATTTTTTCAATAATTTTGTATAGTTTTATTTTTCACATTGTAAATATATTTTTGTTAAAATAATGATATTTGTTTCATTTCAAAACCGCGTACTTTCCCCTTAAGTTCCAATGTTATAAGTTTATGGTCAAAGCAAATCCGCGTAATTGTCATAGGGCCTTAATTATTTACTTAAATTGATATATTTTCTACCAAGAGATAGAACACATTACTAATTACTTTTTGTGTAAAAATGAGTTTAAAATTAATTGAATTAATAAAGTTATTAAGTTTTAACCTTGCCCTGTAAAACTGGATCTATTGCAGATACGCACACTTTACGTATGGTAGATTCGCGGATTTGCACTATCCCCGACGATATGGCAAATAGGTATGTAATTATATCTACGCAAATGTAAACTTTATGTAAGGTTGACTAGCAATAAATAGGTACAGACGCCACCACATCAACCTACCATAATCTGACCTGCTGGTGTCTGTACCATTGTTTTAATAATCCATGCAGTTCTTGGCCCCATAACACCCTCGCCTCAGAAGGGCGAATACAGTAACAAACATTACCCACTTGTATCAAAATCTACTACTCCTAGACAAATATGTACATTACTTTATGTCCACAACAAAGTAGTTTCCATGTCCACGATGACTCGAAACTAATGTTCAATTAACAATGATATGTAGAAACAGCTGCTAATGTAATTGCCCTCCCGTGGGTACTTCATAGTTCCATGCGCAGTACTTACTAATGTACGTCAAAATTTATTGCTTGTTTAATTACCTTTAGTTTATGAATACCTGGTAGATCTATGAACTTTGGGAAATGTTCTTTGTTATTAAAATTTGCCAAAGTTATATGTGTCTGCGAAACTTTTTTATAAGATGAAAGAATAATTGACACTATTGGCGCAGCGGCTGATGAGTGATAGTTTTTGACTATAAAAAGGTTGTAAACGGAAGAACACGAAAATATTATTATTATTAAGTTCATACAAAAACATATTTATTTGCCTACTAGTCGGGGCAAAAACCTCTGAAGTAATTAAGGTTAATTCCAACAAAAACAACTGTTATCCAAACAATAACAATAACTCAACAGTAGTAGCGCAACTTACTAGAGCCTCCGATTTCACGTTCACACAATATTGACAACAAGCTGCCAAGGATTGCATGACCATAATGGCTTGTAATGCTACCCGGACACTTTCCTCAAGTAATCAGACACCTTATCAAAGCCCATTATTACTGAAACTACACGAACAATAACGTAGAACCCACTCCTTTCTAAGAATTCAGGTACCAGGGCCGCATAAGCGCACAACACGTTAAAGAATCTCAGTAAACGAGTGGACACTAAAACATTTAATTGATTAAACGGACATTAAACACCAACGGGTTGTTCACCCACATGCATAATAACCTACATCCTATAAACTATTTACGACTCAGTATAAACTCAAGTTAAATTAATCTATTAGTTAGATAAAGTTAATTCCAAGATTTACGCGCCATGACCAATCTAAATCGAATCCCGCCATTAATTAATTTCTTTAAGATAATTATATCTGCTGCCATTCATCCGGCTGCATTGAGATAAAGCGATACATCGCGATAGTTGGCGATGCTGACGGCGATAGCCGAGGGAATGTGCCAACAATGCCGACTTCACTAATGCACCACACTTTGCTTACCGTTAAATTGTAACGATGTTGTATGTGGGACGGGAGCATCACTAATCTCATCCTAATCTGATGTTCTCTCTGAAAGCTGTCATTGTGAGACTAGTGATGTTTCTGTAAAGCTAATGAATTTAATTGACCATAGAGTTACTAGGTTGTAAAGGCGAGTTCTGACAGTCGTGAGAACAGCTTTGAAAACAATGTTAGTAGAATGTTTCGTGAATATTTTGTTACAGTTTAGTGTGCTAAACGTTTCAGCTTTCAGACAATTCCATTGTGAGTCATATTCATATTAGTTTTAGATTTTATCTAGATGTAGTTTTTATCGCTACAACAATTTCTGACAGGCAATAACACTTGGATGTACCAGTACTTTTGGAGAAAAGTGAAAGGTAAGGAAAGAAAACGTGAACTCATTAAATTATAAAAGGAAGCAGTCGTCTGTATGTTATGTGGAACTACGTTTGACCTTGTATCATACCTTCCCGTCCCCAAAAAAAAAGAATCAAAGAGACTTCGTAGTTGCCACTGACGACGAGGTGGTGAAGAATTAAAAATACAATTTAAAAAAGGTTGGCGTGCAAGCTCCACGCATAAAACAAAACAGGTAAAATGCACTTGACTAAAAACATACTTTCAATACACTGATTAATAGCACATGTACTAGTTTACATGATTACATGTTGTACAAAAGTTTCACTAAACGCCAAACCATATGACAACACAAAATATTCATATGAAAATCGCGTGGACAAAGAACCAGAGACAAACATCACGAGATGTGAATAAAAACTGTCTATTATGATTAACATGGCCGTGGATTGTCATAATTATGCCGTATAGAGATTAACCGACATTGTTTTTTCTCCATATTTCCGCGTAGAAGCAGTTTGAATAGTTTGTGGTCATGATACAGACCGGTATGAGATTTTTTGCGCGACAATTATGAAAGTTTAATTCAAATTGTTTCTTGCTACTGGTTGATATGCCAATTAAGAACATTCGCGGATGAAGTTGTTTGAATTTCATTAAACCAATGCAAATATCCGAGAATAGATTATTTGCTTGGAAGATTTGCATCTTATTTTTCATCTTCTATAAAATGTGTTGACAGTAGCAGTATATTTGGCTACGCAAAACATCCATATAACCCCCATAACAGTGTTCAACACAGCATTGCAGGCTTATTGCAGGCAACATAAATACAGAACTCAACGTTTCCCTAACAGATAAATTATAATAACAGTGTAAACTGTTAAAGGAACGACACCGTCCCGTTAACAGTTTACACTATTTCATTATATCTATGGTATATTGTTGGCGTTGCCGTAAATACCAGAGACACGACACGCAACTAAAGGTATCCTAGAGAACTGTTACACACCGCTATTCAAACGTCTCCCAAAGATTCCAATGGTAGTCCTCCGTCCGTATGTCAGTCGGGACTGACGTCTCCTGATCATCAGTCTTTTTTTTTTTTTTTTTTTAGCGTGGTAAAATCATCAAATGAGACCTCCAACCCCGGGCAGGGCGGGAGGTACTGTCAGACTTGTACTGACTAAAATCCACGGTGTCCTTCAGTAGCCCTTTATGTTCCGGGGTCACGGTAATAGAAATAAATCCCGCGACCCCGGCAGGCTTTGGCCCTCTGAGAGGGGGCCCCGTCATTTTTTGCTGACAGCTCTTTGAGGCGCGCGTGGAACACGACGCGCCGTCGACCCGGGCATGGTCCATGGTCGGACAGCGAGTTGCCCTTTACTCGCTGTCCGCATGCCCGCGCCTACGGTGGCCGGAGATCGTCTTGCGACGTACGGCGCCGTGGGCGTACACCACTGCGGTTGGGGCGGAGGGAGGACGCTGTCCTCTCTCTCTCGCGGCCCGCCGCCTCCTTCACGAGCATTACTGCCTCGCAGAAGGCGGCGACCGCTTCCCACTCCGTCTCGCTCCGCAGCATGGCCGAAACCAATGCCGGGCGCGAGAGGTCTCCGCCTATCGCCGCCGTGAGGACACGTCGGTGCTCTGCCCAAGCTGGGCAGTCTTGCACCGTATGCTCTACTGTGTCCTCCGGGCGATCTTCGCAGTGGTGACACCCCGGCGTTTCCTCCTTTCCCATCAGCCACAGGTACCTCCCGAAACTTCCGTGTCCGGTGAGGACCTGCGTCACGCGATAGGTCAGGACGCCGTGACGTCTCTCCAGCCACTCCTCAAAGAGGGGTCTTACCGCCGCGATTGCGGCGTGATCATCAGTCTTGGTACCAAAAAGGAAGGTGTCCAGTGAAGACTAGGATTTATTGTAAACTGACTCGACTCAGCCTTACGATCCGGAATTTTTATTTATTTTTAAGTGGAGCTGTGTATTTACTTTGTTGTTGATTTACTGTTTGTTGATTTTTTGCAGACTTTGTTATTGTGAATGATTGATCTAAACCTATCATTAGGATAGAAGAAGACAATTAGTATTGAATATTAACATGACTGACTCATGCAATCTATTATAATTCAAGACAGGAAGCTGTTAATGATGATCGAAACACTATTCATAGTTCAGTCAGGCTTTACTTTTGAGGATATTCATTAAATTAAATGGTTTCAAAACATTCATAAACTAATGACTGGTCTAAAATTAGCTACAGAACGTAAAAGCCGTAAGTCAAAGTTCCTCGACGCTTTTCTAAGAAAAGCAAACGGTAGATCACTGGTAGATGCCTCATTGTTCTAGACCAACGTATGTCCGACTTACTGCTAATAACTTTACAATTTTATGCACTGGCTTGACTCGCAATTTTCTCAGTACAAACAATTCAATAGAACTCCTGTAAATTACTGCCAAGTTTTACCACTAAAATCAGTTAAAAGGTAAATAAATTTAGCGTTTGACGTTTCATGGAACATTATTTACTACCTTTGTCTTATCAAGCTTAATTTCTATCGATGAATCGTTCGTATTCATTTTAACATGATTGTTAAAATTTCAAAGACGTGATAAAGCTTTAGTTGGCTTTAATATAACGACATGAATTCACCTTGACTTAATTATTATACCATGACTATTTTAATCTAGAATTAGGTACACATTTCTCAGATTGATTTCAGAAATAACTTCTAAAACGTTAATCATTTTTAGAATCTTACAAATGAGGAAATACTCGCTGCAAAATGGTGTGAGAGAATTCGTTTAAGAAAATCAGTCCATCAGGAAAGGCTGAAGTTCCAAATGAACGCGACGCATTATCATTATCTCCATAGCGCATCGTCGGGAACACTTTCGCGTGCGATTAATGACTCGCCGTTGTCTACACGTGTCCCGTTCCCGGTCTCACGCGACTCGCGACCAATCCCGGACTTCGCGGAATCCCGGCCCACACGCAACACTTTGGCCTCCACAAACAGTTGTTGAATAAACAAAAAAACTATTGACTCGACAATTTTTTGTCTTCGTCTCGTGCGTGACGTGCGGCGACATCAAAGTTTTGAGATACTCAAAATTAGGTAATTTTTTGTTTTTTTGTTGCCTTTGTTTTCGCTTTCGTGATGGGTGGTACCGTTGGTTAAACACATAATTAGAATCCGGTTAAGTATTATTTGTACTACGTTACAAACAAGACAAAATGTTGTTTTATACTGCGACAATTCTGATATGCATTTTCTTACAAATTAACAATACAGTGATAATTAATTCCTCAGCACAGCTGCCCTAACTTTAAAACAATACGGCGAAAATAAGAAAACTAAAAGAGACAATGATAAAACTGCAGAACAACAAACCAAACGATAAACATAAAACCTTATTCAGAGGAGAAACTTGTAAGACATTCACATTAGCCTCCACTAAAAATAAATCTAACAGAAATTATTTTCATGCAAATTTTTGAAAGAAGAAGCTACAACAACAATGGAAATGATAACAATCCAGTAAAACTCTTTTGTATTGTGCCTGGAGCTGTTTATTTATTGAAATCTGATAGCCGACGCACCCGCCTGTCATTCTTCATAACGTTTTGTAAAGAAAGACTTTTGCAGTTTATTTTAAAACTTATGTCTGTATTGTGTAGGTACTGTAGAGGTTTCACTGTGAGAACTAACCTTAATCCTTATAACTGGCTGAATCAAGCCGCTCAATAATAATTTTGAAATGCATTATAAGACGTAGAATTGTCCAGTAAGTAACGGAGTGAAAAAGAAACAATTGTAAAAAGTGTCGAATACATTCGTAACATCAATATTGCTTTTTGTTTTAGTTTTCCGATCCCTTATTATAACTACTAAGTTACGAAGTACGTACTAAGTTCAAGTTTTTGAATCTATAGTCTATGGTTGGTAAGTAAATATTATATTTTATTATTGTTTCTGCAACATGATGAATTGTGTACTGTGACGTTTGAGACTTTTCAATTATCTTCGTTGAACAAACCTATTGGAATTGTGAATAATGTAGATGAAAGTATGAGGAAGTTGAATGCAAATCTGTTTGTTATACCGAAGTATAAACAAAGTTACAGTCATTCTTTAAGCGATAATAACGATAGAAAAGTCAGAATATTATTGAAATGAGAAAACCAGTTGCACTCATACTGTAAAAGCACCATAATCATTTTGTTGCCACTGTCAATATTCAAATTAGAGACTGCAAATATTAGTTAAGGCAGATAAAAATTAAAAATGAAATTGACTGTCTATTAATAGTTAAAACGAATTCCTAACATTCTAAAAAAGGAGTCACAGGTTCCAAACTAAGACAGTTTGATTTATTTCCATCAATTAACGTGTTTATGCGTAACCGTGTCACCACACTGGCCACAATTTAATGGCGACGCGCGATCAACGGGACCGCTGACAGATAGACCTCCTCAACAGCTAATGGCTACAAGGTAGTACTGATTAGAATCTGTTAAGATATAGAGGGTACATGGAAACCTAGGAAAGGACTGGACACACAGCTACAGACAAGTTACGACCGTGAAAAAGAAATGTAGTAAGGCCACACCACACTACACATCACAGCACGAAGCGAAAGAAACGAAATGACACACGCGTGTCGCTAGACTCAAGTCGCATCGCAAGAAGTCGTGGACGGAGCATAAGACTGTCTTCATTTCAGCGATCACGATCATCTGTTATCAGATTTGACTCCTCGTTACGAGTATTTTTATTCTGCTTACTGAATTTTGAAGCAAACAAAAAATTGTTATCTTTTTGATTTATTACAGTTCCACCGGACCGAAAAGCCACTAATTATTGTGTGCGCTAATTGTCTGCAAATGTACGAACATGTATTTTTTCGTATGTTCAAGTTTCCATTGTAGTATTTTTCCTTTGTGCCATAAATTGAAAACTGACAGTTTATTGAAATCGTTCTTAGTTTTTTGTTGAAATATTCGTGTCTAAATTGGAATTTATATTTGTTTAGCAAAACGTCAATTTTGTCGTCCGTAACATAGTAACGGTACGATACTGGCAGTTGGCTATTTTTACTCGCATTATGAAATTTTTTGACGTTGGAATGCCGAATGCAAGTAAGAATTATGTCACACAATTGTGGCCATGTTTCAATTATTTTGTCATTATTGAGATAAAGTTTAACGTTTTGATTTCTAAAAGCAAAAATGGGATGGAACAATCTTCTATTAAAACTAAACTTTCGAAGACTTGTAACATTTACCTAATATCCGTTAGGAGTTTCAAGCTGGAGCAGCGCTTCACACACCAAGGCAAAGAGCAAAACAAGCTATATATCCTTACAGTGTATAGCACTAGACCCGCGTAGTAAACTAAAGCTGGATTAATATTTTTCCAATTCAGATGAGGTCTGTGTCCCAACAGTGGTAATATAATGAGAGGATGCTTATGGAAGACCAGTATTATACGAACCCTTCATCAAGCGGACGACCAGACATCCTAAATGAAAAGTTGTGTAGAGTTGCCTAAACCTTAACAAAACACTTAACAGAGAAGAAACAACTTGTTTGTTGAACCACCCACAGGCTTATTAGCAGATACTTAATATAAACTGGTTCTTTGTTTATGTTTTAAGTCTGCCTGAATTGTTTTTACTACCTTATTATGGGTCTTGGACCCGTAGTGTACCAGACATTAAGTATATGAGTGTTGTTGGGAAAATACAGCTATATCTTCTATTAACAGAGGATACTTATTACCTAATTTATGGTATGTTCATTTAGCATCTTCAAAGAGTACTTTTAATTTTTTAACGTTTTATGAACATTCACAACTTCACAAGTACTTATGTTTTCTACTTTTGACAAAATAGGTTACATAGGTACTTACTCGATTTTTTTTAATTATTAAAATTTACTTAGGTAACTGCTGGTATTCATTATTGGCACATTGTAAATACCTATATATTATATAGGAATTTCTAAAGCATGAATGACTGATTAACATATTAAAGATTCAAAACACCAACAGCTTTCATGCATAAATTACTAGCTTTAACTTCAAAGCTGCAATCCAAAGCAATAATTATCGAAAATACGTGTGAAATTATTTTCTAATTACGAAGCACGCGCAGCTTTTTAAATTAGTGTTGTACTTGTGCCAAAGGGTCCGCCCTTTGAGCGTTAAACCGGGTCCAAGCGATAGCATCTAGAGGCCGAGACATAAGTTAGGGGCCGGCTTTAAAATTAATATTTCATTATTCGCGATGATTACGTACCAGCATGTATTACGGCGCTAGTTAGTAAATCAACTGGACGCGTAATTATTGCCAGTGCGCTTTGATAAATGGAAGACTGCGTCTGCGCCTTCCAAGAGCCTAGAGATGTTGTACGGGATTGATATAATTTGCGATGGAAGCTTCGGCCTCGGCTTTGGTCCGCTTCGGCCAAGTTTTCGGCTTTATCATTTTTGCTTGGCCGAAGTTTTGTAGCAAACGCCGGAATTTGACAACGAATTTACAAGAGGCAAAACGTAGACGATAGTCTAGGAATTTTATTGAAAAGTTGAAAAATTATTAATTTAAATTAAGAATTAATATCATAATGATATCATTTTAGAAACTTGTAATATTAAAACCTGTATTCGGCCTTGCTTGATAACGATTGTGGCGATAACCGAATAATTGATTTTGGATTCGGCTTCGGCCAAAAACAAACCTAGTACACCCACTACACTACGGACACTAGAAATTGATTAGCATTTTAAGTGAGTAGTCTTAACGTTTAGTGGATTTTCGAGTTAATAAATATTTAGCGGTAAATGTTTATATGTTTATGTTAATGAGATTGTGAATGTTTAGTATTATTAATTGTAATTAAGGCAATAAATTGGAGTTATGTTATTGGTGGCTCATAATCATTATCTTTACACAAAATTGATTTAAATATGTAAAGAATAACGAAAGTTTTCAGAAGTTGTAACTTAACTTTTCTGCTTCATTCATGTATTTTTTTTATTAAATATCTGGAATTTTCAAAGCTTTCACTAATTAGAGAAATCCAATTAAAGATTTGGATCATATCAACTGTAAAAGACAATTCATCATTTCTAAACTTGAAGTTAACCGACGAAAATCATCCATCCTGACCATCTAATCCCCTCATTTATCAAAGATGGAACCTTCCCAATTATGGCATTGCAAGCAATAAGGTAATAAGGTAAATCTACTTGGTGCAACTAACACACATTCACCTTATAAGCTCAAAGGGTTTAGGGTCCAAAGTCCATTTCCGCATCAACTCTAATCGGTCGCTAGCATAATAAATGGCGAGGATTCCACATCACAGTCAATCAATCACAATATGATGTAGGCTTTATGATTGTTTTACATGATAGAACAATGTCGACTGTTGTATACATATTAAATATGTATAAGTAATCGTACACTTTCATAAATATCTTATAGGTATATTATGTATGGTTTTGTATAATTTAACGACACCACATAAAACACGGCACCTCCTGTTGCATTTTAGTGAGAATCTTCATTACTTTCTATAAAACGTTTTGCCTCAATAATATCCATCATTAAAGACCTCCGCTGTTTATTACGAACTCTTCACAAGTGTTTTATCTTCGTGTGAAATCGCTTGCATTCCATTGTTTTTGCATGGGGTGGCCGAACCAGCTGGAGCAGCGGCTCATATTAAAACTCTTTAATTTTTAATGACAATTGCTCGGAGACATTTTGATTTAAGGCGGCCCTTAACAGGCTTCGAATAAAATAGCACTACTCGAATAATTGAGCTATAAACCCTGATCACTTGGACTCATCTCCCGCCACAACACACTAAAGAACTAAATGTAAAAGGACTCTTCATCCTCGGTCTCACACACTAATTAACACATACATACGCTAAAGCTCGCACAAACTTTATTTTTTCAAACTTATGCGGCGAGTGCGATAACTTGCAATAACCCTCGGTCAAGGGTGCGAATTATCATAAATCGCATAATAACTTGGTACGAAGTAACTTACCGTACGAAGTTCCGCATCGTTGCTTTGCTTCACGCAGAAAAAAATAAACACTTTTTTACTGAAAAATTGTTTGCAGTTAGCAGTTTGAACACTCGTGAGTATCGCGCGGCGATCGTGAACCGCGAGTGACGTAGACGTGCGCTCCGTACGAAAGCTGCGACGGTTGTGGCGGCGGACGAGTCGCGTGCCTGCTCTTGAACTTGCGACTTGACAGGTTGCATCGGCTGCACACCGGTGCATCCACGACAATACGCCATACAGCCTCAGTCGTCTGAAGCGTCAAGCGCCACCCTCCTGACATGTGTCAATCAATTCCTCGCTGGAGGGCTGCTAATGTGCGCTCATTCGAAGAATGTTTGCACACTCTGAATGGACGATTTAGTGCCGTAAGTCTGCGCAATTAAAAGATCAGGATAATTACTGGATACACGGCTAAATGATCGGCAATATAATTTAATTGCTTAAGCTAATTAAGATTTATTTACGTAGGTACTTAAATGATCAGCTGGTTGAATGCGTGGTCCGTTAGGCCATAGAGGTACGCGGCAATATTATCAACATTGTTCTGTCTGTACACCTCAATTGTTTATGGCTACAACATAAGAATTTATCTTCGTCTTACGTATAACCTAAGTTACTGTGCAATTGATATTCAGAACCTAATACCAGTTACCTTTGTTCCTAATTTGTTTTTTCAACTTTTTTTGAATGTAGAACACTCAATTCGGCTCCTCAGCATGTCGGCTCAAAACATGTCACAATCAAAAACGAATTCCTGTGACGAAATCGTCACAGGAATTCGTTTTTCTTTTTAACTTTTTGCTTATTACTTTCAGAAACTTCTCATTTTGCCATTTGGGTAAATCCTTTTGTTTCTTTCCAAATACGATCAGTGCAGTTCCAAAAAAATACATACATTCAAATTCATTACGTTATTTCCATAAAAATACAATCAAAAGTCCGAGACTTGTCTTCAACGTTCATCATCACAATAATTATGGATAATACAGAGACAAAACAACAAAAAACTCAAACACTGAGTGTCATTAAGGTGTTACAGCAATTTATCCGAATTATACCAAATTAGACGTGCTCATGAATAGTAATAGTAGCGTTTTATACCAACGTTATTATTACACTATTATAAGTGCATTAGCACACATTCTTGAAACTTTTACGAACGCCCATTGAACAGGGAAAGTGCACGTTTACTTTTATTTTCAAAATCACTCTCAGTAGAAGTGCATTTACCTCGCTTTGTGTAATATAAAATAATTAAAGAAATTGCATTACTCTCATAGTCTCATGAAAATTCATAGTGTATTTTGCACTTGATTGTTACACTGCTGTGCAACAAATTAAATACTAATTGGTGTAATGAGGAAGCGTTTACTTGGACGAGATAAGTGAAATCAGTGGACGTCCGTCAGACTAAGTAGCTTCCATTTACATCGCTACACGAGATTAGTCGTTTATATTTCTGATTGCGTGTTCTATTTTTGAAAGTATTTTTGTTTTTTTTTTAGTTTTTATGGCTGCATTTATTATTCGATTCGAACAAACACTTCTGCGAAAGCTCATTTAATTAAAATGTCACTTCGTCGCATCTCTAATTTATTGCTTCTATTTTTAAATTTATTAAAACATCGATTAACAAAAAGATCTCTCCTGATTAGTTGCTTCGTTATCATAAAGCGTCTGGTCTTATCGATTAAAAATATCTGTTATTAATCAAATTGCCAATAAAATTCGCGTTTTTCTTTAGATTAATTTCATATCTTCAAAGACAGATGACATTTAAAATTGACGGCAACCTCCCATACATTACCTGATAATAAGTTACTGGACAATTATCGTTTTCAAATGAAATATAAGAGGAAAATATACATAAAAATTTAGGGATGTCCCGACACAAGCAATGCTGGAAGTTCCGTAGTTCCGACAAGTCGCATGCGCACACTGTAAGACCGGTTTATGAGTTAAAGTAATCTGTGTGTGGTTGTGGTTAACTGACTTAATCGATCATTGGCCGACATCGTATCCTGCGTAGGATTTCGTACTTCGACAAATAATAACGAAAGATTCCAACAGTAGTTTGGCAATATCCGAAATCATTTTAACCGACTTCAAAAAGGAGGAGGTTTTCAAAGACATTGGCGTTTTTTTTTAATAAATAATTGATTTTTTTTGCAATTGCCACTTGCGGCCCTTGACTACTTGCATCGATATACGCAAAATGTAATTCAAAAATTACAGCAGTGTCCTACGTTTCGTAAGCGTCACTTCTACGCAGCGCCCATGCGGTGCTACTCAGCGTCTACGGCGATACACAGTGCTACACAGCGTCTACGGCGCTACGTGGTGTTACGCTCTTCTACGATGTGCTACGCTGACATTTTCTATACCCCTGGATTTAACTTTTTATTTTTTTAAACCATTTAAATCGTATAGGATTTTATCTAATTGTTAGTTTAACTACTGATTGAGCAGTAGTTAAAGTTAAAGAAATATCTGATCATAGACAAGAGATGAATAATACCAAAAAAAATAATTGTAAACTACACATCCCTTTATTTCAATAATTTGCGGTTAGCCTACCCCGTTACGCAGGTGACCTATAATTTCAATCAATGACTAACGCAGTCATTGACTTTTAAGGCTTTGAAACGGCAATGTGTGAATTAAATGATTCACTCCTCTCGACTCAGCTTAACCTAGAATAAGTGAAGAATCTGTGACGTCATCATTCATCGGGAAATACTGAATCGAATAGATAATGAAAGTTGTTTGTATAATCAATTCTTAGTATTAGACAACTTTCTTTGGAGATTTTATAAGTTTTTAACTATGAATAAACTATCAAAAAATATTTTATTTGTTTTTTTTGATGCAACGCTTACGATCAATCGAGATAGCGGTCAAACGCGTAAATGGCAAATTTAAAAAAAAAGTGGTCCCGACTGTCATTTATTTTTTGTACTTCTTTGGTACTCCTGGCGCTTAAACCCCGAAAATCTGAAAACCAGTGGTACCATTATAAATAAGGGCCATTTTCTCTAACATTTAGGAGGGTTATTAAGAAACCTTAACTTAATATTGATGGTCATTGAAATTCTGAAACAACACTAGATTATTATTAAATTAAATTAAAAATGTTACCCATACAAATAGTAAACTTATCTTTTAATTAAATGAACACACAGAAAGTCAAACAATTTGCTTATTGAAATGCATTTAAGCTATTCCTAGAAATGATAATGAAATGAAAAAACACTTTATTAACATAATGCATTAAAGAGAATGTCTTAATTAACGCTGTGTGCCTTTATACGAGAGGTGTAAATGTTTTTTTTTATTTCTTTGCTAATTTGAAGTTATATAGGCTCTGTAAATAGTAAAAAAAAATGGATAAGATACGTCGGAGTACTCTTATTTCCTTTATATAGTCCTCCTGACCGATATCGGCCACGGCGGCCAATCTCAACGGAGATTAGCCAACTGCGCGGGACATATTCTAGTGTACAAGTGTGTGCGCAAGCACAGGTGCATTCTCTGTTCCTTTACTCTCTTAGTTCCGATTGGACGGCAATCCGACACGACCGGAGATCATCATAATCATAGTTTCCGCCAGATAAGTGAGCAATAAAATTCGTTGATTCCCGTGAACGTGTATTCCAATATTTCAAAAACATTCGAAAAAATGTAAAGAAAGTGTCGTATCACGGTCAGAAATAAACGTATCGTGGTAAGAGGCGACCTTGACCTCACAGTTTATTTTGAAATTCGAACGATGGTATTATGAAATTCGAACAATTTATTATTGGGATCAGTGACCTTTATTCCAGACTTATTTGGCAATGACTATAGTCACCCTTTCATATAAGTCAGCTCACGGAGGTTTCACCTCTTGGAAGATCGCGGGACTGTTTGGTCGCGGGACTGCAGTCTTATCAGGTAACCATGTACCCGGAAACGTAAACTGCTTTTGAAGTACATTGGATTTTAGTTAGTCCGAGTCTGATAGTCCGTCCCGTGCTGCCCTAGGTGTGGAGGGACTCATTTGCCGTTTTTGTACCAAAAAAAAACCCTTGGAAGCTCTTATACTAAAACACAAACCCCTCAAAGGGAGAACCCACGCCGTGATGTTGACTGAATACATTGAGTGTTCTCAATTTTACAAAAATGTACTGTTGCATCGTATGTACAAGTTTCCTTATATGGACAGTTAATTACAACTAGAAGTTGAAATGTTTTAAAACTCCTGTTACGATAAGTGAGAAAACAAGTCGAATGTAGTTAAAAGTGTGCAATGCAGTGATATTCGAAAAAATTAGGAAATTTGTGTCCCGCTAGTTTGAAAATCCTACTTGGACTACTACCCCTCGCAGAACACTGGGTACCCAGCAGTACCTACATTTACTGACTATCATAATCGGTTTGCGCAGTGACTGTACGATTTGCTGCTGTCTTGCGTGTCGCTGGTTCGATACTCACACAGGGTAAAATTATTTTTGTATGGTTTACGGGTTTATCCGAGTGTTTGTTTATTTGAGCTTAATAAATTGTTATTAAATACTAATTAAAGTATAGAAGGCAAACAGCATCGCGTGTGTTTCTAATTTATGTATTTTAGTGAACTAATAAGTAATGAAGTAATCTTTATAATCACATTCCTGTACGTTAGCAAGATTTTATCTAAACAGTTTTTTATTACTTGTTTTATCTGTACATTATAGCACCATCTCTCGCATAACAATTTTAACGACGAATAAATTTTAAAACTGTATCGATTTGGCTTGTTTCAGTTAACTCAAGTGAAAGCTAAACATGCTGAAATGTTTCTAGATTATTTTAATACCTGCACAGATATATATTCAATCAAAATAAAAGCAAGAATGTGCCATGATAGGTGCCAGCTAGGGCAATATAAAGGTTATGCAGCTATAAGGACTCATAAAATTGAAGTTGGCGCTAAATCTTGGTCAAAAAGTAATCAAGTTATGTATTTTTAACATATCAAAGGAGAAATGTTTCTAACAGGTAAAATTTTGGTCAGTTAAAGCAAATGGATATTCGATTTACAATAAGGGCGGAGAAAATATTCTATTTTATATAGTTAATGATTCCTCATTATATCTTTATTTATTCTCACCAAGAGAAATAAAGAGGTTATAATTAACATAACCTGTCAATCACGACTGTCAAGAAATGGCGCGAATCAATAAGGCATGTTGGCAGCCCTGATTTAGCCAACCTAATCAGTTGACGTGATGAAAGTAGAGCGAGAGTGTCTGAAGAGTTGACAGCAGATCATCTAAGGGCAATTATGAATAGCTAAGGGCCCAATTACTGCCAATTTACTTGTTAAACTTGTGTTAAAAGCATGCTTTGAGTGGCAATTAATAAGAAATATGAAATAACACATAAACTATAAGCAAGCTTTCTTTCGACATTATTCTTAAGTAAAAAGGTCTGCATCGAGTTTAATATACATAGTGCGACTTTTTTAGTGTAGATATTTTAATTTTGATGTGTGGGACAGCTTAACAGCCCCTGACTCAGGCCTTAGATTTAAGACACCAACAGGATTGTCCACTTGTCCAGTTAGGCATCACACAACCTCCCCTAGGTTGACCTGCGAGGTGAAATTAAAAAAAAAAAAAACAGACAGAAAGTACAGTGAGCGACATAACTTTTCTCACAGTAGGATACTCTTTCAACACTGGCTTAAACTAAAGCTTTGTTTTAATTTTCCCACTACTTAATTCTTTAAAAAAAAGTGCAGTATACACTCATATTCAGTGTCATACACTTTGTTCATATACTTTTATCGTATCGAGACCACTGCGCCACCCATCCGCTATTTCCACCTAATTTGTCTACCAGTTTTCAACACCAATCTCACCCTATTTGGTCCTAAGGTTATCTGATATGCAACCAACATGTCGGGCCTAGTCCTAGTTTAGTTTGGCAGCCGTCTGAACAAGTCTCTAATTAGCATTTTGGAACGAAGCGTGGTGTTACCCTGATAGTTTGAAACCTAATAATGGTGGGGGCGCACCTCACTGGCTTAAAGTTTTGCATAGATGTTATAGAACTACACTTGAGCAGCTTTTAAAAGGTGATAATGAGTCCTGCACAATTACAGTTAATTTTAATAACGTTTTATACCTTTATCTACCTTATAGATCTTCGCGATTTATAGCTTGTAACCTTAAAGAACATAATATGTGGATTGCATTTTTTCATTTTGAAGCCAGCTCTGTCTTGGAAAATATCTCAAGATGTAAAGATGAGGAGATAGTGTTTCGTAGTTTCTGCCAACTCCAAGGGAAAACGCATAAGTTATAAATGTAATTCAACTTAAATATCCATGCCAACATCATAACCAATACGATCATAACTAAACCACGATTTACTCGCCTATGCAATTTCCAATATTCCCACGCCCGGCAATGAATCGAATTTCGACAAATATTAGCGCGCCATGTTTTCAACTGACTTGCAGCTAGGACTGGCAACATGCCAGTATTTGGCAACCTCCTTTAGAAATGCAGTTCGTGGTTGCCAGTAATGCCAGTTCGTATGGCCTGCCAGGGTTGCCAGCTAATGTCTAATTAACGTTGTGAATTCGGAACGAATTACTGTATTTGGCACAGTTCCCTTGTACGGCTTTTGTGTTATCGGATTTCTTTTGTGTTTGTTCATGTTAATGGACTCTGCGCTTGACTGGGTTTTAAAGTTTATTGTGTTTACATACGGCAAGAGTTCTTCTTTTATGGCTCGCATTCTGTTGCTTGGAATCACAGTAGCATTTTCCCACAGCTTTCCGTGCGTTATGATCTGAAATTATTCAATGGATACAGTGTATGACCTGGTGCTAGCCTTTAAGAAATTGTTACATTAGCTTAAGTTTATGTAGATCAGTATTTAAAATATTTACAATGTCAACAATTGTTAATTGGTCAATTAAGGAAAATAAAAATACAATGACACAATTTTATGATACTTACTCAATAAAAGCATGTTTTCGAGAGTCGATAATTTATTGTTTCACGATATCAGTGTTGTACTAATAAGATTTTATTTTCAGGTTGATGGAACACGATCGATGTAGCCATGAAATTAAGATTCAGCCTAAATTTTCCAAGCGAGTGTAGCAAATCTATAACTAATAACAAAAATGCCAAAAAAAAAAATCCTAGACAGAAATTATACAAGGCTATTTTCGAAAAAAAAACAGATGTGCTGGATTATTCCATTCGATTCTATCTTCACATTAGCGGTAGAAGTTTTTGTACGACCCCGAATTAAAATATAAATATGAGTTATCAAGTACCATCTTCATATAATCTTAATGTAATTTCGAAGAAAAGTAATAGAAGTGAATATCTAAAATCTAGACTGAATTAACCGCATATGGTTTTTTAAGTGACACTTATGGATTATAATTCACTCACTTGAAGTGAATTTCATTTGCCTTTCACTACATTTGAATAAACCGTCGTGTGTGAAATTGCGATGAATCATGTGACAGTGAATCACTAAATTAATGATAGTTTAATCAAAACAAAAGTGAAATTGAAAACATCTGTGATTTTTTTTAATGCTTGTGTCATCCGACCGTTTAACTTTTGACCATAGTGTAGAATAATAGATTATTGTTTAATTAATATTATCGTATCATTTATAATTAGATACGATAGGCATGGTGGCTCATTTTTACGAAGATAAGTATTCAAAATCCATTTGCACACCGATGTGGTGTTTTAATTCATTATAGGAACTTTAAAGCTTATTTCGATCATTATAAAATATTTTTGAAAGTAGACGAAAATTATATGCACTTGTGATTTTCCCTAAGATGTAATTACACAACTCGACCACTAACTATTTTTTACTACGTGGGTCATTGATTCAACGTAAAACACAGTAACTATACACAGAGTTCAAGAAAAACCACAGAACTCAGAGAATAAATATCCTAAACGCTATTAATTCTCCGAGAAGTGTAGGAAGTTAGCTATTTCTACGTCATTCAAGTGTGGTCAGACCGCCAGCGAACGTTTGTGGTCACTGTACAACTGTTTAATGTTTTAGCCATCAGGGTCTATACCACCACGTCTGTCTTAGGGTGCTCCCACATACAGTACCGGCGTTAGGGTAAGGCGCGGTTAGGCGACCGCCCAGGGCGCCAAACACCAAGGGGCGCCGTAGGCCTACTTTCTGATGAACCTATAAGTAATTTCTCCGGAAAAAAAATTGAGTTTGAATTTTTCAACTGTCTTTTGGACACTACTATAATTTCAGTCCATGAAAGACGCACAGCTCAACGTATATTCAGAATATTGGTCTTTTTTGTACAATATGAAAAAGTTTCCGGAAAAACCCGAGCTTCTAAAACTCTGTGGAGATCTCGTATTAAAATTAACTGTAGACTCTAAATCCGATATAGATGGGTGTAAGTAGATATGTTATGTGATGAGCTCATAAGCCTGAAATCTTTTTTGCCCGATCAGAATGTGGCTCCCCTGGTTTCTTTTCATTTTATAAAAGCTCGCGAAACAGAAGAAATCTATCCAAATGTACGGATAGCTCTGCTTATATTATTGTAACGGTTGCTAGTGGGAAGAGGAAAGCGTAAGCTTTTGCTTTTTTTACCCGGGCATGGTCCATGCTCGGACAGCGAGTTGCCCTTTACTCGCTGTCAGCATGCCCGCGCCTACGGTGGCCGGAGGTCGTCTGCCGTCGTCCGACGCCGTGGGCGTCTACCACAGCGGTTGGGGCGGAGGCAGGACGCTGTCTTCTCCCTCTCGCGGCCCGCCACGAGCATTACTGCTTCGCAGAAGGAGGCGACCGCTTCCCACTCCGTCTCGCCCCGCAGCATGGCCGCGACCAATGCCGGGCGCGAAAGGTCTCCGCCTATCGCCTCCCTGAGGACACGTCGTTGCTCTACCCAAGCTGGGCAGTCTTGCACCGTATGCTCTACGGTGTCCTCCGGGCGATCTTCACAGTGGTGACACCCAGGCGTGTCCTCCCTCCCTATCCGACACAGGTACCTCCCGAAACTTCCTGAAGTTTTGAGGAGTCGCTGGATAGGCGTCACGACATCCTGACCTACCGCATGACGCAGGTCCTCACCGGACACGGAAGTTTCGGGAGGTACCTGTGTCTGATGAGGAAGGAGAAAACGCTTGGTGTCACCACTGCGAGGATCGCGCGGAGGACACAGTAGAGCATACGGTGCACGACTGTCCCGCTTGGGCAGAGCACCGACGTGTCCTCACGGCGGCGATAGGCGGAGAGCCCTCGCGCCTGGCATTGATCGCTGCCATGCTGCGGGGCGAGACGGAGTGGGAAGCGGTCGCCTCCTTCTGTGACGCGTGTGAGTCATGCTCGCGAAGGAGGAGGCGGGCGGCGTGAGGGAGACGATAGCGTCCTCCCTCCACCCATGCCGCAGTGGTAGACGCCCACGGTGTCGGTCGTCGGCAGACAATCTCCGGCCACCGTAGGCGCGGGCTTGCGGGCAGCGAGTAAAGGGCAACTCGCTGTCCAACCACGGACCATGCCCGGGTCAACAGCGCGTTGTGTTCCACGCGCGCCTCAAAGAGCGTCAGAGGGAGAGAGAGCGTCTGGCCTCTAGAGGGTCAGAGCCTGCCGGGGTCTCAGGACTTATCTCATTACCATGACCCCGGATCATAAAGGGCTATTGAAGGACACCATGGATTTTTGTCAGTACAAGTCTGAAAGTCCCTCCCGCCCTGCCCGAGGTGGGAGGACTCATTTGATGAAGTTACCACGCTTAAAAAAAATGAGTTTGCATTGCAGTTAGGGGGCGCCGTAGAAAATCTCGCCCAAGGGCGCTGGTAGTGCAAAAACCGGCACTGCCCACATATATTATATCGACGCGGAATCGGCTAACGCCGGTCAAAATCACATCGGCTCGGTACGGACGGTACGACGTCGCGACGCCGTCCGACGGCGAAACGAGCCGTTCGCCTTCAGATGATCGGCGATAAGTACAGTAATGTTTCTATAAATGTGTAAGCACCTTACTGTACGGATGAACTTGAACGTTGCAGCACTTGCCCATATGGCTACATCGATCCGTAGATATGTGACCTTCCTTAACGTACCGAGATTCTGCTGTGTCTGCTGAAGGCAGGCTAAACCCCGATCGAGTTCCGACTAACATATATAGATCGAGTTACTAATTTAACTTACACGAAATATGTGAGTCCACACATTTTTTTTGTGTGGGCTATTCGCGCGAACGGAATTTATTTGTTTGCTTATTGACACCTCCAAAAAAGAATATTAAGTAATCGACTTAGACAACACTTAGAAGTAGTGAAAATCAGTCTTCTATGGCATTGCTTAGTAAGCACTGGGTTGTAGAGATCAGATAAACTGTTGTTTCATATTAACTACTAGAATTCAGCTGTCTATGGTTGGACTGGATCTTCATAGTGTGGAATAAGCTAGGCAGATGACGAATATTGAGAGATTGCGGTAGACCCCTAAACCCAGGACATTATAAATCTCCTATGTTCGTAACTTCGTTCATTTTAAAGGAAAAAATACAACGTTTTCTTAAACTGCAGGCCTTTTAAGGATTTTTTTAGTGCCTATAATCGCTCATAACACCGTTAATAATGGCTATTAGCATATTAATAACATCGATGCATCAAATCTGACAAAATGGTCTTAATTGGACGATAAAAGACCGGTACTTGTAACTTGTTTTTTTTTTCTTCAAGTACGTAAAGGCAATTTAGGTATCTCATCGCCATCTGTTGTGAGTAAGGTACAGTACAGTAGTCACGTATTCTGGGGCTAAAGAATTACCAAAGAAATACCATCAGTATCATAAACTTGTGTAAATCAGAATCATACAGACCATTTCACTCTAACATCACAATTCCTATATGAATTTAATAAATACTTGACACAAAGACATAGCTTGACTAGCCATTCCAGCAAACCATAAAATGACTGGCCTTTTGGTCTAGTGGTTAGTGACCCTGACTGCTATGCTGGGGGTCGTGGGTTCGATTCCCACCCAGGACAAATGTATCTATGTATATCTATAATATGTATATATTTAGAAATATATAAGAAGATATGTTTATCAGTTGTCTAGTACCCATAACACAAGCTCTGCTTAGCTTGGGACTAGATAGCGTTGTGTGATAGTTGTGGAATATTATTTATTATTATAAACGACAACTATTCTGCTAGGTTGCTCAACTGACCCACGCCTTCCCTTATGACGAAGCTATCCCTCACTACTTCACCTCATTATCTGCCTAGCCTTTTCCCAACTGTATTGGGGTCGGTAAACCAGATGCAGATGCACTATTTCACCTGCAATGCGACAAAATACCATCCATATTTTGTAAATGTATAACATGAAAGACATGTTGAAAGCTCGTGCGCTATGCTAGGAACATCGCCCCACTTTCTAGGTCGGGAATGAAGTAAACATTTTCTATGAAATACTAGCGTTCTCGTTTAAAAACAATCAACGCAGGAAATGAACGTGGAAACTGGACTGGGCACACGCTTGCGACTCAGTCGTGCGATTAAGCAGTGCTAAGCTGATTTGTTGCGCCCGAAGGCGTGCTAACGCACCGAGGGTTGGACATTTTGTCGCAATAAACTGGAAAGATATACGAGGCTGTTTGAATAGTTTAATTAATGGATGCTAAATAGTCTGGGTGTCGCTTTCAATACTTATTAGTTTGGTTAGCTTTTACACAGTGAAATCAGGACCAATGAGTCCTCCCATCACCCGCAGCAGGACGAGAGGAACTGTCAGAGTTGTATTGACTGAAATCCACGTTGTCCGGTCCTTCAATAGCCCCCGCACAACCTGACCTGACCGCAACCCCGGCTTCATTAGAATGTCTGTTCGATTTCCAAGATCAAACAGGACATAATTATCTAATAACATAATAGCACAATCACTAGAACTCTTCAAATCAAGACCAAACATCATTGTATCAGTCCTGTTTAAGTCGTAAATGTGCAACCAACCTAAATATCCGGCTGGAGCGGGCAGGCACAATACAAGCAATAGCTCGAGTTCGCTCAATAGCTGGAAATGCTGGAATGGCTTGTTTAGCTCGGGTGGCTAATTGATTCTGGCTCATTCGCCACCGCACCGTTAATCAGTGGTGCAGTGCTCCTGACCGGAAGGCACAACACCTGAATGTCGATTGTAAACAAAGCTGCCGCTAATAAATTAACGTTTTACAAGTCTAATTAAAACGCATTGAAAGGATGAACGTTACTGTTGAATCGGCAGCTGTTTAAGTCTATAGATTTGCTGCAAGCCGTGCGGTCGATGTAATTTCTTAGGGCAAAAATTACGATTAATTACACACAGTTAGACATTGCCCCCCCCCCCCCCCCTTTCTCTTCTTTCTTTTTAGTATATGCCTACGTTGTCTATGAAACTCTGTTTCAAAACAGTGATTTTATAATCGTTTGATTTACGTTGAAATGCGTTTTTCGGTAGACAAGAATTAATAGTTTTTGTATTTTGGGTTTAAGACCAGTTAGAGCAGCTGTGCATAATCTTTGCGTTACACTCCTCGTTTAGGAATTCTCTCATTTACGCTTTTCAGTTGTACCTAAGTAATAACTGCGTTTGATGTTTTCCTAGCAAATGATGCAATGGATTTCCTCAATCATGTGCAAAATATTGCCTCTCTGGTAAGATTTTCTTTCTACGGAAAGAAAACGCGGCTTTCTTCCAAAAGCTTTCAAGTCTTTCAATTCGCTTCATCGATTTCGGATATAGCTTTCCTTGATGGCTATAAACATAATGATTTTATGAGCATTTTCAATTGAAATGTAACGAGGGAGAGTTCATAACTCTTGGATGGAAAGTGCACGGACATTGATGTGTTAATCTCAGTCTTCGATGCATAAGAACAAGTCAATCTACCTATAGATCAGGGTTTCTTAAAGTGGGGTCCACGGACCCCCTGGGGGTCCCTGGCATGTGTACCAGGGGTACGTAGTAGGTCAGCTAACTCTTAACCAATTTACTAGGAAATAGTATAAATAATCTCGTCTAGGTAAATACAAGAACTCACCGCGATAACATATCGTCAGTCACAAAACATGAATTAATTGAACAAAGACTAAACTTCTAGGGCAGGGTTTGTTTCATGTTTGACTCTGATACTCTGATCTGTTCAAAATATTCTTTGGCAGGGGTCCGTGGAATTATTTATATTGTGAAGGTGGTCCGAGACTGCAAAAAGTTTAAGAAACCCTGCTATGGATAGATAGTAATGCATACTGTATCTAATAGTGAAACTTGGCCATCAGACTGCGGATGAACAGACATCATGGCGACCTGTTTGCCTAGATTGATTTGTAACAGTGAGAGAAATAAATGAAGATATTAGTCAAAGAAAATGGTCATGAAAACGTGTGTGGCTTTGATGTAACATCAAAATGACGCGATAATAACTTCTTGGAGTCGAGCGATTCAACAGGATAGATATTTAACAGGTACTTTTGGATAGTCAAAAGACAAAAAATAATAAGTACAGAAATATGCTGCTACACTACCAGCCACACTTATACATCCAAATAAAAACAAAAGTGAAAAGAAATAAGTACTTCTCATACTAGCACTTAGAGCAATGAAATTTCATTGCTCTAAGTGACGAAACCTCCCTAAAATCTATAAAATCAGAATTTGAAAAAACAATAAGTAATCAATGGACCGCTATTATTATTATTTATTATTGTAGTTTTTAATTGTGTTTATTTGTAGTTTTAATAAGTTAGTATTTAGTTTATTTTAAAATTAAATAAATGGACCGCTATATTAATATGTTTCACTTTACAAAAATTAGTACCTATGCTACAAAATCTGGCAATATTTGTCTCAAACTTAGCTCAAAACTTTAATAATTTCTCTTCAGAAACTTCTAAAGATAGTTTATCTAGAATATTAATGATTTCATGGTTCTAGATTATAATGCTCGATAGTCTTCCTTTTTTTGTATATAATGCGGGTACTATCGATGCGCAAAGTGCATTCGCTGGCGATTCATTCAAGTGATCCATCATTAGTTACACCTTGAATGGCGAGTACAGGCGAGGAGGAAAGTGATTTGTTTTCAGTAGGCTATTCATCATCTTATCCGATCTTCTATTTTTGCTATGCCTGCTAATTGATACAAACAGATTTAGGGCTGATTTTTCAAAAGTCAGGTAACTTTTATTTGATGAATTAAAATTATCTGACTAATGAAAACTCAGCTCTTAGGCAATGTTTTGAGAACTTTATTCTTTCGAAATCCTCCGTGCGCAATTCGGCTGCTAAACTTGTGTGTCGTGGGACTGTCTAAACAGGTAATCGTGACCCTGGAACGTAAAGAGTTATTGAAGGAACACTGCAGATTTCAGCTTGTAAGATTCTGGCAATTCTTTCGTCTCGAGTTACAAGTTACAAAAAAACGGACAAGCTTTTAGCGAAGCATTCGCAACTGAGAAGTACCCAAAAACTGGTAGAAAGGTACCAGAAAATGTACAAAATAAAAATCCTAAAGAACTAAAAGCTATCTTCATCCCAAACGCACTGCTGTATGCAGCAGTACCTATTAGTATTAATGATAGCGCCGTCATATTGAGTGCGCCAATCGAACCGTGAAAGATAACAAGGGGTGCTTGCTCTCGTCATAACAGGCATAACCCTCGGCCTGTGCATCACCAGCTCGCTCGGAAATGATCGGGAACTTTCGGAAACATTCGGTGGGATGCACCCTTCGGTATAGGGCACTTTGAAGTCAGTTTGTCATTATCTTATTTTTGTTTTGTTTAACACGTGTTATAGTCAATGATATTATAAGTAAAAAGGTGTAGATACGTTATACGCGCTCAGAAAGTGACACGCTCAAATGTGGTCAATTGACAAACCTTGTCTATATTTGTCTCTTTTCACTGGCGATGCCATCCTACTTTAGCGACTAATCGTGACGTAGTGTGCTATTGCAATATTTATTTATTCACGTGTGCGTTAGTGTGCCGTTTTTGAAGATAGAATGTCGTCAAGGTAACGTATCAATTGATTTCTAATATCATAGGTTATAATCATCAAATGAGTCGTCCCACCCAGGGCAGGCCGCGAGGGGCTGTCAGACCTGTACTGACTAAAATCTGCGGTGAACCGTCAATAGCCCTTTACGTTCTAGAGTCACGGTTACCTGATGAGACAATCCCGCGACCCCGGCAGTAGCGTGAGGGCTGATATTTTTTTTTCTGTTTTATTACCATGCTCGGAACTATGTATTTCTCCTGTGTCGTGGGTCCGTTTACAAACATAGAAACTCACATACAATAACATCCAGACACAATACAAATCAATACAATCTACTTGTAGGTCATATAATTTATATTTGTTACGTGCCGATCGAATCCGCGACACCCTGAATAAATAAAATATATCAACATATTATTGACTTTCTTGAACGATATCGCCAACAGACTGTAAAAGCATATTAGTCTAAAGTAAAACTCTTTTATAAGGTACCTATTACCTACTAGTAATTACCTAATTAGCACTGAAGTCAAACAAACAAATAATAATCATGGAAAATATCCCATTTTAAGTTCTAATATTAGTATTTAAATATAAAAATGTGCTACTCTCAACTTCTTAGAATAATTACCTGATTTACTATGGCACTAATATAGTCTATTATTGGTATTAAGAATAAACGGTCGGTTAACAAACCAATGGTTAACTTTCCGTTTAACACGACCGCAAATATGAAGAGTAGAGGTGTCATTACGTATTATTTGGAATAGGCTTAAACGGTTTAAAGATGAGTGGTTAATGAGGGGTAAGTAGTGCAATAACATCTCTCTATTAGGCATGTTAGGATCCTTTTAAGTTCTTTTCATAATGCTGTTGTGAAAGTTCCTTATTATAGGTACAGACGGCTACACATCAAGCTATGCAAAACCAGTATAAGCTGGCTGTTCATTGTGTGAGAAGATCATATAAAGCGAGGCCAAGACAAACTGGTTTTGTAAAGCTTGATGTGTAGCCGCGTGTATTAGCAGTTTCCCGTGGTTTTACTCCTTCTGTTCAGCTTTTATTGGTCGTAGTGGGATGTTATGTAGCCTGTAGCCACGATAAACAGAAACCATTTAACACTTTTTTTTTCAAGTCGTATTGAAGTAGTTCATGACATTAGTGCGTTCAACCAACAAATCAAACTCTTTGACAGAGGTTAGTGAGAGTTCAGGCTAAGCGATTGTTTGTCTTGACGATAACGGAAAAGTTTAAAATTAATTAGCGAATGGAACACAAAAAGACACATCCTAATCGCTTGATTAAAATGTATCTTTTTGTGTTCGAGAAAGATATAGCTTTATCTTTTCTCTTTTGAAAGAAAAAAACAACAATAAGGTTTAACTTAAGTTAATTATTAGAAACCAAATTCATTCAAATCATCAAGGAACTATAAATTAATTAGTAATTCCATACTTTTTCTCGCTAAGGACCTAGTAAGATTAGCAGTACTTTACATGGCAACCCAGCATTGATGACCGACCTCCTTGAACGGGGCAGCTGGCCATTATAAACCACTAAACGGATAATAAAGTCTTCTATTACCCATCAATTACCAACATTATAATTTAATTCACAAATTGCAACTCTAATTGGCCGACAGGCTCTTTTACTATCTTCTAACTAAAGTAATTAAAACACACTGGCTTTTATTGTGTATGTGTGTATATAGAGCAGTGACTATGTCAGACTATATATTTGTTTATACATGCTTTATATGCAGGTATATTAAATACCTAATATTTGAAAAATCTCTCTTGAAAATCTTAGGCTGTTTGTGGACTGTGATTAGATTGCCTCTAGTCTAGAACAAACTACAATAAAACTAGAATTTTAAATTTTAAATTGACGTACCTACCTATTAACGTTGCACATATGTACACTAAGCGCGCGAATTGAATGCAGAGCTTAGGAATGCGGTAGTGCTGTTGACAAGGATGGCAAAGTAATACACTGGGCGTGCGGGTAGCGGGGGGCTCTTCACCTCAGACCCCGACTGCATTCAACTCGCGCGCTATCTGTACCTTCTCCCTTCTCGTGCTAAAGTTGTTTAGTAACACCCCGACACGTGATCATGAAACGCTTACCATGAATCTTCACGAGTACAGGAATCATATTATTACTAAGATAGGATTCATATCGATTGCTGTCAATTTTGAAACAAAAAAAAAACCGTATCAAAAATGGTCCATCCGTTTATTAACTACTAACTATAAATATACCACAGAGACACTAAACACACACACATTTTATCGTGGTAAAATCATCAAATGAGTCCTCCCACCCCGGGCGGCCACCCAGGGCGGGAGGGACTGTCAGACTTGTACTGACTTAAATCCACGGTGTCCTTCAATAGCCCTTTATGTTCCGAGTCACGATAATGAAATAAGTCCCGCGACCACAGAGACACCTTAAATTACGTAAAACTTTTGTACAAACTACTTTTAGGTTTAGCAACGGTGGTTAAAATAACATTCAATGAGGATCTCAAAACCATTAAGTATACATATTAATTTAATGTCTATTTTTTATTTCCAGTATGTGCACGTCTTATGCTTGGTATATCACTCGTCGATCTAAACTTGATCTATTTTATTTTATGATAGAAAACTTTAGTGTTTCATACATCGTGATACTGAATTTTATGCCACCTAGTAAGTAGGTCACCTACTTAACTAAAGAAAATATCTCTTTCATGTTTATGATGTGAAAATGGCGGAAATGATCTATAATAATGTGCACTAAAGATCAATTTTCCTAAACGATAGTTGGTGACGTGGGTAGATAATACATATGATGCACCTTGGTAAACAAGCATATGAGAAACATGGAGATTTATATGTCCCATGACCAGTGCAGTAACTAGCCTTTCATGCGCCCAGGCTGTGGGAATGAGATGGCACTAGAAGACTTGTATAGCTCTGTCTCTTTCCCACAGCCTAAACTGGATGGATAGCGTTAAGAGCTCGTGGTAAGGTCCCAGTGCGAGCTTCTTTAACCACGTCCTGGTATAGGTAGCCATTTCTGCAGCACTCCAAGGTTTGCGGCCTGGGGGGGTAATTACAACCTCTTAAAACCAGGCTTGTTCCAGTGAGTGAATGACATGGCGCTAGACGACTTGTGTAGCTCTGTCACTTACACTCGCCGGTATAAGCCTGGTTGTAATACCCTCCCTGTGCCTGGGCACACCTCTCTTTACGGCACTTCCCATTACCTAGGTATTTTATTTCATGTATTGGGTATCGCGTGCAGGCAGCTGATTAAAGTGATCTTTAAAAAAGGGCTTTCAAATAGAGAGCTACCACCTTGGCAGCCTTACTATATTTGATGACGTAGCAACACTTCCAATTTGAATCCAAATATTGAACAATTTGCATAATACAACAAAACTTGTAATCCTGCTAATTAACTTAATAATAAAGACTGCCAGTTATTATGAATTGGCAAGCTTTATCAAGAGGCGCTGTATCTAAAATCTTGGCAACAGTTCAGCAGTTCGACAGCATGGTTATCTTTTATCATCATTAGCCTGGCTTTTTCTTAAGTAAGTAGTTACATGTCGTGACTGTCTATCTGACCTCCACAACCCAGTAACTGGGTAATATGATAAGTACCCCTACGTCAAACTGGTGGATCGACTTACGATCTTCTTACTAATAGTAAAGACTGTCAAAGATCTACAAATGACAGCCGCGACCAACTGCTTTCTGAAGCACGGAAGAAACTCGCTATGAAAATGAAAATAATTATCTCTTATAAAATTGAAAATTATTGCAGCAAGCTGGCTGACAATTGAGTTGTAAAACTAGACGCGAAGTAGATAAAGATCCTATTATACATAGGTAATATAATCTGGTAAACAAAGCGTATCGTTGATGGTTGGAATTCACGCCATTTTAATCGTAACGTGAAAAAAAATTGAAAAATATGTTTAAACTAGTACAGTCACGAGCACCGGTATGTTTAGACACGTTTAGAAAAATTGAAAAGACTTAGAGAGATGAAAAAAACCGGCAAAGTACGAGTAGGACTCACGCACTAAGCTACTAGCTAGCTGCGTGAAGATGGTAATGGTGCGGAACGCGAATGGTGGTTCTTTAAAGAACGGCAAAAAAACCATGTCTGTTGTATGGGTGCCCCTTAGACATGTATTGGCAACAGAAATACATCATCTGTGAAAATTTCAACTGTTTAAATATGACGGTTCATGAGATACAGATGGATAGACAGACAGACGGATAGCGGAGTCTTGGTAGATACTGAACCTTAAAAAGAAGAAAGGCACTAAAATACATGAAAATTACAGTAAAGTAATTGAGAGAAAAACACTTTTTGTAGTTGAGAAGTATCAACATATTATATCTCGTGGCTGTATGTATGTGTATACTTTTAGCTTTTGTGAGCAGCTCTCTCCATATAAATAAATCACAGATAAGGATTTTTATTATTATTTATGATATGCTAAACTTACCTACAATATAAATTCGCTGTGAAATAAACAATAATAAAACCGTGTATCGCGTAAAACAAGAAGGCAGTTATCGAGCACATTGAAATAGAACATAAAGCAGAAAACAGCATCCAGCTAAGCGATCTCGAAAGTTTAGTGACGACAAAAAATATGTGAAAATATATTTTGTAGTACATACTAACATTGTATTTTTATGGCAATGCAGCCTTAATAGAAGTCTCGGGGTTGAGGGACTGTCTCACCAGATAACCGTGGCCCTGGTACGTAAAGGGCTATTGAAGGATCACCGTGGATTTTAATCAGTACGAGTCTAACAGTCCCTCCCGTCCCACCATGGGCAGGATAATAAAAAGCCTAAATAGAAGTCTCCACCACACAAGGATGTTGAATACTATTCTAATGTAACCCAAGAACTGTTCTTCAAAATTCTGTAAGGCTTCGTGGCGATTTTTTATTATTCATCACCACTGCTCTTGATGCAGCAAAGAAAAACATTGGGAGAAAATCGACATGCCCTAGAACCAAAAAAATCGAGGACATGACACATCTAACCCCCACTGAGCTCGTTAGATAACCCACTCTCTCTCAGATACCTATATCTCAAGAGTAGCATCATAGACTGATTATGTAAATGACGAACAACTGCAGTAGTTTCCTAATTAAAATTCAAGATTATTATCTAGGTACTTAAATATGTTATCTGATTACTTTATCAGCGAGTAGGAAAAGCCCTTCCTTTATACTGATTAATTAATCAGGTGCCCTTCCAAACGTGAAGTCTTATCTGAGGTTTCTCTCACCTATCTGCACTTTCCATACTTTCAATCATAGAGTTTTCTACCGAGATCGTTTTCTTACGCTGGAATTTATTTTATGACTGAATATGATTTATTATATAGTGTGGAATGGAGGATGTAGACACGATGTTGTTTGTAATCTAGACTAGATCTAAGTCATTAACTAAGTAAACATAAGTTCTGACATAGACCGCCGCGCGCCGTTCAGTCTTCTGGCTGCAACTACGACTGTGAGGATGGTACACCTGGGTTTAGTGTCCAATCCATCCAGTGTTATTGTGTTTTTATCAATAATTTCTTCTAAATGGTGGTATCAATGGTTGTATATTGTCCTTTTACACTAAATACATGCAGTTATAGTGACTTCGGCGCTGCTACCGTCGTACCTTGATCGTCGATACCTTGAAAGTTGCGAAATTCTGGGCTAACAGAATATAAATAACGTTTCGTCAGCGACACGAAGAAGTTGGTTATGATGTCTAAAATCCTCACATCAACTAATTAATTGACAATCCATACTAATAAAATTGTAAGTCTATTTTGTTTGCAAAGATTTTCTTAGGAAAGAAAAATTCGAACGGCGTGCAGGTTTTTTAATTTCAAATACTCTACGCGTGCATTAATGCTTTTAATAATTATAAAATATATTTTGTTTGTCCAGCGGCTAGGGGTAAAAAGGGCTACTACAGATAGTTTTTTGGGGTTATCTTCCGAAATATCCATTTGACTAAAGCAGCACATTAGTTACTCGTAACGAGATCGCTAACTCCAATCAAATCATGCAAGTATCTAATTCTCAAACATGCACGTCCGCCATGGGCCTGGCCGTAATGTGGGCCACTGACATGAGCCATCCACCACCATTAACTTGCACTAATGAACCGCCCTATGATTTAGCGTCTCATACGGTTACTGCTAATAACCTAATTACCGAAGAAAGTCGGTCAGCCGCTTATAATCCATCTGAGTGTGGCTTTCTGTAATTTGTTGGTTTGTAATATGCGTATTTAGAAACGTAATTACTTATTTTTCAATTTCTACATGTTCGGCCTTCATTACACTGTTACACATTACCATTTCCGGTTAAGCTAGCTGCACTGCTGTCACAACGGTCTACGAAGTAGATATTGAAGAAAATATATATAATAGATCTTTTTCTTCCAAATGCAGAGCTTATTTGTGCAGCTTGTTGCTGCATCCTACAACTAAGCTCCAAAAGCAGCATTTTTCCTGCGTGCGTGCATACGCATGAGGGCCGGAGGGTACTGCATTCCGCAGATTTTTGTCTCGTGACACGGTTACGCAGTGGATGAGCGTTCGACTGCTGTGGTCGTGGGTTCGATTCCTGCACGGAACAAATATTTGTATGATCTGCAAGTAGTTGTTCTGGGAGTTTGTGTATGTGAGTCTCTAAGTTTCTAAACGCATCCAAGATACAGGAAGAAATTAAAAATAAACCTAGTGTGGGCACAAAGTTAAAAAAAGAAGTCCGATATATGTTTTCCTAACATTTCAAACGGCCAAAAGATGTAGGCTCAGAATTCTGCCAACAGTTTAACCTAAAGTCACTGCACAATAATTCTGGGCTGTCTCAATTTAGATTGCCATTGACAAACTAAGAAAAGGAATAACCTCTATCAAATCATTAAATTGCCTTGTAAGATAAACAGACACCTAACCGTATCTTAGGTGCAATCTCCACACTCACATACATCATAGTACAGTCACAACCGACTAAAGTCGTGTACTATTAATTAGCAGTCGAATCTCGACGCCTAATGACGTCGGTTCGCGGTACAGTTACCGCTCCATTTGCTATGCGGCTGATTGGTGCGCTAATGTGCGACCAACGATGCGGCGCCGGCGACTGACAACTGCATACGAACGAACTAATTTTGATAAGTATTTATAGTACCTGTGCACAAACATATATCTGTATTCAGTGGCGGATTAAACGTTGAGAGCGCTGTAGGCAAGTATCTCATCGGCGCCCCTGTATTAAAGATAACACGTAGATACTATAGTTTGACCAAACCGATGTACCTTAGGAAAATGCGGTGAGATGGGGGCCAAGAAAAAAAAGAGCATCAGCTTACATGAGATCGATATCTGTCGAACAGATCGAGTCGAATACGAATTCGGTTTACAATATTTTAAAGCCTTAGGTAAGACCAGTGGCGTATTTTAAAATTGAGCGCTCTGGGCCTGTAAAGCCCGGAACTAAACACAAAAAAAAACAATTAAGTGCTATTCAAACTTTCCACCCAGACCACCTTGTAGAAGACAAACTAGGCAAAGAAAAGAAAGACTTCAAGAAAGTTTTAATCTAAAAGCAAAACCAATCTGAAGTCACTCTTGTAGCGCGAGCGTAGCGAGCGCAATTTTTTTTAGCTTTTTGGAAAAGAAGAGGCCAAATTTTCATTTTCATTTCGTTAAACGTTTCCGTACTTCAAGACAAGTCTTAATCTAAAAACGAGATCAATTTGAAGTCTTTTTTGAAGAGCAAGCTTGGTTAATGTAAGTTGCTTAGGTTTTAGTAGTTTTTTTTTTTTATGACCTAGGTAGATTTTTTTAAATTTCTTCGAAGATAAGAACTCGGTGCGGCTTGCGCCACCCCTCGCAGCCTGCAACCCCGGCCCTCTTGGAATGGCCCTCTTGGCCTAAGGGTAAATACGCCACTGGGTAAGACTGGCAATCGACGCGACGAACATTGCAGTCGTATCTATCCAACTTCAATCAGAGATCATGTACCATCGACAAAGTTGTTTGTAGGCGTAAGTTTTAGTCAGTCCCATCTTATAATTTATATTTTGTTATAAATTGAAGCGAATTGGGATTGTATGCAAAAATAATAGTTTCATTGTCTAAGTGGTGGCTTACATATTGACACAATTAATTTTGTCCTATATTGTATATTTTTTCTTTATTTTACAATTCCGCCCGCGCGCCCCTTTGTACCTTCGCGCCCCTAGGCAGATGCCTAGTTTGCCTTAAGGATAATCCGCCTCTGTCTGTATTGAAAAAGATGTGAGAAAACTAGAATGTCCCGGAAGCAAGACATACTTGAAACAGTAGCTCGCAATGACGGGATAGGTTTATTGTCTACCCTAGCACGATTACCAATAGAGTTCCTTCTCATACTTTACGTGCTGATAAACATTTTTTCAGTCATATACCACTGAAAAAATCTAATAATCTAAGATTGTCAAAAATATTTGACACTTATTTTTTATTTTGTTACGTTAACCAAAATTGACACAGAAACGACACTTTTAAAACCGGCAAGGTGCGAGTCGGACTCGCCCGGATTTCGTAACAGCAAGTAACGCAATATGTATAAAATTATCAGTTTCGAAAAAAAGTGGCTGTGACATATAGGTAGACGGACAGAAATGACGAATCTATAGGGGTTCCTTTTTTTGCATTATGGCTACAGTACCCTCAAAAATGCCAATACGTCAAAAGCAGGTACAGCTTTTACTCGCTTTCGACGACACACGCATCACACGAATTTTGAAAAAGAAAAACATACTTGTCCACTACAAGACTCTAGCTGACGGACTATTTATTTTCAATTTATTGATGCTACCAACATTAGAGTCGATATGATACATACGCCAACAAGCAGAAGTTAGTATAAAGCCAAAGCACAACAATAACATGTAGAAAAAATACCGCAGTAACCTCGGGCCTTGTCAGTTTAAGTCAATTAAGCCGCTTAACATTCCACGCCTACAAGTCGTAAGAATCTTGTTAAATGCTTGTTTTAATTACAAAGACCGTCAAGTTGCTCGCAGGTCGCAGCTTACATTGTTCTACGAACTAAAAACCGAAGACATGTAGATTTTTGTTTAAGTACAATGGGTTTGCTCTTAATCTCAGTCTTATACAGAAGCAAAAATGAGAACTAAGATGGACCAAGCTCACCCAAAAAGCAATGAAATTCTTTTGCACGGACTAAGCCCACAGAAAACTGTTTAGCGCCTACGCGATGGTAGCCACGAGACTGCCAGACCAAGTGAGACCTACTAGGTACCAAGCAATAACAAATCCCATAGTAGTAAAGTCCTTTAGGACCAAAAGTCAAGGAATACTGAATACTAGCTCTTCCCCGTGGTTTACCTGCTGCTCATGCTCAGCTCCGATTAGACGTAGCGTGATGTTATACATAATATATAGCCTTATAGTAGCCATCCGTGATAAATGGACTAAGTATCTAGCACAAAAACATTTTTCCAATTTGAATCTGTAGTTCCCGAGATTAGCACGTTCAACAAAACAAACTCTTCAACATTATAATAATAGTATAGATTCTGTAAAACTGCGTCTACGCTGGATGAACTAAGCACGAGCAGAGCACGGAACAAGCACTTACATCACACGCATTCGTACTGAGCTTGTGCTCCGCTCTTGTTCGGCAAGTTTATTTATTTATTCATACTTTTACGTACAATTTTGACGCGCAAGACATTATCTACCAGTCAACCTTTGGGTCGAAAGGAGAAGCAGTTGGAATAGGTACAAAAATACTAATAAAACAATTAAAAACTACTACATCCAACTTGGCAGACGTACTGTGTACCTAAGAAGGAAGGAATATTGAATACTAATATTAGAGCAAGAAAGTAATAAACAAGTCCTGTCAACGTCAATCCATTGACGGATGGATGTCATGTCGTAGTGTGTCGGACATCCGTCGTCCTATCATCTACGACAGGAACCCTGATACAATTAACATAATTACAGGCTTCTCAGAATCTCTCATGTCAACTTAATGTCCGCAGCTTTACTCTCTACTTATTCGTCAACATAATATAAAAAGCATGAATAAATGCAGAATTGACTGCAGAAGGCTCAATCAATACAAAACCAGAAAAATAAAAAATCCAAATTCATCAGCCACCATTCGTACGAGTGCTTTTTTCGGCCGTTAAAAAAGCGTTGAAAAAAAAGGTAAATTTAACTTAAATGTCACCGCCGAAATTTAAAAGCGCGACGTGAGCACATGCATTGGAAGACATGTCCGTTCAACGCTTTTTTTAACGTCCATTTGAAAAGCGTGTGTGTTTTGAAATTGGTACTACGAGAACACAAACAGTCAGTCCAGAAACGTTGAGGACTGAGATAGTAATAGTAATTTTTGTAATACCCAGTTGGTTTTCGAACGAATCATATTTTATGATCGTGTGCATAGTGCAGAAAACGCCAAATCGACCTATAATGTACTTTTTTTTTTTTTATCGTGGTAAAATCATCAATGAGACCTCCAACCCCGGGCAGGGCGGGAGGTACTGTCAAAACTTGTACTGACTAAAATCCACGGTGTCCTTCTGTAGCCCTTTATGTTCCGGGGTCACGGTAATAAACCTATAATGTACTTAGTATCATTGTGTTGTTAACAAATCAAATTAAAACAAAAATAAATATCCGCAGCTGCCTCGATTCTGAAAAATCGTAGATTCAGGCCTGATTGAAGGCTTCACTTACCTTCTGTCTCTACACATACAAACCGGAAACACCTCAAAGCGCTCCATGTCAGTCGAGGTATTGACGTCTCGTCATCTTTTTACTGCAGTATTCATTTGTCACCTTCCATTACCATAATACTGTAACGAGATTAATTTAATAAATAGTTTTAAATGTCCAGGCAACAAGACAAGTGACCTGGGGGTCTAAAAAGGCCACTTTAATAGAATCATAATAGGAATTGCGATGAGATTCGTAAAATGGAATGTTGTAATTACTTTCAACTAGCTGTTCTCCGTGGATTCACTTTCGATGCTCGACTCATATTGGCCGTAGAGTGATTTTTTATAGTCCATAGCACTCCTCGATAAATAGAGTATTCACTAAATGTTTTTTTCCCATTCCAACCAATGGTCATTACCACACACCATTACTAATAACAGAAATCACCATTCGTAGGTAATATGAAACGACAAAAGTGGTCTTATTAGACCCCCAAGTCAAGCTAACACCCTGTTGACAGTTCTAAGTTGACATTGACAGGAAACCAGTCCAAACAAGTCCTAATTAAAACTACAGTAATTAAACAGTTAGCTATTTAGTTGTTTAGTGGGACGGTCTTTCCTTTTAATGTTTGGAGTATAAATAGTTTCTGCACTGCTGTTCTATGATCGTTATCTTAAACTGATCTGACGATTTCCGGCCTTAATAGCCATTATTAGATATGCCTTTGAATAATATTTTAATCGGAGTCAACCGCAAGATATAATTGGACTTCCCCTTTATGGAATCCATGGTTTATTTACTCTGTGTATTCTGGGCTTTATAACGTGGACAAAGTGGAATACAAGCAATTTTAAAATAAATGACAAATTGACAAAATCTAATCTACTTTAATTTAGAGAAAGGATTTTTCTTTATAGATTGTCACCAGTGGGGAAAATAAGGGATTTTTCCTGATTGTCGCCAGGGGTGACAAAGACAGTAGTGACAAATGGCAATAGAAAAACAAAGGGGGTGGGGTCATTGAGCTATTATTACTACTTATAGAGACGACACCACGTATCACTACTGTGTCCCATCCAGGATGAGTGAGCGCGCACAAGTTCATTCAGTTGTTTGACAGCTCTGTGGCGTGCTCTAGGCGCGCGCACTCATCCTGGACACAGTGGTGATGCTTTTTTTTTTTAATGGCATCTTGCAGGTCAACCTAGAAGAGGTTGTGTGCTGCTTAACCGGGCATTTCTGTGGATGCCATAGATTTTACTGTAAGGCCTCCAGCCAGAGCTTACAAACTAAGCAAAGAAACTACAAACTAAGTGACTGTTCGCTAAGGGCACCCCCTGTGGGGTACGGACCTCGGCTTAGGACGACACTCAGGGAGGACAGCGCAAGGGACAGGCTGGATCACAATAATATCCGTAGTAATAATACCTCAAGGGGTGGGGCTGCGGTGATTGGATTAGAATAATGTTAGAAACGAATGCACTGATTATTCAGGTTTATTACATGGCTGTATTTCTAGCAATAGATTCACTACTAGAATTATATTAAGCAGCTTTCATAAGACACCTTACATGAAATTAAATCATTTTATAACAATTACTACATACGTGGTAGTTGTGAGAATTTATTCTTGCAATCGGAATGAGCGGATTTTTTTTTTGTATACGAGTTACATACATAATATAGAAGACGAATATATTGTAGGTAATATAATGCTAGCCACGGGCTAAACTAACAATTTATAAAAAAAACAATACCTAACCAATATTAACAACCCTTGTCCGCTGACTTATTTACGACGGAAAAGTTTTGAATACCTGGCGTTCTTTTAGAGGAAAACACACTAAAAGGCCTGTATTAAACTACCACTACAAAATAAAGCGCTTCATAAATCCACCTAAACGAATGGTTGCAGCTTAAAGAGGGGTGTGAGCTGTATTGTCCGTTTACCTGCATTGCGTACCTATCATGCAATGAAGATCCGATTTAACGCTGCGATTTTGTAAATATTATAGTGTTTTTCTAGACTTTAGCAGGTTACTTTTACAATGACTAAGATCATCACATAGGTGATCCTAATCCTATCAGCTAAATATTAACTTACTTACATTAATTATTATTAATTCACCTTTGTTGGAATAATAATAACAACTCATCTCAAGCAAAACATGGTGACGAGGAAATTATTGAAATTATTTCCTTGATGGGGTTAAAATATCACTGATTTAATAGACGATAAACCATTGCATTCAATATTATTAGTGCGTAAAAACACCCAAATTACTAAGTTTGCAATTTCTCCCTGGCAACACTAGCAGAGCTTCATGCAAAATTAAGTTCAATTAAGTTTCTATTAAGTTATCTTATCTACCATGCGGTGTTCCGCGCTCGGGATCGGTCAACGTAATTACGGAAAGCACGGCTCTGCTCAATTTTCCGATATTACCATAAAACTTGGCTTGTAGGTCAATAGACCACAATGTAGTTTTTAGGGGTGTGCTGAGAAACAAAGTTTTCTGTAGAATATTTGACTTAAAAACCTATACCTCGAAGTCTTGATTATTAATCTCCCTTCCAAGACCTGAAAAACCCCATCCTTTTATACACTTTGCAGAGGTAGTAGTTACTATTGCTATAGAGGAGCTCTGATTGCTCTAGAAGTAGTTATATTTTTGAATCAATACAGTACAGCTACGGTTAAGACACATTATACTACGACGTCACATCCTTCAGATTTATTTTTATTCACTTGGTAGTCCACTTTCTAATGTACTAGGCATCGCACAATTTTTAGAGCTAAAAAAATATATATATTAAAAGGAGGTAAATTGACTATGACGTAGTACCTTCTACCACAGTTACCTGCGCCCGCGCCGCCATTACTCTTGTCATTCGCTTTTTTTGTGCGGGCATCGCAACACCTTGATTATTTTGTGTACAATTCGCGTGTGATTTAGTGAAAACTGTGGTTCCTGGTCTACAAAAATGGGCAAAAGAAAACACGGAGATAAGGAATCGCGTATTCGGAAGAAAATAAGACGATTACAAAAGCAACTTAACCATTTTTCGGAATCGAGCGAAGGTGAGTCATACTTGTTTACATAATCTTAAAACTTTTCTAATAACCTTAACGCATTATTCATGCGCCTACCGATAATCATAATCGTAACCAATGTTTAAAAAAGATAAAACGCTATAACGATTGAAATACCGTCAATAAGTATTTTGTGTGATTATTGTTTTTTCTTTTTGTGCCTGTATTTTATCTTAAGGTACCGAGTTAACTTTATGACATACGTTAATGATTGTAATATAGTATAAACTATATTACTGTTTATTTCCTCACACTATTCTTCGCGATGCGATCGCGAATGATACATTTCTACGCTGTTTTTTTTAACAGATAATTATAATATTCTATGAGGTGCTACTGTTATTCTCCATGACGTGATCATGGCTGATAACCATACAGTCTCGTGTTGTAACGTGATTATAACCAATGACTCAAAAATTCACAATTGCGATTGCAGTTTATGTATGTACGATTATTTCGTGCATTTTAAAACAACGACGTTTGCGTTGTTTTTGCAGACTCTGAACCCTGGGCATTATCACCAGGCGATTCACGACCATTGTCGCCAACCACCTCACAGCCGTATGAACAAACTCGGCTGGATCTATTGGAGTCTGACGATCCGGATGTACCAAGGCGACTTATCAGGTCCGCAGTAGCTCCTGGTTTTTTGACAGAAAATTCGAACAGGGCCTCCTCTTTTGAGGAGGATATTGAGCATGAACCACCAATTAGTGTCCCGATACCGGTCGCAGAACCAGGTCCCAGCACTAGTAAAGATACTACTACTGCGACTCAAGAATCCTTACCCCAAGAAATATTAGAAGCACTCGGTGAATTAAAGGGAAAGGATGAAGTCTTCGGGCCACCAATTCCTGAGGAGATTGCTAAACGTTGGGGGTGTATCCTAGTGGATGGCCTGACGAGAGAACAGAAGCAAGAAGGCTTGGAAAAGTCACTAGTGCCAGAAAACTTCAAGCTTGCCAAAGCACCTCTGTTAAATCCGGAAATCATCCCGGTTCTAAGTGACCCAGTAAAAAATAGAGACAAATTACTAGAAAAGGCACAAAACCACCTCGGTTATGGAATCGCAGGCTTAACTAATTTGGCATGCTCCATTATCGATGGGGATACAGACAAAATAGAACTGCTCAGGAAAATATCTGATATTAATAAAATACTACTGGATCTGCATTATGAAAACACGAAAACAAGACGGAAACTGGTGATTACATCTCTAGACAAAAAATTCGCACAGCTCATTACCGATGTAAAAAGGGACACTTACCTTTTTGGAGCCAATCTAGGAGAAAAAATAAAGGCATCAAAAACCGCCGAAAGATCTGGTCTTCAGATAAAACGAAGTGACCCTGCACCAACAACCCGGAGATACACGCAGCAGGGAAACTGGCGGGGCCCACCCAGATCTCAAGGTCAACAAGCACGCAGACAGGGTGGGCAGAGACCTCGCTTCCAGGTTCAAACGAACAAACGGACAACATCAGCTGCCCATCGCCAGATATCGTCATCGAAGACCAACTTCAGGGCACAAAGACCGTAAACGAGGTAACTATACCCCATGCTGGTAGACTAAGCTTCTTTTTTGATAACTGGTGTAATATAACCGATGATCCTGCCGTTTTAGGTTACATAAAGGGTTTTAAAATTCCTTTTACAAACCCAGTTATTCAAACGGTTATACCCAAAAATTTCAATTTTAGCGATACCGAAATTAATAATATTAAAATAGAGATATCAAAATTACAGTCTTCCGGTGCTGTCATTAAGCGTGCTGCGGTGGCTGACCAATTTTTATCAAAAATATTTCTGGCCAACAAAAGTGACGGCTCATTCCGATTTATCCTTAATTTAAAGAACTTGAATAAATTTATTACGACACAACATTTTAAAATGGAGGATATTAGAACGGTTACAAAATTAATTACAAAAAATTGCTACATGGCTACTATAGACCTAAAAGAAGCGTATTTCTTAATAAAAATCGAAGAAACCAGTAAAAAGTATTTACGATTCATGTTCGAAGGCGAAATTTTCGAATTTCAATGTTTACCGTTCGGCTTGTCCTTAGCACCGTGCATTTTCACTAAGCTAATGAAACCAGTGATTGCTGCACTTAGAAATAGAGGTTTGATACTGGCTATTTATTTAGATGACATTATTTGTATCGGTAATAATTATAAAGAATGCCTTAAATGTGTTACCGACACAAAGGTATTGTTAGAACATTTGGGTTTCGTCATAAATTTTGTCAAAAGTAAATTAAAACCGAAACAATCCCAAACATTTCTTGGTTTTGAACTGCATTCACAAGATTATTGTTTAAAATTACCAGGAGAAAAACGTGTCAAAGTTCAAAAGTGTGTCGAAAATATTTCTAAACAAAAACTAATATCTATTAGAGATTTTGCCAAATTCCTTGGTATACTTTGTTCTGTATGTCCGGCAGTCTCTTACGGCTGGGTCTATACCAAACTATTTGAACGCGAAAAGTTCTTAGCTTTGAGAAACTCTGACAACGATTACGATAAAACCATGATCTTACCTATTAGTCTAAAACCAGACTTAATATGGTGGACAGTCAATATAAAACATGCTAAAAATGCATTACGCAACGGACGCTATAAATTAGAAATATTTTCGGACGCTTCTCGGACAGGCTGGGGTATATTCTGTAATGGTGAAAGGGCAAGTGGGTTCTGGAATAATACAGAAATCAATTATCACATAAATTTGTTAGAACTGAAAGCAGCCTTTAACGGTCTTAAATGCTTTGCCAAACACCTACGCAATGAAGAGATATTGCTGCGCATAGACAATACAACAGCAATATCTTACATAAATAGGTATGGTGGAGTACAATATTTGGATCTAAATGAATTAGCTCGCGAGATCTGGCAATGGTGCGAAACGAGACAATTACATGTATTTGCATCATATATAAAATCCAAAGAAAACGTTGAGGCTGATGAAGAATCGAGACGCCAAAACATCGATACCGAATGGTGTCTATCCTCCTTAGCCTTTAAAAAAGTCGTTTATAAATTCGGTTGTCCTGAAATCGACTTATTTGCCACTAGCGTAAATGCCAAGTGTGATAAGTATATCTCATGGAAACGAGACCCAGAAGCATTTAACATTGACGCGTTCACTGTAGATTGGGGTTCATTCTTCTTCTACTCGTTCCCTCCGTTTTCATTGATTTTAAGATGTCTAAGAAAAATAGTCAATGATAACGCTACAGGAATAATGGTGGTACCGCATTGGCCTAGTCAACCTTGGTACCCGCTTTTTTTGAAATTGTCACAAAGCGACCTTATTTACTTTGAACCTGATCCTAATCTACTACTGTCTCCTTTCAGAACCAGACACCCACTCTGGACACGACTTACCCTGGTGTCATGCCTATTATCAGGGAAGCTTATGCCAGACAAGATTTAACACCTGAAACTATCGAAATTATGATTGCGTCCCTGGCAAAAAATTCTTTAAAACAATACAGCTGCGCCTATAAAAAATGGTGGCGTTTTTGTATCAATAATAATATAAGCTTTTATACAGTAAATATTCCACTAATACTAAAGTTCCTAACGGTAGAACTCAAAGAAGGGGCGAGCTATTCCACCCTTAATTCCATTCGCTCAGCTTTGGTTCTAATATTGGGCAGACGTTTGGTTCTAATATTTTGCAGAGTTAAGTGACGATGACCGGGTTTCCCGTTTCTTTAAGGGAGTATTTAAAAAGAATCCTATTTTTCCTAAATATCAGGCAACTTGGGACCCAAATCTAGTCCTTGATTATATCTCAAGCTGGTATCCAAACGATAATTTACCACTAGAGAAACTTACTAAAAAGCTGGTAGCTCTTCTTGCGTTGTCGACTGCACAACGTGTGCAGACGCTATCATTAATTCGTTTGTGTAATATTAGAGCCAATAGCTCAAACTTTGAAATAATTATTACTGATGTTACCAAAACTTCAGCACCAGGGCGAAACACGCCACGATTAATCATACCTTTTTTCCCTCAGAAAGTAGAAATTTGCCCTGGCAAGACTTTGTCCTCATATCTAGAAGCAACTCAGAAATTTAGACATTCTTCACAGACTGATAAACTCATACTTACTATTAAAAAACCTATACGCAACGCGAGTGCCTCTTCTATTAGCCGCTGGATTAAACTGGTACTTACTGAAAGTGGGGTAGATACGACCATTTTTTCCGCGCATAGTACGCGCCACGCATCTACTTCGGCGGCAAAAAGAAAAGGCATATCTATAGACCTTATTAAAAAATCAGCAGGTTGGTCTGGCAACTCGCTTACATTTGCAAAGTTCTACGATAGACCCCTTGTAAATAACGATGATGAGGATTTTGCAACGGCAATTTGTAATTGATCTGCCAAACAATCTTAGTGGATAGATATTTAATTAATTATTGTCATAAAATATGGTAAAGCTACATTTGTAATTAATAATGTTGTTGATTTGAAAACATAACTGAGTTTCCATTTCAATCCTCCGCTCCTCTCCTTTATGGATCACCTATTTCACTCCAGGTTCTAAACATCTACCAAGTGAATAAAAATAAATCTGAAGGATGTGACGTCGTAGTATAATTGATGGTTAAACGAACTTACCTTAAGTGATGTTCGACCATAATTATACGAGACGTCACATCCGAAAGATTTATAACCCACCCAAACCCTATGATTTTAAGATCAATCATTTTTCCCAAATTGTGTCGTGAAATAGGTTCTTCCTCTCTGAAAACAATGACAAGAGTAATGGCGGCGCGGGCGCAGGTAACTGTGGTAGAAGGTACTACGTCATAGTCAATTTACCTCCTTTTAATATATATTTTTTTTTAGCTCTAAAAATTGTGCGATGCCTAGTACATTAGAAAGTGGACTACCAAGTGAATAAAAATAAATCTTTCGGATGTGACGTCTCGTATAATTATGGTCGAACATCACTTAAGGTAAGTTCGTTTAACCATCAAATATTTCGTTTAGAAACTTCGATAAATGCGAATTATGTGCTCAATTAGAATTATTTTGAGAATCAGGAATCAATATTCCAATTTGGTTATAATTACAAGTATTCTTATTAAAAAGTTGATCTGAATAAAAGCCTAGTCATTAATTTATTCGAGAATCGTAGGTGGAGCAGAGTTCTTTGTGAATATAATATTATTGTAGCAGTGTGTATTATTCGATCAGATTTAACTCAAATTAAATAGGAAAACTAAGAAATTAAGACCAAAATTCATACACCCCCGGAACTCATCGCCATAAATTATAATAACCACGCCTATCAATAAAGTGGACAGTATAAGCCCAACATAAGGGCCGCGATATCACATATTACCATAATTACCAGCCCGTCATATTAGCAGTAACACGGAGATTACGGCTCTCTCCTACATCGACATACGACAGGCGCACGCGCATACATAGTGCGCTTAATCAGCAGTTTAAGATGATATACCTGGATACCTTAGATCGTAGGCAATAATATAACTGACTGCAATGTTGGTCAAGTAGTCGCATGTGTGACTGTTGAATATTGAGGTCTCGGGTTCGATACCCAGATCGTGTTTTTTTGAGTTTTTCCATCAGTTATTTCTCAGTAACAGTCACTGTGTGCCATGAGGACTACGTTCGGCCTAGAAAGAACACAATATGTCGTCCTCTAGATGGAAACAAACCCGTCACGTTTGGTGGTAGCTAGGCTCCCTTCAAGGTCAGACTGCCTGGTGACGCGACTACCCCACTCGCATTCGTCTAGTAGCTCATCTACAAAATTTTCGTCCGTGGACGTGAATGAGCCGTTGTTCTTGAAGGATTTTTGACCCCACAGCTGCGGACCTACCATGTTGTTTACCTAAACGGTAGGTTTGCAGCTGTAGCAGCATAACCTCGAAAAATCCTAGAGTCCTTTTTTTTACTGTCAGCACAACCGCTTTCTATAAGGCGGGCCGTATGTTTATTTGCCACCACTAGGATATAAAAAAAAACTATAGACTGGTTTGAAAACTTTAAAATCAATGGAATCTGCCTATAATTAGGTGCAATAGTTCCGTATCCACTAATTTGCGAGATAACTAATCACACTGGATTTAACAGTTCCACCCAACTTGGGGAAATCCTAAAGGAATACTTTCGGAAATTGGAATAAATTGCCCAACGAATGACGCATGACCACAAATTACTTACACAGAAACACAATACCGCTACAAAAAGCAATTGATAAGTCGTTAGTTTTATCAATTAACGGTTTAACTATTATGATATAAAACCAAAAATAACTAGCCATTAATCATTGTGCTCTGTGTCATTGAGATGAACGCTATGAAATTGGTGAGTAGTGTTACGACTTATGTGTAATTGTGAAATGTCTGATTAATTTTTAAGTTCTTTTTGTTCCGTTATTTGTGTTTTTCTGCTGCAGAATAACGCCTGCAATTAATTTTTCATTTCTCATACTCGGAAAGTAGTGTTTGTTTGATCTAAGTAGCGGGTCGAAAACGATGCTTCCCTCCCTTGGGCGGGAAAGACTCATAGTAATTGCTTCCCTCCCTAGGGCGGGAATGAATTTTAAAAATAGAACTCTAATTGGTTATTTAGTCGGCTATAATTTTCTATATTAATAATTTCGTGCAGGGCTACGGTAGACTCGATTGAAAGCTAACCTGAATAATAAAACATTAAAAAAAAATTATTTCGAATCGACAACATATATCCGCAAAATTCAGATTGTCGAATATTTTGTAAATTTCTAAAGATTTTCTGACAAGACAGATCGCAGCCGCCATTTTTGACATCGGGTAACATGTTGCTGTCAAGAAAGTTTTTTTTTTCTTTATTTTCAGCCAGTTTCATCTAGTTTTTAAATATTTAAGAAAAATATCGATTTAAAAAAATGCTGCGGTCTTGTGAGTGTATACGGCCAATGTGAATTAAAAAAAATACCTACTAAAGTGGGATGGCCCGCGGCGGTGACGCGGGCGGTGTGTTCCATATTTGAAATTTAAATTAAAAAAGACTATTAAATAGGTACTACTCATGTTATTACTATCAATAAATATTTAGAAAAACTACTATTTTTTACTTTCCTTATATTTGAAATGAAAAGTAGAGTGTTTAACACGGGTGAAAGTCATCAATTCCCACTCGGACTATAGCCGCCCTCGCTTCGCTCGTGCGTCTAAATACCTCGTATGGGAATTGATTTCTTTCCACCCTTGTATAACAATCTACTATTCTAAGACAATCCAATACTATAGGTACTACTTTTTCCTTTTCTTTGACTCATGCTTAAGATTGGACATATTCCTTTCAATCGTGTATCATTTCTATTTATGATGAATAATGAAATGTTAATCGAACTGTGATTACCAAATGGATGTTTAGATACATTTATATTGAGCATACCTACACTATATTTAAGTTCTCTTAAGCGTTGCTAAACCATTAATCCGATTGTGATTAAACTATAAACTGTAAACGCCTCGGTTTCTACTTCAAAAAACGATATAGGACATTTAACATATAATATAAACAGAAATATTTTTAGACGTTTTGGCTCCTTCTTAGAGAAGAGGCCTTTACCATGCAGAGTAACTGAGAGACAATCAAGACCGGTATTATATCATTGCTTATTTTTCAGGTTTCCATACTGGGGGTGGTGGCCGTCGCGTACGGTGTCCCTCTGAACAATGACCAAGGGAAGAACTTGATCACTGGCGTCTTCATCCCTTCTGACGCGTTCAAAAACCTGCAGGACAGGGCCAACGCGAACACAGGAAGCAACCAGGTTCAGACCCAACAACCGGCTAATACGAACCAACAGCAATACCAGCCGGTTAGCACGAACCAACCGCAATACCAGCCGGTTAATACGAACCAACCGCAATACCAGCCGGTTAGCACGAACCAACCACAATACCAGCCGGTTAGCACGAACCAACCACAATACCAGCCGGTTAACACGAACCAACCACAGTACCAACCAACTGTACTGACGAATCCGCAACCAGTCCAAAACAACCAGCAGCCTGGCAACAATCAACCAATCTTGGTTCAGCAACCAAATCAGAACAACCAAGTCCTAACGAACCAGCCAACGATGACCAACCAGCCCACCGTAGTATACACCCAACAACCGCTAACAGCTAACCGCGACCCTAATCAACCAATAATGGTGATGACCAGTCAGCCAAATAATCAACCTAGCCAGCCCATCGTGTATGTGCAACAACCAGCGACATCGTCGAACCAACCGATTTATGTGCAGCAACCAAACCAACAACCAACTCAGGTGATCTTTACCACCAATCCGAATGGTAACCAGATGCAAGGAACTTTGGTTCAGTCCCCCAATCAGAACCAGCCTGGCTCCACTGTGTACACGCTGATTCCATTGACTGGCCAGAACACCAATGCAGGTGGTTCGTACTTAGTACCAGCGAACTCTGGAAGTTCCAACCCGATCATCTTGAACAGTGGGAATTGAGGTCTTAAATTGAGCTTTGTTTTATGAAATAATAAATTAAAAAATAAATAGTATTTTATTATTGGTATGCTTATTACTTCCTTCTCCTAAATATTACGCCCTGCCCGGGGCAAATCATCAAATGAGTCCTCCCGCCCTGCCCGGGGCGGGAGGACTCATTTGATGATGTCTGTCAGACTTGACTGACTAAAATCCACGGTGTCCTTCGGTAACCCTTTGTGTACCGGAGTCGCGGTATACGTATGTCCTGCGACCCAAGATATAAATTACACTTGGAATGGTAATGAAATGGTGTTACAAACCGATGCATGCACACAGTTCACAAATTTATTAAGCTGACTATTTAATTTTGTTCTACGGCTGCCAGCAGCTAAAATTTTTACAACATTTAAAAATAGGGAAAAAGTTTCAAAGAAACAAGAAGAATAAGAAGATAGTGATTAGGAACCAAGAAGGTAGAAAGAAACCTCTAACGCCATCTAGTGAAAAAAATAATTCTATAAAAAACTACTTTTTGAAGTTGGTGAAAAAACTGTCCTAAAACTGTTATAAAATCCTGTCTTTGTAAAAACCCTAAATAGAGAGAATAGACTGAGTAATTAATACGTCTGAATAAAAAAATAGTCTACTCATATGCATGCGGTCCATTCTCTATGTCTATGTTAAAAAAAATAGTAACATCGATCGTCGTGGTATCCTGTATGTGCGTGCGTGCATGGTAGACGCCATTACGCACTAACGCTTTTTTTAGCGGCACCGGGCGGGCTTAAAAAGCGACATAGAACAATAAATAAATGCATTCCCACCATTCCCATGTGTCTGTTCAGACGTTAGTGGTTTTTTCGAACTGTTTTGCTGAGTATTGGGTGCTGGGTGGGCGGTGACATCTAAGTTCAATTTACCTTTTTGTTCCAATTCAGCGCTTTTTAAACGCCCTATAATAATATGCTTTCGTGCAAACGGGGGCGTGGTAGAAGTGCCGTGGTAGTGTGTGGTCGTGGTGCTGGTAGCACCTTTTTATCTTCGCTATGGTTTTACTTTAGTCGATTAATTTTGTCTTTTAGTTCACAGATTTGACAAATGTCATGACGTGACATTTCAAAAAGTAATTAGGTACATCACTAGTGTTTAAGCCAACATGGTGGTTGCGGTACTGTTTGTAATTTACGGAAAGACAAAAACTAAATAATTCTTCAGTGAGACCATCGAAAACAGTAAAAATGTCGTCAACAGAACCTTCCCAGAATAAAACCTGGGAGCTCTCCCTGTATGAGCTTCACCGTACGCCGCAGGAGGTGATAACCGACGCCACTGAGATCGCGGTGTCCCCCCGCAGTTTACACAGTGAATTAATGTGTCCAATTTGTTTAGACATGCTCAAGAAAACTATGACTACAAAGGAATGCCTCCATAGATTCTGCAACGATTGTATTATAACTGCCCTTCGATCTGGGAACAAGGAATGTCCTACTTGTCGAAAGAAGTTGGTGTCGAAACGCTCATTGAGGCCAGACCCCAACTTTGATTTGTTGATCTCAAAGATATACCCTAGCAGGGACGAATATGAAGCTCACCAGGAGCGGTTGTTGACGAAGCTGAGTATGTCGCACTCGCAGGCGTCGTTAGTTAATTCTATAACGGAGGGAATAAAGCTGCAGTCACAAAACAGGCCTCAGAGATCTAGGAAGAATCAGGAAGATAACAGTAATACATCTAACTCGAATGGTAACAACACAGAGAATGCTCAAAATGGTAGTACAGGGACTGCTCCTGCTGCTCCTAAAGATGGCACGTCTACTACTGGGGCTCCGACACCATCAGGCCAGTCTACATCCAACCCTGCGTCAGTGAGGAGCACACCGTCCCCTGTGCCGTCTAATATCAGCTCGGTGTCAAAAAACACGAGCACCACTAAGAGGGCCAAGTCTATTTTGACATCGGAAAGGAGTGAGGAGAGTGAATCTAGTGATGGCAGGTTTGTGATCATTATTATACTATTGAATGTGCAGATAACCTTTTTGCTAGTTGTGTTATTTGATATCAACTTGTAATATCCCTTTTGGCAAGTGTGTGAAGAGATTAAACACAGGCAATTCCTATTAGATTAAATATTCATATCAGAAATTTGTCTGGAGCATCAGAGTCTTGGCACAGCAATTTGTCTGCAACCAATAATTTGATCTAATGAAATTGTATGTTTGTGTAAACTACATACTTGTGTGCTACTTATTTTAAATTCTAATAGTATTCTTATACAACCCCACATTATTTAGATTTATATGTTGATTCTAATTACCACACACACATAATGGCTAGTTTTTTTTTTTAACATGTTAAAACCCATGATTTCCTTTGATAGCCCTTTACGTTCTGGAGTCACGGTAGCTTGTTAGTCCCGTGACCACATAATGTTGTGATGGCAAGAAAAAGAAAAAATAACTTCTGCTCAAACTTACAACTGCGTTATCTTGTTGCAATCTGTCCAATTTTCGGCAACCAGCTCAATCTATTTTTCCGTCTGAATATTTTAACTAAAAGTTTACATGCTATTAATTCTAGGACGGAGGGAGAGAACTCAATGGACACTGAAGGTGAGGGGGAGCCACTCAACCCCAATGAGATTGAGCTGGTGTTCAAGCCACACCCCACCGAGATGACCGGAGACAACCAGCTGATGAGGGCTCTCCGAGACAGCTCCGTCAGATACTTGAAGACTACTGCTAATGCCTCAGGTAAGAATGTTTTGATGCAGTTGGTGCAGTAGCTGAACAATCAACTGCAGAACATGTTGCAGGCCTCTGCGTGCCCCTGCACATAACAAATATTCATATGATCTGCAAGTAGTTTTTCCTGGTTTTGGTGTTTCTGTATGTGAGTTACTATGTTTGTAAATACACCCACGATACTGGAGAAGTTCCTGGAGTAGACCAAGATTTTTTTTTTTAATGTTAGAGCTAAGAACACCCCTTTAAAGCAAAATTTAGAGCGGATTTACTATGTCAGAATTTGACGGCACAGTTGGCACAATAAGACAGTCACAGGGCAATCAAGAGCTGTGAAAAAAAAATGAAATTAATACATTACGTTTTTTCGGGTTCTTTACTCAAAGAGTAAAACGGATCGGAACCCCATAAAGAAGATACCACTGCCTGTCAGTCTGTCTGTCTGTCACGCAGCTGTATGACATGAATTGTGATAGTTAGCGCGTTAGTCCGAGGCCAACTCACACTTGGCTTGTTTTCACAACTACAATAGTGGTGTTGTAGTTCAAATTAACACCTTTTGTAAAACATGCGTAAATGAATAGAAAACTACCAAGGTCTTCTATTTGTTGTACATGTAGATGATTGAATTAGGTTTGTACATAAGAAGAGAATACACAAGATTGTGTCAAAGTTTTATCTTAGTATGAAGAACAAACTGTCTGGCTATGGGTGTTTGTGTTTCTATGTTTGTAAACGCACCCATTACACCAGAGAAATTCCTAGAATGGGACAAAATGTTTAAAAAAAAAGAGGTGGTACAATAAGTAACACTCAACTTTTTATAATTGTGACCTGTACCTACTGCTAGAAAGTTCAAACAGTCTTTAGATATTTTATCTCATAATTATGTATTTTACGCATATGAGATTAAATAATTATAAAAATATTCTTTGTTGCCGCCGCAGCGAACGTCGACAACGACATTACAAAGAGCAGAAGTAGGCCAGCCTGCGCCTACCTCCACATTTTATTTAGCAACCAACCTAAAGAGTGACAGAACACTTACGGGGCCCCTAACAGACCTGTACCCTACGCACGAGTTTTCAGTATTTGAGACGTAAACTGGAACTTTGACAATATCAAATTGACAATTTTCAAGGAAAAAATTAGTTCCTTCTTCGCACACCTTAGGCGCTGTTCCATATACTGATGGGGTAGCGGGACTGTTTAAACTATGACCATAAGCCTGTAAAGAACTATTGAAGATAACCGTGGATTTAGCAAATAAGAGTGGCAGTCCCTTCCGCTCCACCCAAGGCCCCCCGCCTAGGGTTACTGAGAGAGAGACTCATTTGATGATTTTACTTCGATAAAAAAGGAGTAGTATGTCACTGACGCTATATCAATGCGTTAAGACGATAAAAATAGACACAATACACAGAAAATACTGACTCATGTTACTGTTTTTTTTTTCTGTGTCGTCCCCACCCAGAGCAGGGCGGGAGGGACTGACAGATTTGTACTGACTAAAATTCACGGTGTCTTTCAATAGCCCTTTACGATCCGTGGCCACGGTTAGTTGTTAGTCCCGCTACCACGGCAGGCTTTAGCCCTCTAAGGGAGCCCCTTCGAACTCAACTTACATTTTATGACAGTAACATCGCATCTGTTAAATTAAATTCATACCGCGAGCATTCACCTGTAATGTAACGTTACAGATTCGGACATTTCATCAGTGACGGAAGGCAATCGAGCATCACAATGCGCACCTTGTATCAAATGTTTACTAAATATACGCAAATGCTCGTCATTCAGGGAGTTAGTACATATTGTAATGTAATGCTCAAAGTCGAATCTATAATGTTACATTACACGCGAATTCTCCCGGTGAGGGAGCGCCTAACTCAACCTATTTTGTGGTGCTGCGATTACATAAATAAATCTATTGTCAATTGGCCTACCTTCAGATCATAGCGGACAGACCGTTGCTTTCGCGTCAAATAAACCAGTACAAAAAAATTATAATACAAGCTAGAACTATAACACCCAGCAGTTTAGATAGATTTAATAATAATTTAATAAGTAAATTAAGTATTCCTGACAATTTTACTCAAATAAAGGATGTCAATAAATTTTTATGAAGAGCTTTTTAAGGTAGTGCATGCAGAGTTCAATAATAGTTTAAAAAAGAAAACCAAAACTGTTAACCCAAAGTTTATTTTTCAGCGACTGGGCAACACAGGGTATTAGGAAAAGTAGGGAACGATATTTGAGCTTTACGGCCTTAAGCCGTATATCAATACAGACAGTTTTAATAAATATGTTAGTACGTACTCAAAAATATTTAAAAACGCTTGTCAGGAGCAGCTAAGTCATTATACATTATGCGAAAAAGATTAAGTCAGCTGACAATAAGATAAAAAACGGTGTGGAAAATTATCAATAATGAAACCAATCGAAATAAAAAGCATATTGATTTCACACTGGAGACCCCGCATGGTGTCGTTAAAGTCTAACAAAGCTATTGCTCAGAATTTGTAAATTTCTTTACTAGTATCCCAATAAGAACAACGGAAGCGATAAATTCCTCACCCTTGCTTTCGTTTAATTTACTAAGAGAAAACGTTTCCAGCCTGTCCTATGAATTAAATTTAAGCATATAAACCCCGAGACAGTTGTGGAAAGCTTTTAAGCAAATCAAGGTAAAATTAACCGAAGATCTGTGGGGTATTTCTGTCCAAAGTTTGTTCCTCTATTATTGAAACTATTGCAACTTATTTAGCCACAATATTTAATTTGTGCGTAGATCAAGGAGTCTTCCCAGATCTGATGAAATACAGTAGGTAATTCCGCTTTTTAAATCCGGGGATAGTAAAGACTGCAATAACTATAGGCCCGTTCCGTCTGCGGTCTTCAGCAAAGTGTTCGAAAAAGTTATGCTTAATCAAATGCTCACTCATTTTAACACCAATAAATCTTGCACGAGAAACAGTATGGTTTCACCAAAGGGCGTTGTACGACTGATGCCGGTTGTGACCTTATTAAAACACATATTTACTGCGTGGGAAGAAGCTCAAGATGCCATTGGGATCTTTTGTGACCTCTCGAAAGCATTTGATTGCGTAAATCACGAATCTTTGCTGATGAAAACTTCAGCATTACGGTCTAGGTAAACTTGCGCTAAGATTAGTTAAATCGTATTTAAGTGATAGACAACAAGCAAGTTCAAATAAATGGTGTCAATTCTACGGGTTTAAAAGTTGAAATGGGGGTACCACAAGGTTCGATATTGGGCCCTTTTCGCTTTTAGTAATATAAATGATCTGCCCTATTTATTAAAAACCAAACCGGAAATGGTATTGTTTGCGGACGATACTTCCTTAATATTTTAAGATGAATAGACGTGCCTCAAATGTTGACGACGTAAATGTTGCCCTACAGAGTCCATTTCTGGTTCACTGCCAATAATTTAGTATTGAATGAAAAAAAAAAAACTAAATGTGTAAGATTTGCTCTCTACCGAATGTCAAAAGGCAATGACTGCTGTGACATAGTATTGAATCAAGAGAAATAGAATTCGTCGACAAAAGTTGTCCTAGGAATAACGCTCGACTCGAGGCTACAAGGGGTCCGCATGTAAATCTCTTGCAGGACCGCCTGAGTTCAGCGCATATGCTGTTAGAAAAATCCGTCAATATCTGACATAGAATACCGCGAGACTGGTTCTATTTTAGTACTTTCATAGTATTATGTCTTACGGTTATTTTATTATGGGGACGTTGCTTGCAGACATCGAATCAATATTCATTCTTGCCAGAAAAGAGCTATTAGAGCCATTATACAATCTTCAGCAGGCGCGATTCTGTAACGGGAAACGTTTTAAGGATATTAAAATCATGAATGTACCTTGTCAATACATCTACGAAAATATCTGGCGTTAGAAAGAATCTGCATCTATTAGTATAAAAGAGTTTGAGGGGTGAAAGGCACAATAATTATAGTACTAGATCTAGGGACGAAACGAATTAAGTTCAACCGGTTTCAGGTTAGCCACCAAGTAGACTCATCCTTCATGGGGTGGCGGATACTGTTAAAAGTTACCATCAAAAAAAAATACCCTCCCCACAGACTTCAACTGAATGAGACGAACGAAATTTAAAACTTGATTTAAACGCACACTAGGTAGTAAGCGTATTTATAAGTTGGGGGATTACATGCTGATAAAATGCTTGGCTAATGCTGGTCCGGCTCCACAATAATAGGGGGAAAACCAGTGATTAGTTGTGAAAAAATATTGTAAAAGTGTAACTATTTTGCTTGTAAGATTCGATCATTAGTTTTATCTTCCAGACTATTATATGCGTTCATATAATTTTTATTTATTTATGTGACTTATTAAGTCATTTTAGTTTTTATTTTTATGTGTGTTTTGTATTTGTTTATTTTAAATTGATCAACGGACGTATGAGTCCTAACTCACTGTAGTTTTTAATCTCTTCTTTTTTTTTGGGACTTTTCTAGATAGCATTTGTAGGTTATCACTTAATTATTTTTTTGAAGCGGATGAAGACTTTGCATTGTTATAGAGTCATGGTGTCGAGTATTATATAGCGTCAAGCCAGCATTGTGTGAGTACCATGTACGTCAGAGTATCTTTAACTAGAAACCTACGTCTTTCATGACTTGGAAGACTCTGGCGGTTGAGAGTATGTCATGCTCACTCAAAAGTCTCGCTGATGGTAGAATTGTCGTCGGATCATTTAGTTCCCTTCAAAATGGTTGAGCTGAATGGTGCTGATATATGTGTCAGTCGTGAAACGGGCGCGTCAGTTGGACTGGTCATCTCTTTAGCGCCATCGGTCTATTTTAATATTTATAAACTTGTTTTGAATTGTCGTTTTTATATTTAATAGGACACTAATAATTGCCACATCTTTCTCACATAAGTACCTACCATCTGATGATGAAGAGTAACTAAGATCGGTTAATAAATTTTGGCGATTTGAAAAGAGTGTCCATGGAGTTTCTTGCTCATTCTTCTGTGCACCTGGGGACTGCTAGCACCATAACTATTTTTGTACTAGTTTTATTTTGTCTTTTGACCGTTCAAACTAGTGCCGGTTATGGCCTAATTGAATAAACGTTTTGATTGATTTATCTACATTCCATGTGAACTAGGCTGCCGCCCACATCATCCACCCCTCTGCCTTCCTCATACAGTCCGTACCATCCTCTAATTTTGACTGCTGTTATAATTTACTATTCAAACTTTTTCTTTCACATCCTACAGTGACACCCTAAGCAAAGTACTTGGGCGCATGCGCCTAACTCCTAGACCTGTTATGACCGCACGCTTGCCGAAGCCCATACCCCGTCTGCTCAAACTTCTGCATCTACGTCGCGCCGGCTTCCTGGGACAGTTTGTGCCACTGGTGTGCTTCACAGAATCTGCGCCAGCTCAACTGATAGTTTTGGAAGGAAACAGTCTGCACACGAACAGTATTACTATACCTACTAATGTTCCGTACGTAACTTCCTGGGTAATTTTTGTGGAGGACCTAAACATGCACCGTTGAACGCACCGAGTATAAATCCATCGCTACACACCTGAATTTTAACTTATTATGTTTTTGTCTGTATGTATTACTTTACCAAAATCTTACGAGCGGATGTCTTATGTGCGTTTCCGTACTACGTCCGATCCGAACCCGTGGAAAATACGGTCGTCGTAGTCCGTAAAATCTATTTCTATGGTAATTTACGCGCCCTAATCCGATCTCCGTATCCGAGAAACTTCGTTACGGATAGATTTTTGACGGCCGACCGAAGTAGCCATAGTATTCTTTGTATGAACGCTGGCGCACTGCGTCCGAGTTTAATCCGAGCTGGGGACGAGCAGCGAGCAGGGTTGGGCAGTATTGAATTTACTGTATTTAAAACCTACGTAATTGAAATACAAATACGTATTTTGTATTGTATTTCAATTACTTCCTTAAATGTAAATTGTTCATTTCGCTATTTAAAATACCTGACGACGAAGTATTTTGTAATTAGTATTTCAAATACATGAGTCTCCAAGTACATTTTAACACAATACATTACACAATTTGCAATGATGGTAAAGCAGCTAATTCGGAGTATGTCAATACTGCACCTGTTATGTTAAACGTCAGTACATTTCCAGCTACCTTTACCACAACCTGTCAAATCATAATAGATTTTGCACCTTATTTTACAATTAATGAAAGGTTATTTTTTAATTGGTAAAAATTTACAGATCGGGCAGGTGGAACTGCTGGCGTCTTTACACTGTACCCTATGACTGTACGTCGAACATAGCAACAAAAAAACGCAAAAAAATGAACGTCGAATTGAGAACATTCCAGGCCATTCACTCATGCTGGTCTAGAGTACATATTTAGTAAATGTAATTTGTAATTAGTATTTTGTATGTTCAATTTAAAAAAAGCTAAAATACAGTATTTTGTATTTTATATTTTAAATACTTACTTAAAAGGTATTTTGTATTTTATATTTAATTACTTGCGATACTGTATTTTGTAATTTGTATTTCAATTAAAGCAGAGCATGTATTTTGCCCAGCCCTGGCAGAGAGGCAGCAGGGCGTGCGATGTATGCGGCTGGGTTACGTGTATCAAATCACGTGTTGCAAAAGAGGGCTCCTAAATTGCTTTGATTTGTATCCGAGATCAGGGAGTAGTGCGTAAGCATTATCCGAATTCGGTCCGTCATTTCTAGACCAATTTTTCGCGGGTTCGGATCGGATTCGGATCGGACGTAGTGCGTAAACGCCCTTACGGTTTCATGTAAAACCCCTTCTAGACGACACAATTTAATCAGCCGATTTGATTGCCGTCCGAATCGGGCACAATCTGATCGTCCATCCACTCGTACACAATTTAATCGCCAATTTTAATTCTGTGCCGCTGCCTCTACTGACCGGACTTCTTTATTATCAAGATGCCTCTTACCAAGAAGCAAAAACTTGGATTGATTTTGAAATTCATGAATGTTTGCAATTCATGGGATACATCACAAAGACATGGCAGGACTTTATACGTGTTTTAAATCTCCTCCACTAATTCCCGCTCGGACGGAATTGAAGGCACATCGTCATATTCCTTCCTCATAGACGACCCGATTCGATTGTCAATCTAGTCAAATTGTGTCGTCTGGAAGGGTCTTAAATTTGCTGAATTATAACGATTACTATCAACCAACCAGGCGCATTACTTCTGTAACTTATTTTACCACCTCTGCTCCCTAAACGGCGAAGGAAAACATCGTGAGGAAACCGGCATTTCCTACACCCAAAAATCCGAATACACATTATTTGTTCTTGTTAATTTCAAAATACGAGTATGAAATTAACATTATAATTCGCGTTTCAACATAGAGCTACTCAAAATCTGTCTTTATAATCAAAATGCTCCAACAAATGTGCTGCTCTGGAATGATACCATGAAATATACCGGTGCCTTACGATTCAAGGATTACAGGCGAAATGGCAGTGCTATCTTTTTATATTATGTACCTAAATGTCTATCATAGCCTCATATATCTTGTTATCCCCCTAGTTGTAAAGAAGAATAACAAGATTTATGAGGATATGGTTAAATTATGTTCGTTAGGTATCATTATAATCCAGTGTGTTGCCTTCTGATACCCACTGTTATCCCTGTTTCTATAAATACACAGTTTATGTAAGAACAATTTATAATAACATAAATATCATCAACTGTCTAGCTTCTCCCTATGTTGGCTTCCAGGCCATATATTCAGTTCTACAAACAAACTTAAGATATCCTGTTTATTTCTTCAGGTAAACAAGCCGCTAGAAATGTACTACTCGTGGAAGAAAACCTAGAAATAATCAACATTTTAGCAACATAATGAAATGGAAGTGCAGTGATAAAGTATTTATAAGTAATTTTTATTAATATTAATGTACACAACACGATTATAAACGAGACAGACTCTTGATAATTGTGATAAGATAGCATCAATGGAATATAAAATCTCAAGAATATGAAATTTATTATAAGTTTTAGTTTAGTTTTAAGTTATCCATTTATTTTATGTATTCTTGCTATTGTATCATATTTTTTAAGAATTCAGATTGCGATTTATGTAATTTTAAATGTTTAGATTCTCAATTTTAAAAAATGTAAATATTTTAAATATCCTTCTATGTAATTAATTGAATCCAATAATGTACTAATAAAGTACTTCTCAGCTGTAGAATTTGAACAAAGGCCAACTTTCTATGTAAAGTTGATTATTTTTTACATAAACATTAGCCAGGAACTTGGCTGTAAACCAATAATCTTTCTAATTGATACAGTATTTAATGTAATGTACATTGTGCAATTTTATTAAATGACACATAAAAACAAACAAATTTTTATTATTTTACTGTCGTTTGAAATGTGAAATATTAGTATCAAAAACAGAAATACAATTATAACAGAATTTTGGTGTACTCTTATCTATATCCAAAGACAAGTTAAATAAGGTGTGGTCTGGTCAATCCCTACTTTATTATAAAAGTAATAATGTTACGTTTGATAACAGCATTATCAGACGACAGTTATCAAAATTAATGACTAAAATAGAACACCTAACAGAGTGTCCATCAAGACACGATTATTACTAACTACCTGTCCCGGCTTCGCACGGGTAGACTTGATAGCCTATGTTACCCAGGGTGAATGTAGCACTCTAATAGTGATTTTTTTTTAACTCTGCACAGTATGTACCTATGTCGTTTTTGAGTTTATTCATTACAAACATACACAAATACCTACATTTTTTTCCTCTTTGTAATGTTACTGTCTACTACCTACTCTTTATAATGAGCTCATTAGCATTGTACCAATAAATAATTAGTAATAATTTCGATAACTAAAGGAATTATATTTTGTACAATGGACACAATGTGGTACCTACCTACTTATCTTTTATACTTATTACCTACATAATCATAATGGATGACTTCAATGATAGTTACTCCAGATAAGTAGGTACTGATAACCCCTGTGTTGGTAGAGGTCAATAAAAAACAACAATGACAATCAATAATATATTTTCCTTACAAATTATCAAAAAGCTTCACACTAGCGATTTAACAGTAGGTACGGTAGGTATATAAAAGTAGGTACCATATATGTTATACATATGTATAGTGCCTGGTAACGAACGAAAAACATAAATATTATAATTATAATGTTCATTAAATTAATATATTAAATTACCAACCATATAAGAAGTACTTTGCCTAAACTTCAATAAACCTTGTGGCAAACTAAATAAATAGTAATACAGAACGAATATGAAGGAAAACAAAATCAAAAATCTCAAAAGCATTCGTTGTAGCTAGGTATTTCATTGTGTTTTAAATAACTATAACTAAACCCGTCTAGAAATGTTACAATGAACATTTAAGTGTGACACGTACGACCGTATAATTTACACTACCGTCCTAGTCAATAAAACCCAGCTCCGTCAGAAACGAGAGTTTTTCAAATGTACAATAATAAAGTGTAATAAAATAATTAGTTATGATCGCGATTCTCTCTGAAAAATTACGAACAAGTTTCTCTCAGAAAAATTGTGATGCTCGCATGAAAGCACTCAGTGCATACCTACATTTTATTTTTTGTAAAAATTGCCGGATCAAGATTTCGGATTGTATGCGCATCAGATTTTTTCTGTCAAATTTATTACAGCAAAAGTACGTCCGCGCTAAAAGCTGAAAAATCCTCGCTTCCAATTTGAGCATTCAAATCGGCGCGAATTTTGAAAACTACGTTTGTCGTATAAATAAATCCGGTACGTGGCACTGCCCGGTATTTTTTCACATCGTAATGCGGAATGGTAAATTATTACATATTTTGTACTTTATATTTGACTTGACATTGACCTTTGTTAGCAAGCAGTGCTGCCAAAGACTATCAATTTATGTGTACTCTACAGTTTGTAATATCAAAAACACAAAGGCACAGCGTGTTTCAAAGCAGTCCTTTTTATTTTGACGGTATGAAACGTTCCCTAAAAGCACTATATTCCCGTCTGAGCGCTTTCGTGGTCTCTACTTTTAACAACTGCAACCCTTCAACCATTCCTTCCTTGTCTTCTGAATCTCGTGCAATCGTGAGTCTCTCCATTGTAGCGAAATCTATTTCATTTATACTTTCAGCCTTATCTAAAACATGATCTACGTCCTTTAAGTATTGGCTGTGTGACCGAGATCCGCTTTCAACATCCTCTTTATAATTAAGTAAATTTTCAATTTTCTCCCAAACGCCCAGAGCTTTAAGTCCATGTTTCATTTTCGCAGTATGCATAAAATTTCTGAACAATTTTCTTCCTCTCTCATCATTGAGAACATTTTCGATTTTGTCCGTGAAACGATCCAAGTCAGATTTTGTTATTCCTTCATCGCCGTCACAGCCGCAGGCGACAAAACAATTATCCATTCTAATATCATTTGTAAAACACCTCGGTTGTATTGTTCCAAATATCGATCCAATAAATCACCCAAACATTTTTAAATATAAACACAGCAACAGCGGTACATAGTCAAAACCGTAAAAATGCCTAGAAATTCCGCTCCACACAAGAAATTGCACTTTATCAACACACAGTAAAGCTAAACTCCAAACTTTTGGTCAAATTATGATTCACTAGTGAGTAACACGAAGAAGTGAGGTTAACTACAAAAATAGGTTTATTCACTGAGGCACGAGCCGGCAGCTTCCGTGCACGGCGTAAATAAACTGCGTTTGTGAGCCTAGTGCCTTGCGGGCTTGCGTATTGGTACGACAAGTCACGAAGTTCACGATGTCGTGATAACGTAATGCGCATGCTCAATTTTCTTACGGTTCAAATTTTCCCGCCGATTCCAAATAAAAAATAGTCAACAAACTTGCTGAATATACAAACAATTAAAAACAAAATAACAAAGAAAGGTTGCGCGTCTTACAACCTTCGTTCGATGGTGCGAATGTGACTCGATATGAAAAATGTGAAGCATTGCATCACTACAGGTAAAAAACTGCCGTGACCTCGGTCGACGACTGGCGGCGTTTTGACGTGGGAAATAATATCACCGAGGTGAGCGAAGACAATAGTCTTACGGTAATAAACGTATAACCGCTCCCGTTTCCACATGGCCGGCTGTGTATCCCGATTCACGACTCACGACCGGTCTTGATCGCTTTTGTAACAATAAGCGAATTAAACAGGTCCGAATACAAAGTAGATTTTTGAATGGGTTCACAAGATTTGCTAGACATAATTTTAAACCGTCAAACGGGGTGAATAGGGACGCAGAATGAATCGGGACTCAACTTTAACTGGAATATTAGTATTGAATTAATTTAATATGATAGATTACCAAAACCTACCCAATTTTAATTTGTTTTTGAGACTTTGTTGGGGCAACAACAACATACTATTTTAATGTATCGTTAAAATCGCTTTCAAAGTTTTGTCCCTATTCACTTGATATTTGTTTTGTATACAGGGTGAATTTTTCAACTGGGCGTGGATGGCTATATCCGACACTATGAGGAATATCGAAAACGTTAAAAGGAGTCTCGAGGCCGATTTTGACGAAAACTAAAACGGCAGCATTGAATTTTAGAAAATTCAATAATCCTGGTTAGGAATCGAAACCCCTGATTAAGAAAAAAAATCACAGCCTGTATTATTACACCATTCGATAGTGTAGTCGGCCTCGAGACTCCTTTCAACGTTTTTCGATATTCCTCGTAGTTTCGGAAATAGCCATTCACGCCCAGTTGAAAAATTCACCCTGTATAGCTTGATGTGTACTGTTATTATTAACTTGTAACTTTACAAACGTGGTTCGCATACCTACTCAAGTAAGAAATGCATAAACGTGATTCAAAGCTGTTATGGACAATTTTCTGGGGCCTTCAATTCAGACACGTGCAAAAATCTTAGAAAGTTCTAACTTTGTGTTAATAATTTTATTTTGTTTAGTTTTTCTTGGGACAGCATTTTCAAACCGAGTCACATTCGCACCATCAAACGTTGTAAGATGCCTTTCTTTGATATTTTGTTTAAATCGTTTGTAAGTTCAGCAAGTTTGTTGATTGTTTTTGAGGAATATCCGGCGAAAGATTTTAAACTGCTGGCTGACTGGCTTCTCGTACTAATATGCATATCCGCAAGGCGGTTTATTTACGCCAGACACGTAAGCTATCGCTATAGTACCTCAGTGTTAGGTACCTATAGCCTATTTTCTTAACCATGTGGTACAAGTTTCTAAAAGGCGTTTAAGAATTTGGGAATTGTACTGCTGCGTCGGGAAAATGAATTCGTAGACATTATTGCAGAGCATGTGCATCATAGTGCATTGACGGCGTTGAATAGATATAGTTGTGTGGCCGTCTGTATACAATATAATACAAAAACATTCACAAACGGATACGGAACAAATTAAACAGATTTATTTATTAAACGCTGTACCTACATAAGCTAGATACCCGTTACTGTGTCCTAACTCCTACCGTATTCTGTCTCGTTATGGTGGGCTGGTAAAAATTAGAACTAGGCATGAATTGGCACTGGTAACGTATATTTTAAGATTAACGTATACTTTTCTATTTTCTCAGAAATAAGGTTTAATTTACCGGATGGGTAAGTGCAGATGTTAGTGGTGCCGAGGGTGCACACCGCGAGTCGTGTGTTAACGCGTGGTAAACGCACATTCAGGGTTGGGCAGTATTTGAATTACTTGTATTTAAAATACGTAATTTAAATACAAATACGTATTTCGTATTTGTATTTCAATTACTTCCTTACCTGACGACGAAGTATTTTGTAATTAGTATTTCAAATACATGAGGCTCCAAAATACATTTTAACAAAATACATTTAAACTTAATTTACTGTCATTGCACTCTCTGCAATGATGGTAAAGCAGCTAATTAGAGTTGGCAAAACTGCGCCTGTTATGTACCGACGTCAGCACATCAAGCTACCTACTACAATCTGTCAAATTTCATTAATAGATTTTGAACCTTATTACAATAATGGAAGGTTATTTTTTGATTGGTAAAAATTTACAGATTCGGGCAGGTGGACCTGCTGGCGTCTTTACACTGTACCCTATGACTGTACGTCGAACATGGCGAAAAAAACGCAAAAAATGAACGTCGAATTGAGAACATTCCAGGCCATTCAGCTCATGCTGATCTAGATTACATATTTAGTAAAATGTAATTAGTATTTTGTATTTCAATTAAAAAAAGCTAAAATACAGTATTTTATATTTTAAACTAGCTTCTGCCCGCGACTTCGTACGCGTATCCTGTTGCTTATGCCAGCGACAACGGGATCGACAAAATCTAAGATCTGAAAAGTCTATTACCCAACTCCAAGAGCCCGGCAAAAAAAAAATGGCTTTTGGCCAGTAGAGTACAATAATATTCATCGTCATCGAAAATCGGTCCTAAACTGTTACCGCCTTTACTGCGTGGAAGAAATCCCAGCTTATGTTATTTTATAATTTGTATAATTATAAAATAATCACTATACTAATTTCACTGTGTGTGAAATTAGTAGGCGGAGACCTCTCGCGCCCGGCATTGGTCGAGGACATGTATGCGGGGCGATACGGAGTAGAAAGCGGTCGCCTCCTTCTGCGAAGCAGCTATGCTCGTGAAGGAGGGGGCGGGCCGCGAGAGGGAGAGGACAGTGTCCTCCCTCTGCCCCAACCGCAGTGGGAAGACGCCCACGGCGTCGGACGTCGGCAGACGACCTCCAGCCACCGTAGGCGCGGGCATGCGGACAGTGAGTAAAGGACAACTCGCTGTCCGACCATGGACCATGCCCGGGTCGACGGCGCGTCGTGTTCCACGCGCGCCTAAAGAACGTCAGTAAAATGACGGGCCCCCCTCACAGAGGGCCAAAGCCTGACGGGTTCGCGGGACTTATTTCCTTCACCGTGACCCCAGAACATAAAGGGCTATTGAAGGACACCGTGGATTTTAGTCAGTACAAGTCTGATAGTGGGGGTGGGACGCCTCATTTGATGATTTTACCACGCAAAAAAAAAGACGTCATTCCTATAAGTTATAGTGTAGCTGGGCTCTTGGAGTTCCACATTAGGTGTTCCAGATCTTCAATTTTTATACGTCAACAGAGAGTGCTCATCAGGCTGAACAACTTTGCTAAGACGTCATTCCTGTACATGTTATAGTGTAGCTGGGCTCTTGGATTTCCACATTAGGTGTTCCAGATCCTCAATTTTTATACGTCAACAGAGAGTGCTCATCAGGTTGAACAACTTTGCTGAGACGTCATTCCTGTACATGTTATAGTGCAGCTGGGCTCTTGGAGTTCCACATCAGGTGTTCCAGATCTTCAATTTTATTCTCTCAGCAAAAAATGCTCATCACGTGGAACACTTTTTGCTATCGCACCATTTTTGTATCTCTTATAGTTTAGCTGGTCTGTTGCGGTTCTGCGCGAGGTGTTCAAGATTCCAGAATAATTTATAGCCTATGTTTTGACCAGACTTAATACCTATATAACAAAAAAAGAATCATTCAAATCCGTTCAGTACTCTTTGAGTTTATCCCGGACATACATACAGACAAACAGATAAACAGACAAACAGACAAAAATTCTAAAAACTATATTTTTGGCTTCGGTATCGATTGTAGATCACACCCCAAGTATTCTTTTAAAAAAATATTCAATGTACAGTTTTGACTTTCCTACTATTTTATTATATGTATAGATATAGATACTTTACTTATAGGTATTTTGTATTTTATATTTTAATTACTTGCGATACTGTATTTTGTAATTTGTATTTCAATTAAAGCAGAGCATGTATTTTGCCCAGCCCTGCGCACATTCAACACAGTAACACTGCAAAACTAGGTGAGTTCACAAGGACCACGTACTTTTGTAGCCTGCTGCTTGTTAGGCATATTAAATTCAAATGTGTATAATGCCGAATAAACATGTCTTATAATCAATAAATATTTTTTTTAGTTAAAGTTTTTTTGTAGTAAAACTCATTTCTTCGTGTTACTCAATATTTGTTCCGTTCGAGGATCGAACCCGCGACACCCTACTCAGCCACTGCGCAAATCGTGCCGTCTTATTGTTTTAAACAACTGTTATTTCTTTTTTTAGTTTAGGGTCATTTGTAATTAATTCAACGTAAATGTCGAATTAATTTGAAAGTATATTTTTAATTTCTTTATGTACTACATATTTTTAATTTTTGCCGAAGCAAATTAAATATTTACTAAAAACGGTCAATGAATACACGTTTACTAATGTGTTTTAATACCCGACTGCGATAGAACGAAGGTTAAGTTTTTTTAAATTTTATTTTAACTAAATGCAATTACAAGTTCAAAATATAATATAGACTTAAAGTATGGACTGCGCAATATACCGGTGCCTAATATCAACTCCCAAGACTCCAAAGAAACTTTTCCTTGCGTTCCTTGCTTTTTCCTGTAAGCGAGCCATAGACTTAAATGATGGACTGCGCCATCCCCAGCAAACTGACAAAAAATAATAATTATGTTCATACTCTAGAAGAAGAGCCACTCTTATCTCTTTCTTGTAACAGAAATATAGTACCCGTTCTTTGATGACTCTTTTTAGTTGTTTGGGGTTAATTTAAGGTACCTATTACGCATACTTTAATTCTATGAAGAGTAAAGAGTCCCATCGAGTAACCGCGACCCTGGAACGTAAAGGACTATTGGAGGATCACCGTGGATTTTGTATTTACCAAGATTAAAAAAGTCTATAAAGTGAGGAAGAGAGCCGTAATAGAAAAAGATAGGTACTGCTACTTCCTCGTTCTCTATTTTTTTAATGAAAGGCGAACCCGCAACACGCTGCGCAGCAGTCGATCGCTTAGCCACTACGCCAACCGTCTCAATACATCTTTATTATCTGTATGTTTTATGAAAGGTTTTAAAATGTTGTATGGTTTTATTGTTTTTTTTTTTTAAGTTCTAATGGGTTTTTCTGTTCGCTAATAAAATATTTTGATTAAAAGATAGTAAATTGTAAATTATGTAATTTCACAATAACGTTGTTATAAATAGTAAATAATTACAATAATTCAAACAAGAAAGTGATAGTATCAATCTTGGATTGCTCTCAGCTCTCAGTCTAGTTGAGTGGGGTCTCTATACTGTAATTCTATGGCTGTGCATTGCTGTGCATTGACCATACTCTTTAGAAAGAGAGAAAAGTAATCATTTGCTTATAAGTTCTATGCAAATAATTATTATGCTTTCTTTCTACAGGATATAGGTATTTAGTCAATTTTAGGCAGCTAATGCTTACTCTCAGTCTATCCATCCCACAAACAACGGTTAAGCGCCGTATTCACGTTCCATCTTGCGGTACGTCCCGCCAAGGTCATACACGATGCACGATGCAAAAACACCGTGAACTTGGCTTGACGTACGTCAGTAATTATTATTATTGTGACGTACGTCAAGCCTATTCACGGTGTTTTTGCGTCGTGCATCGTGTATGACCTTGGCGGGACGTACAGCAAGATGGAACGTGAATACGGCGCTTTAGTCCATCCCATGTCCATCCTTTTAAATTTAGGTCTATGGTGCTTGTCTATCATAGACATACGTCAATGGTGCCAACTTCATCAAAAAGTGACGTTTAAGTCGGCCATTTTGCAGTTTTCACGGTAACTGCTATACACGTGTTTGGTAGGTTATTCGATAAAATCTGATAAAAAACATAGAATTACAGTAAATTGTGTGTTATAAATTACCTACGAACGTTACAGGTTGCCGAGATGGCAGTTACAAAGAAGCCCGTGGCTAAAAAAGCCCAGTTGCACCAGAAGTCTGGTAAGAAGGGAGTCAAAGGTGGTAAAATCCGCGGTAAAGGCATCAAGCGGAAGATCAACCTGAAGTTCAACATCGACTGCACACACCCTGCTGAGGACAGCATCCTCGATGTCGGCAACTTCGAGAAATACTTGAAGGAGCGCGTCAAAGTTGAGGGAAAAACAAATAACCTAGGCAATCACGTTGTCATCGCTAGGGACAAGACGAAAATCTCCATCAACGCAGGTTTGTAACTATATTTTCAGCAATTCATTTATTTACAATCAACTATAATATAATGTGATATCAAGTTCTCCAGTTCTTAGTTACCAAGTTAGTCTATTTCCTAGTCAATTTGTGGTCCTTTTCATGACACGTTATTACTTCTTGGTAATGTTTCTGTGAACATTCTGATGATGGGGGTACTCCGACATATCAGTAGCTTGTGGCGAGACTTACCAATGTATAAGTCTACAGTCTGGTTTCTGTGTCACTTCCTTGACAGCAAGCATAATTGCATGATATTTAGTAAACATAACCCTCTTTTGGTCTTGTGCTGCAGTATACAAATCTGGTGCATTCTTATTCTTGTAATTTTAGTGATGCTAAATTGTTACAATAATGAAAATAATGTGTAGGTTCCATGATTGTGTTAGTGTAGGAAAAGCTGATTATTCAGAAATAAATTGGAGCAGTTTTATCCAAACACATACCCTCTGATATCAAGTTTTAATGTCACAAACGCAGTATGTTTTTATCATCATGTTATATTCTTTCCAGACATTCCCTTCTCAAAGAGGTATCTGAAGTACTTGACCAAGAGGTACCTCAAGAAGAACAACCTTCGTGATTGGCTGCGAGTGGTGGCTTCTGCCCACGACTCATACGAGCTGCGTTACTTCAACATCAACGCTGACAGCGACAATGAGGACAATGAAGATTAAGCTATTGACACAATAAAATAGTTTTACACTATGTATTTGTATTATTTTATGTGCTAGAATACTTCACAGAAAATTGACTGAATATTATATATGATAGGAAAGAAAGAACTGTTCAGTTGAACTAGTGGGAACAAACCGTTCTGTTGGCGGTCAACTGGACCTAACAATTTTAAACTTCATTCATACATTGCATCTTTTTGTAAGTTTCTTCCCTATGGCTTTCAGTCGCAAGCATAACTCTAATACCTCATCATTGCCCAAACAGCATATCAGACAGTATACCTACAAAGAATTGCAAAGATTCAGTTGGATTTTTCAATTTGTTATTTTTTCACAAAAACGAAATATCTTTCTTTTTTTAAAAAAAAAAAGAAACTACCCCACTAGGAATTTGTACTGTATCGTGGGTGCGTTTACAAAGATATAAACTCAAACGCCCACACTCGAAGCAACTATTTGTGGATCACACAAAATATTTGCTCTGTGCAGGAATCGAACCAACCACACGCACCGCAGCACAGCAGTCCAATCGCTCGGCCACTGTGCTAACCGTGTTAATTAAACTGAGTCCCTGGAAGGTAAGACAGAGGTGTACCCAATAATAGTTAATACCCACACATTTCATGAGTTAGACATGTAAGCGAAGTGGGTGCAAGTCTTGCTGAAGTTTTTTATAGAAATTGACTTCCTTGACTTGTCCAGTAGTAATAGTATTCCTAGGGCGAAGTTAGTTCTGTTTTTAGAGCAAAATTGAAATGGCCTTAGGATTGGTGACAATTATGAATTTATCCTATCTTATCGAATCGTGCTTTTAAAATATTAACACGTTTTTCATTACGATATTCATGATGTCTTCGCGGATGCCGCAAAAATTGGACGTTAGAGAAAAAAACAAACCAACTGCATCAGATTATTTTTATTGAATAAAACCCTGTTCCTTCACATTTCCTGTGTGTTCCAGGGTGGCAATATATGGGATCTATATTGCGTAGACAGTCCATCGACCCCAGTAGGCGCTTGCTATTGCTAATAGCTCATTTGGGGGCACGTAGAACCCGACGTGCCGTCAACCCGGACATGTAGTGCTTATGCTATTCTCCGTAATTACAGTGTGGTTGTGACAACGCAACCGCAGCGCCCAAGTAACGCCGATTTTGCTTGGTATTCACTAGCGCTCACTACTGTGGCGGCCGTGAATAATATCTACGCGAGGAAGACATTATAGCATAGCCTTCCATATAAAAATATCTTATTTGAATCCTTTTCCACCATGGCTGTGCTACGTCTGCCAATAAATATGATTGGTGGATATAAAACGGGTACGTATTAAAATACCGAAATTTAAAAGACCGAATTTTAAAATACCGATGGACGGAATCCCGAAAATTGAAACGCCGAATGGTTGTTTGGTCGAAAGTTTAAAATCTCGAAAGTTCATTTGGCCGAAAGTTTAAAATCCCGAAATTTAAAAACCTGGAGTTTAAAATGCCGCAAATTTCCTTCACAGGAGCAAGTCGACGGAGCCCCGCTCCGCGGGCTCCTACTTCTGCGTGGTTAAAAAAAAAATAACCACGAAGAGGATGGCGGGGTCTTTCAGACCCCGCCATCCGACCACATGCGGTCAAACCTACGTGTATCATACTTATCTTCAGTTAGAACTAGGTTTAGCCGGTTAGAACTAGGTCTAACCTCGGGACTTGCTGGCACCCCGACTAGGACGATTTAGGTTAGAAGAGGATGGCGGGGTCTGAAAGACCCCGCCATCCTCTTCGTGGTTATTTTTTTTTTAACCACGCAGAAGTAGGAGCCCCGCAGAGCGGGGCTCCGTCGACTTGCTCCTCCAAAAACCGAGGTTTTTGATCAAAAACATAACGACTATCGGCATTTAAAACTTTCGGTATTTTGAATTTCGGTGTTTTGGACATCGGTATTTCAAACATAGGTATTATGAACTTTCGGTATTTTGAATTTCGGTGTTTCGGACGTCGGTATTTCAAACATAGGTATTATGAACTTTCGGGATTTTGATACGTACCCTATAAAACGCATCCATAGCAATCTAGCATAGCTTAACAGATCTCTGGTGTAAAAGCAGCCTTATGGAGAACAACTAGCGATCGGCGGCTAAAGGCTACCCATTACTGGCCGAGACGTGAGGCAGAAGTGTCCTCTTCCTCGCATATTCGGTTTTCGTCTAGCATATCACCTCAACTCCATATTGCACCCTTGTTTCTACTAGCTCCTACAGACCGGTTGGTGTTTGACGGTACAGTTGGCGCAATGTTTAACTTATCGAAATATCGATGACTGTTGCGCATTCCGCAGCGTGTCACGAGTTCAATCCCCGCACGGAAAAAGTATTTGCAATAATTAATATTGTTACCGCAATGGTTGACAGGTTGTGAGGTTGACTGCTTAGCACCGTGTCGCGGGTTCGATTCTAGATCAGAACAAATAGTTTTTTAGCTTACACTTCTTGTTGCTTGTAGCTGCAGGTGTTTAAATATTCATTCCATACTAGGAATTTCTCCTGTATCGTGGGTGCGTCTAGTCTAGATCTTTCAGACATATTTTGCATCCTCGAAAAACTGAAGCAATAATAATAAAAACATATCGTTGAATTATTGTTTCAGTTGTAGTAGTTGTTGTAGAGGGGTAAAAGGTTAAAAATAAAATGCACACAAAATAATAAGTAACGTTTATTTCTCAAGTTTGGTAAATATAATTATAAATTAATTAATATTATTATAAAATCATTTGAAATGATGACTTGTACTACTACAGCTAGTTTTAAGATTCATCACCGCCGTGACTAAGTATTGTCTCTGAAGTATGAGAAATGCGCTACAATTATAATATTGAACTACGTGGTAACAACAGCTTTCTTGCACCGGGGATCAAGGCAATCGTGATAATCCTAATATTACAATAATTACTTGTTTCAATATGGCCTCACTTAGGTATCTATACCGGCGCCTCCAGCATTTCACTTGATGAGTACATAATTTCACGGCCAGTCGTTTTAGGATGGTTGAATTCATCGACTTTAACTTAACATAAAAAATATCTAATTCGATTTGATTTTAATCCACACAATCTAATTGGAGTTTTTTAATGAGTTCATGATTTTTTTATATAAAACGATGTATGTATTACATACCGCCAACAAAGTATATTTGCACTGTCTGAGTCGGCGCATATTTGACCCTCGAGTCTGAATACTAAGTTTATCTTAAAAAAAAATCACTAATTGTGTTGCCGATATTCAGTGATATTTTAAATTGACATCATTGAGAGGGTTACTGTTGTAAACGCAATATTTGTAAGCAAATGAAGTTCAAGAAGTCCCGCTTCTTGTAATTTCACTTGGTACATGTGATTTCATCGTTTTCAGTAATCGGCGATTAAAATTCTAAAATCGAAGTCGACAACAAATACTCTCCTAAATCGTTCATTCATATGATACGAACGAATGCAATGGAACGCGACCGATATGCGCCGGTGTTTATGACACGAACGCAGCGCGTGCGATTTTATTTATACTTTTGGCTCGATATTGCTACACGTCTAAAATTACCCTAATTTCAGGCTCGGGCGTCCAGTGCAAGGTGACAGTTAGATGGGGCGAGCGCTCGTTCACTTGCCGGCGGCGATTTCCTTCATCCTGTTGAGTGCGGAGCCCGCGCGGAACCACGCGATCTGCTGCTCGTTGAATGAGTGGTTCAGCAAGATCTTCTCAGTCTTGCCGTCTTTGTGCTTGATCTCACATTCGAGGGGCTGTAAATTAAAATATTTGATTTAGATATAAAAATATTATGATTGCTACGAGAAACAATTGGAGTTTAACTGGCACTGTTCAACTACATACTCCGTGAAATATTAACCGCAACGGTTCAATAATTGTATAATGCGTTTGGGGTGCGAGGATATTTTGAGCCAAAAATCCTTGCGCAGATAAAGACAGCCCTTGTAATAAGTTAGTCCTGGATTTTTTCTGCACTTATTTTTTATACCCTAGGGAGAAAAGTGAGACTTTAAATACGTATTTCTGTTTCGGTACGTTACCTTGCCGGGTGCGAAGCTGTTGAGTCCGAGCAGCGAGATCTTGTCGTCGGGTTTGATTTTGTCGTAGTCAGATGCGTTGGCGAAGGTCAGAGGCAACATACCTTGCTTCTTCAAGTTGGTCTCGTGAATTCTGGGGAGATAATTAGTTTTATTGTAAACTGGGTTTTGTTTCCAATTGATATTTACTTTCTTGCTATTAAAATATTATTTTGGTTTTATAATAGAAAATGTTATGGCAGTAATATAAAATTATCTTAATTGAATTTTGTTGTAAAATTATTTAGAGACAAGACAGTATTTGTATTTTCCTGCTGAGAAACTTTTCGGTAGACTCAAAGTACATGCTTCTAAATGTCGTGTCGGTAACATTAGCTCAGGTCTGAACGAAAGTTGGTCAATAATGGGCCTTACTTGTCCATTACTCAAAATAAAAACAACAAAAACATTACCTAGCGAAGGACTTGACAATGATGGCCCTGCCTCCCAGATGCCTGGGCTCGAGCGCGGCATGTTCCCTGGAGGAGCCCTCTCCGTAGTTCTCGTCTCCGACCACGACCCAGCGGATGCCGGCTGCCTTGTAGGCGCGCGCGGTGGCGGGGACTGCGCCCCACTCGCCGGTCTTCTGGTTGCGAACCTTGTTCAGTTCGCCGTTCTCGGCGTTTGTGGCGCTGAAGGAAAAATAAAAGTTGTGATATACAGCTGTCTCTGAAAATCTGGGTTCCCATTTTTTCGAACTATGCAAGCGTATACATATAAAACAACAGTTTATAACTTAATGTTGCGCTAAGAGCCAATAAAACAAATACGTTGATTAACAAAGTCAAATCATTTATATTAATTAGGCCATCAATGAAGTACTTTAGAAGACCAAATGGGATGAGATGAAATCCACACTCATTCGCAAGGGAAGGTTCGTATGGAGAATTATTTGCCAGAAATTCCAAAGGTACTCTTTTTTTAAAAATATAGTCGAATTGGGAACCTCTTCCTGTTTTTTTGAAGTCAGGAACTTAGTAGTACAAAATTTTTAACCGACTTCTTTAGTGCATAAAAAATACATTCAATTTCAAATTCTTTACTCACGTGATGAACATGTTGTTGGAGATGTTATCAAGATGTCCTCTGTACTTGAGCCAGGGTCCGGCGGCGGAGATGTGGTCGGTGGTACACTTGCCCTTGACCTTGATGAGGATGGTCATGTCCGTGAGGTCCTTGCCGTCCCACTTGTCGAAGGGAGCCAGGAGCTGCAGGCGGTCAGAGGTCGGGGCCACGTCTACTTGTACCTCTGTGGGGGGAATGGTTGATGGTATAGAACTATAGATAGCTGATATTTTATAGTATTTTTTAACATGAAACTTGATAAGCTAACCCTGATTAGGTTTGGGAAAATGAATAATGTATTTGATATAAACATACATAGGACAAATGATTTTTATCTTGAACTAGTGTTCTGTGTGTTTTGTTTTTACAACTAACCAATAAATCATTTATGATTTTTTTATTTTCACAATTCCACATGGTTAATTGGCATTCGTTACTAAACTGTGAAATATGTTTATACACACCAATATATCAAGTTGTGTAATACCTATCATTTAGAATTTGAGGAAAGGTTCTAAAAATTTTTGCACATCTATTATTTTTGATGAGTTAAGTATTCATCACAGTAAAATATCTGAAAAAATAATATTGAAAGTAATACATACTGGAGCCATCGCTGGGTGGGTGCTGGTATGTGTCCTGGCCGGGGTCGAAGCCGCGAGCGGGCAGCTCGTCCGCGAACGGGTCGGACAACTTGAACTTCTTGCCGTCCGTGCCTGTCAGCGAGTCCGTCAGCGGGTTGAAGTCCAGACGACCTGCGGAGAAAATGTAAGTTGTAGTGGGAATATCAAATAGTGTTTCTATGTCTGCATATAATAATTATGTCTAAAAACTTTAGTGCATACTGAGAACTTTGTAGAAAATGACAAAGAATTTTAATACTCTATTGTCAATGAATAACAACTTGTGAGGTTCAAAAAATCGGCTTTATTAAGATTTGACTCCAGTGAAACGCAGCATGAAAAATGTATAACAATAAAAAGAGAATAATTTTGCTTAGTAGTCTATTATGTGTTATATTTGATTAGTAGGGCATAATAGAACAAGGAACTGTATTCCTTTTTTATTTACAGCAGAGGATGACCACATCTTCATACGAAAAAAGGAAAGAAGTGATTGTTACCAGCGAGAGACAGAGCGGTGACGAGCTCAGGGCTGGTGACGAAGCAGTGCGTGGCGGGGTTGGCGTCGTTACGACCGGTGAAGTTCCTGTTGTATGACGTCACGATGGTGTTCTTCTCGCCCTTCTTCACGTCCTGACGGTCCCACTGACCGATGCAGGGACCGCACGCGTTAGCCAGAACCTGACGGGAATTATTTTAGGTGTAAATTATTGTAATAAAAAATATTGTAGGGCAAAAGGCTAGTTTCCAAAACTATTCAGCCCGTCAGCTAGACTAATGAAAATAATTGGAATTGATTTTGAACAAAGACACGATCGATTTGTTCGCGAACATTTTGATTGAACTAAGTTTAGCAATGTGCGCGTACAAATAATGAGTCAACTGCTCAAACTGCTCACGCGTGTGCGCACAGAAGTACCCAGAATCTTTTAGCATGTTCGCGTACAATTTATTAGTGTCAGTTCGAGTGAACACACGTTTTGTTAATGTAACAAAAGAAAATATGGTACAAATATTTTTTGTTAATCTTAGTGGTGGACGTCACTCTTTTTTGAATTATGTTGGGTTAGGCTTCCAGGCGACTGCAGTCTTCTACAATCCAGTTAATACTGGGTAATACAATCATTGGATAGACTGGTTGTCAGATTAAAGGGGCATAAAGTTTAATAAACAAGTAGATACTCACGGTGCCTCCGAAATCGCGGAGTGTCTGTGCGATGCCGTCACGTTCAATGGTGGCGCGGATCTGTTCGGAGCCGGGAGTCACGTTGAACGGAACCTTGGACTTGACGCCGTGCTTCAACGCCTGGGGAAGAAAGTTGTCATTTTATTATATTGCATGGATAAAGAATAAAAGACCTTACATCTGGTATTTTGAAAGTTGTAAAAGTCCCATTATGCCAGAAAGTATTTCCTACTTTCCTTCGCTATTCTTTACTGATAAATTTTATTGCTATGGAGGACATTCATTCTTCGGGACTTCGTTGAGGTTGCCTCGGCGCTATTCTTGTGGTCTGGCTTTCAGGCTATCTTGGAACAGTGTGGCGAATTGTCCAATTGAAAAAGGCAGGTTTAAAGGTAAGCCAAGTGTCAGACCTGTTCAAAAGTAGCGCCAATGTAGATCATGGTGCTCAAAACATCTCTCTAATTTTCTTTTACTTTGTCATTGTATTACAAAAATGTATTATCTGGTCTGGCTTGTATAAACTAAGTTTAAAACTTATTTTAGAGTGTTGAAACATTTTTGTTTATATGTTTATACGTAAATAAAGTTGCTTTTTATCTGTTGATAAAAAGCAACTTTATTTACGTGACATTGACTTCTGACTCAATCGTATTTTAAAACGTTAAAATCCAGAGCAATCCGGATATTTATCACAAACTATTAAATATTTATTTGATACTAGTTTGTAAAATTTCTTGAAGTAAAGAAATACTACAGTACTCCATTAACAGATATGTACATTATTTTTAAAAAAAACTCCGTCAATTGTGCTCTTATTTTTATTTTACTTTTATTGTCAAAAGGGATTGCTTTTGGCCCAGAGGAAAAAATGAGGCCTAAGATGGAACAAGTTCACCCAAATTTAACTGGAACTCCTGCGCACCAACGGAACAGTCAAAACTTTTTGGTAATTGGATATGGGTGTGCTCTTGACTCTGGTTTTGAATTAGAGTTGATAAAGACAAAATCGACGGTGGAGCGAGTCTACCCAGAAGATCTCCTCGCTCTAATTTTATGTTTGGAACCACGGTGTTATTTATTAGTCCTTAGCTTGGCAAAAACAATAACAAAAATATTATTCTGTTTCCGTCAAGACTAAATAGGTTACTTCTCGACAAGCATGCTTCATCGTCGACCACATCTTCGCTTACCTTCAGGCGAGACAGTGGCAAGACGAGAAACCATCGTTAAATAAAAAAAAAAGAAATGCTAACATACCTCCTTAACAATGCTGGCACAGCGGCCCATGTCCTCGTAGGAGGAGTTGGTGCAGGAGCCGATGAGTCCGACGCGGATGTCGACGGGCCAGTTGTTCTTCTTGGCGATGTCTCCCAGCTTGCTGATGGGGTTGGCCAGGTCGGGGGTGAAGGGACCGTTCACGTGCGGCTCCAGGGTGGACAGGTCGATCTCTACTACCTGTTGGGGAAAGTAGTTGAGGGTAAAAATATATTTCATTTCTTGTTTAGAATTTTTTTTAGCGTGGTGAAATTATCAAATGAGTCCTCCCACACAAGGCACGGCGACGGGAGGGACTGTCAGACTTGTATTGACTAAATTCCACGGTGTCTTCAATAAGCCTTTACGTTCCAGGGTCACGTTAGTTCGTCAGTCCCGCGATCCCGGATTTCATGGTAGTTAGAGAAGATTTATATCATTACATAAATGTTGTGTTACATGATAGCTATATAAAAATTACAGAAATATCAAAGTTTAATTTCTTCTTTTAATAATAAAGATCATCAAAATACCGTATGTTATAGTCCACTACATACTTTTTACGTGGTATTTCAAAACTATTCTCTATTACATCTCCATAAGGTCTATATTCAACTTGAAAACACTTCTTCAACACCCAATTGAAACGTGTCTAGTACTTAAACTAATGTCAAAGTAAATAGTGTCTTATTACCTCATCGTAAGGTGCCTTTGCGTCGGGAGTGAGGAGGTGTTTGTAGTTGTTGGCCAGTCCAGCGATGTCTTGACGGCCGGTAGACTTCAGGTAAGCTTCCATACGCTTGTTGTAGGGGAACACCTGTATAAATAAAATAATAATTAAAAATGTATAATTCTGCGCTCCAAAACGCAAATGACATGGTCTAAATGAATGCCATACCCAAATGGGACTGGCTACATATGCCTGTTGCATGTTGAACAACCTGTGGCTCCTAAAGATCAGGTGGCCTACCATGACGCGTGAGTAGTTCCGCCCAGGGAACGAGATCGCTCTATACGACTTATATAGCTCTGTCTCACAGCCTAAAGACTCACGCTTAAGACTTCATGGTAGGCCAACCAGGATTGGTGCCTTAACACAGGGCAGACCACAATGTACTTGGCGTGGCAGTCCCAGGACCCTGGCAGGCATTTGGCTCTATGGGGCATCTGTCAGATTGCTTAAAGCTCTTTTAGGCTGGCGTGGCACAAGACTCCTCGTCGCCAGGCCCTGGTTCATGATCAGATGGCGAGTCACCCATTACTCGCCGTCCACATGCAAAACAGATTTCGCACAGAGACAATTCTCTCACGTGACTTTACCATCAGTCCCGTTAATCCGGGTCAGCCTATAGATAATATTTACATTTCTAATGCAGACATGTCTTCAATAGATGAGTAATACGCAATAAAGATAATTTTATTGATAAGTGGATGCCCTTGAACTCAGATCATGTGTGTGTTTTGACCTGAAGTGCGTGCAGTAATCAATAGAAACCATGTGCCCATGTGTTATTGCCTTGATCAAAGTTCAGTCTCGTGTAAGTAGGCAACATATTTCTCATTTAGACAAGGTATTTTTAGTTTTAGACCCAGTTTGGTATTCATATTGAAGTAGCTAACACAGATGCATAGTAGAAGGTATACCGACCCCCAGTGCCGAAAATTTTAGTACATAGGCGTAAAGACGCTACGCTGAGACTAAGTTCCACTTCTTCGGTTTAACACATTCATAGCAGCCTCAAGTCCAAGACTTGAGGCTGAGTCAAGTTGCATAGATCACTCAGCGTACAGTCTGCGTCAAAGTGGGGTACCCCTCCCTTGAAAGCACCTATGTTCGTTAATTATGTATGTAGAATCTGTTTTAGTAGTTTCATGGGTTACAATAGTCTAAATTCCGGTCGCAGAGCAGAGGGAATTTGGTACATTGACCTCTTTACAGTACAGTGGTCACAAGCATTTTTCTATTAAGTAAAAAGAAAGAAAAATTATTTTATTTGACACAGACATGTACATACATTTAACAAGGACTAAAACTACTACTAAAAGGTACCCGAAATGACAGTATGTGATTATGCATACTATTGGTAAAAGGTTTACAATCCCTGAGGACGGCGGCCATTGCATCTCTGCAAGCGAGACTCATTATATTCACGCGGGAGTGACAGAGACAGATAATAATAGGTCAATGTTCGAAATTCCTCCTGCTTTGCGACCGGACTTTACAGCATCAATTTTTTGATTCTGTCATTTTTATACTCACACTAGTAGTAGCACCAATCTCAGCACCCATGTTGCAGATGGTAGCCATGCCGGTACAGGAGATGGAGTCCACTCCAGGTCCGAAGTACTCCACGATGGCGCCGGTACCTCCCTTCACGGTGAGAATGCCGGCCACCTTCAGGATCACATCCTTGGGGCTTGTCCAGCCTTTCAGTTGACCTGGGAGACAAATTGTGTTTTTGAGTGACCATTGATTTATCGGTGGATCTGGGAAGCCGGGAAGTAACTGAAATTCTTTTATTGTAAAAAAATATTACGTACAACGTAGACGCCAGCATATCAATCTACAGAGTTATGCTACTAAATCTTTAAATTTCCTCATTCGAATTTGAACTTTCTCCTTTTATGACAGTGATCGAAAAAATCCAAATAAGTCAAAGCTAAATAATTTATTTCAACTGGGCCATCCAAGAAGGAAATGGGATTGATTCTAAATCAAAACCCAATTTGATAGATTAGGGTAGGTTGGTGTGCTGGCGTCTGTATTATATGAAAATGCTTATTATGTTCTTCTGTCTCGTGGACTATGTGTATATAAATAATAATAAATCAACTGTGAATTCTAAGTATTTACCTTACTTATTCTTTTTTAGTTTTGGTATACAGGGTGTTTCTTTTAAATGGGCCAAAAGGGAGAAATCCTTATCCATAAGAGATACGGGAAAATTTTCTTAGGAACCTTTAGCTCTTTTTTGATGTTGACAATTTTGGCGTTTTTACTTTTTTGGTCAAGTGTGAGTTGTCCCCAAAAATGAGTAAAATTGACCAAATTTTTTTTTAATGTCTTTCGACTCTGTTTTATGTAAGGATCATTTCATTGTATCGGAAGAAAAAAATCGGGACGGCGGATGTTGGTCAAATTTAACAAAATATTTTTTCATACAAATTGTTTGAACAAAAAAAATTCCATTTTTTATAAGATGTTTTTTGGTTTAATGTCGTGTAAGGATCATTTCATTGTATGGGAAGAAAAATGTCTGGACAATGGAAGTTAGTCAAAAATACAGTAATGTTTCTTCTTACAGCATAAACACGTATTAGTACTCAGATTTGACCCACTTCTGTTGCCCATACATTTTCCTTCCCATACAATGAAATGATCCTTACATGACACTCAATCAAAAAACATCTTAAATAAGATTGATAATTTTATTTAAGATGTTTTTCCTTCATACAATTTGTATGAAAAAATATTTTGCTAAAGGACCACGGGCAGAAATATATGGAGACTGGCCCATCGTTCAACAGTGATGGAACCTATGCCAAATGAAAGCTTTGAGGATGTGATGCATTTCTTATTATGGCAGCTAAGTCGAATTCGAGCGCCAACAAGGTGATTTCGAGCATTGAAAACATATGCCCTTACCTAACCTAACATGTGGCAACATTCTCCTACTGATTTGAAACAGGTGTCATTCGAAGTGTGTAGTAGATACGATATACTTTTAGTATGGCGACATTCTTCAAATGTGTAAGGTTCACCTGGAATATCTGAAAATGTCAACCTAACCTAACCTGTGGCAACAATCTCCTACTGATTTGAAACAGATGTCAATCGAAGCGTGTGGTAGATACGATTTACTTTTAGTATGGCGACAGTCTTCAAATGTGTAAGGTTCACCTGGAATATCTGAAAATGTCAACCTAACCTAACTGTGGCAACATTCTCCTACTGATTTGAAACAGATGTCATTCGATGCGTGTGGTAGATACGATATACTTTTACTATGGCGACATTCTTCAAATGTGTAAGGTTCACCTGTAATATCTGAAAATGTCAACCTAACCTAACTGTGGCAACATTCTCCTACTGATTTGAAACAGATGTCATTCGATGCGTGTGGTAGATACGATATACTTTTAGTATGGCGACTTTCTTCAAATGTGTAAGTAAGGTATACCTGGAATATCTGAAAATCTAACCTAACCTAACCTGTGGAAACATTCTCCTACTGATTTGCAGTATGGAACACCGAGTGGTTTTAGTCAGTCGAGTCTGACATGCCTCTTCCGTGTTCTCCACGCTGACAACACAACAAGCCCATGAGGGTTTCCACACTTAAAAATAGGTGGGTTAGTTAGGTTCGTTTAAGAAAAGCCTAGGAATCCCAGGTAAAACCCACACGTCTGAATATGTAGCGATCATAAAAATATGTCTTATCCACTACACGCTTCGAATAACACGTGTTTCAAATCAGTTTTTTTTTATCGTGGTAAAATCATCAAATGAGGCCTCCCACCCCGGGCAGGGCAGAAGGGTCTGTCAAACTTGTACTGACTAAAATCCACGGTGTCCTTCAATAGTCCTTTATGTTCCGGGGTCACGGTGATTAAAATAAGTCCCTGGCAGGCTTCGGCCCTCCGTGAGGGGGCCTCGTCATTGTGCTGACTATCTTTGAGTCGTCGACCCGGGCATGGTCCACGGTCGGACAGCGAGTTGCCCTTTACTCGCTGTCCGCATGCCCACGCCTACTGTGTCCTCCGGGCGATCTTCACAGGTGGCACCCAGGCGTATCTTTCTTCCCTATCCGACACAGGTACCTCCTGAACGAAGCCAGGTCTTTCCAGCCACTCCTCAAAGAGGGGTCTTACCGTCGCGATTGCGGTGTGCCCGAACCTCGGTTGTTTCAAATCAGTTGGAGAATATTGCTACAGCCTTCTTAGGTTAGGTTGACATTTTTACGCTTCGAATGACACCGGTTTCAAATCAGTAGGAGAATGTTGCCACAGTTAGGTTAGGTGGACATTTTCAGATATTCCAGGTGAACCTCACACATTTGAAGAATGTCGCCATAGTAATAGTATATCGTATCCACTACACGCTTCGAATGACACCTGTTTCAAATCAGTAGGAGAATGTTGCCACATGTTAGGTTAGGTAAGTGCATATGTTTTCAATGCTCGAAATCACCTTGTTGGCGCTCGAATTCGACTTAGCTGCCCTAATAAGAAATGCATAACATCCTCAAAGCTTTCATTTGGTATAGTTTTCATCGCTGTTGAGCGATGGGCCAAAATGCGCATGGTCCTTTGACCAACTTCCACCGTCCCGATTTTTTTCTTCCGATACAATGAAATGATCCTTACACGAAACAAAGTCGATTGGCTTTAAAAAAAATTTGGTCAATTTTACTCATTTTTGGGGACAACTCACACTTGACCAAAAAAGTAAAAACGCCCAAATTGTCAACATTAAAAAAGAGCTAAAGGTTCCTAACAAAGTTTTCCCGTATCTCTTATGGATAAGGATTTCTCCCTTTTGGCCCATTTAAAAGAAACACTCTGTATATGTTTTGTTAGTACTTAAACATTGCAATACGATATAACAGAAACTGCCCCGCCTCTTTGTTTGTTATCTATTAGCTTTTTGTATTTTATTACGTTTGCTGCACAGCAATTTGTCATAATTTACTCCTTTATCTGTCTTATTATAATGATAGCACTTATTTTGACAGATTAGGCAACTCGGTATTCCCATGGTGCAATTTTGAAATCTAATATAACAGGCTGAATATGCCAATATCTCTAGTTTTAAATCAATTATTTTATTCATTCATCATGTTTAGTTATTAGGGTGTATAAACTTCACGATTGCCGAGTTTTGCTTGATAATTTATACTTGAAACACTAAAGCTAAAGCCTCAACTGCCGGATCAGTAAGACATCAGCTTATTAAAATATATCATGAAAAGACCATAAAATTCTAACCTTTACTTCATAGGGAATTTCTTATATTTTAGTCATAATTACATTTTAGTCTGCAATAACTTAGTTGCCTAAGTATATGTTTATCTTCTTTGTGAATCCATGTAGACGAGCCAACTTTCTTTGCCAAATTAAGAGCCAAATATAAATTGTGCAATTTTTTTATATACTTACATTGTTATATACTTTTTGACTTTCTATTGACCTTGATAGATGATAGAAGTTTTTCATATGAAATAAATTAAAGTCAAATCAAAGGCTTGTAAAATTACCAGCGTCGGCCACCGGAACTTCGAAAAACCCCCGGATGATACAAGAAAAAAGTGCGTGTCCTTATCCCAATCAATTTATTTTCTCCATACACTAGCTATGCAATAATACATAAACGTTTAAGGCTTCGGATAGTAATATTCTATGTAATATCACCTAACTATACAATAATATCGTTATCATTCCTAGTTATCGGGTAGCTTCCGCACATCGTCACATTTTGTTTGATTTCTCGTGGCGTCGGAATAATTCGTCACTTTCATGTTAAGTAGCTCTAAGCCGGTAATGCCTTATGTAAATATTGTTTATGTAACTTTTGATTTGGAGTAAAACCTTATTGAGTCAACAAGGTCATACTGTGTTTAGTTTTCTTGTAAAAAGTTCCATTATCTTTAAAATGCTACTTTTGGGCTCCCCAGAAGTAGGTTGATACACTAGCGAGTATGGAATCATATACTCGGAATGGTTCCGAGATAGCTCCTTAAATTATAGCGAGATTTGAATTAATTTAAAATTAACAGTTAAACCTTTTAAATGGCACATGTTTTTTATTCTTAACTAGTTATTAAGTACTCAAGATCGCACACAATAGTAGTAAGTTATTCCATACTTTTGCTCGTGAGTGTATTTTTACTAAGCTAAATTTTTTAAGAGCTGGAACGATCTTTTTTAAATGTTATTCACGCCTATAAAATCTAAATAGTAAATAAGTAGCAATTCACAAATGGTTACTGCCAACTATTTCATGTTATCTATCATTGCTTTATCATGAGTCGAGATAAAAACAAACACACGGAGTTGTTTATTTTGGAAATATTTTTACTTCGTTATGAATATGATTTCTTCTCATTTTTCTGGAAGTCTACAGAGAAAAATTGCCAATTTTTTCATTTTAATTTAAAGAGTCAACAAGATACTCTATAATACTCAATTCTGAATATAAAATTATCTGCACTATAATATGACCAAAGCTAAGTTGTAAGAATATACTTACATGTTAGATTCTAAATAATTATTATACCAATGTCTAATAAATAATTGAACAATCTAAAATGGACTGATTTAAATACGCGAACATCGATCGCTGACCACGTGACGAGCATTTTACAAATTGTATCAATTAAATGCTCTGCGTAGTAGATCTAGCATTTATTTAGATGTACATTATTTATGTGTATATATGTATAGTATACAGTATATTCATGTTTATGTCTCTTTGTATACACGTGTGACATACTCACGTGATGCCTCGAGGGTTCAGACGAGATCATTCTGGCCATAGACATAATTGTTTTTCAATACTTATGTAAATCAATATGTTATGCTAGAAATAGTTTTCAGCTGTTTAGCTATGCTTCATCTAATTGATCTTTACTTATGCCATACAAAGAAACGATTACATTTCTTGTATGTTTGTTTGTAATTTGAAAATTCGAAACTTCATTACTTTACATTTAAAGTTATTTTTATTATGTTTATGTATTGTATTTTATTTATGGACCGGATGAAAAGTATAAGAATAAAAGATGGAGAATCAATGGTATTTTTGGTATAGCAGCTCTTTAGAAACCTTCTGTTGTTATGGCCTTCTACATTACAAGACCTCTATCTAAGAGGACATTGTAAACGCACTTCGTAGTGTTAATTGATTTATATTTATCGCTCAAGTGCTGATGGATATGCCTACTCGTTTTATTAACTATTAAAAATATATATTTCGTCTTTATTATATTGTAATTAAGTACAAATTAAGAAAAACTATTTCTACTAGACTATCTACACGAATGAAATGGTTTCCTATAACTTCTTTTTTCATGGCATTTTCTCATAAAACAACATAAGGTGTTCCAAAGGTCACATTTTATAGCAAAATTGTTGCAATATCAGAACAAAAATTCGTTGCAACAAACGCATCGCAGAATCTATTATACTTCGTAATTGAATTCTCGTTTTTTATATACAACACGTAACGTAACTCCCACTTTTTAAATGTTCCTACTGCAATTTTTTATTTCTATTGGGTTCCGTACGAAAATAATATTATCTATACTAATATATAAAGCTGAAGAGTTTGTTTGTTTGTTTGAACGCGCTAATCTCAGGATCTACTGGTTGGAATTGCAAAATTCTTTTTGTGTTGGATAGTCCATTTATCGAGGAAGGCTATAGGCTATATAACATCACGCTATCACCTATAGGGGCGGAGCAGTAATGAGAAATGTTTCAAAATCGGGAAAATGTATTCCTTTTTTAGAGCTTCCGTTGCGTGCGCCGAGTAAACGGTTAGAGTTTCGCAAAAATTATGTACTACGGAATTATTCCTCATAAAATTTTCTAAAATAAAGTCCGCGAGAGCATATATCTATCTTTAAAGGTTAAGTCACTATAACCTTTTTTATGGGAACCAAATTTGTTTTAGAGTAATGCATTATTTGCGAAGGTGTTTTCATTAACATGATATTAATCCTTATCCAAATAAATACGTTAATCATCACAAGCATTTAATTTTGAACGAAATTGCCCTTTACATCATTTGATTTCAATGAATATCTTAGGAGATATCACAGTTTCAAAATAATACCGCGACAAAATAATGACGGTCTGGCACAATTGCGTCGATAAAACCTCTTTAGGCCGGTCAATATCGACATCAAACATTGCAAACGTGCATGTTACTACCATTTTGTTATAATTTGCAACCCTGAATACCCTGTGCTTTCAATTCAGTAGTTTTTGCGTGTGTATCTCATGAACCGTGATAGCTAGAGATTTGAAATTTTCACATGTGATGTACATCTGTTGCTGCTATAACAAAACATACTAAAAACCAGAATACAATAAATATTAAGGGGGCTCTCATTGGTCGCGGGACTTATTTCATTACCGTGACCCCGGAACATAAAGAGCTATTGAAGGACACCATGGATTTTAGTCAGTACAAGTCTGACAGTCCCTCCCAGCCCGGGGTGGGAGGGCTCATTTGATGATTTTACCACGTAAAAAAAGGAGGGCTCCCATACAAAAAACGTGGTTTTGTTGCTGGTTTTTGAAGATGTTATAAAATAATGTAATGTTTCGGAGGCTGTTTCTCACGAACCGTGATAGTTAGATAGGTTACATTTTCACAGATGATGGGTGTCTATTGCCGCTGTAACAATAAATACTAAAAACTGGTTAAGTGCGATTTTGATTCGACATTGACATTGACAGAACAGGGTTATCAGGGTTGCAAACTTGGGTGTTAAATACTCTAAGCTCTAAAGGGACCTAACAACATATAAAAGAATCGTAGTTACATGCGCGCTTGCAATGTTTGGTTTTTAATGTCGATATTGACCGGCCTACTTTAAGGAGCGTTTGGAAAGGCTACGGGCTGCGTCCTCACCTTCAGTCTGACGCAGTCCTACCGGTTTTCGTTTTTTTCGTTTCAGGAGGTAGGTACCTCAAGATTCAGTGGCAATTAAGGGGAATGGTTAGCAGTCGGAATGCGCGAGGGAAAAGACATCCTCTACCTCTCGCCCCAGCCACCACTGAAGATACCCACGACGTCGGAAATAGCGCTCTTCAAGGGAACTGATGGAGACGGGACTATAGGACCAAACTCCTAACATGACGCGGGTGAAACCGCGGGCAGAAGCTAGTTTTAAATATCTCATATCGTGTGTAAAAGATAAGCCGAAATATGAACACGTGAAATGCAAGTAAATTGTGTGGTAGACACCATTAAACAATAATTCGAAGAACCAACCGCGACTTTTTGTTCCCCATCAATTGCATGGGTCGGTAAAAACTATATGTCACCATCATAGCATTCAACGGTCTCTGGGACAAAGTCACCCCAGTGAGTCTGGGGGCCTGGCCTTAGTGACGTCTGAGGTGACTACTGTTATACAAAATCTATGGGGGAATAATATTTTGTCAGCTTTTAAAAGTATGTGTCCACTTCCTTATGAAAAGCTGTTGATAAACAAAATATCTGAGATAGCACAGATTTTTGGCCAGGAATCAAAATAGTCTAAGTATAGAAATAATTTTGTTATACTCATATATTAAGTTTTGACCTATAATTTGTGAGAAGTGTGCGTAGAATATTAACTAAATACTGCTCATAAATACTGTTACTAAAATTGAAGACTACAAAAAATAATAAAATAAAGACTAACGACTAACATACGACGGCTATTACTTCTCACCAAATTGTCTTACATGAGGGTTATCCGACTTCATAGTTTCCTCTTGTGGCCTGTGTGGCGGTTTTCCTGGGAATAATTATGTCTAAAACTGAACAAAAATAATTAAAATAAAGTAAAAAATACTTGACGGGGGACCTCCGAAAATCGATGTTTGTAATATTCTTCAAATGGGATTAGAATAATATTCTTTATTAAAAGACGACATATCATGTCGTCGTTTCAAAAGGCATGACGACGGTATTAATAAATCTATTTAGTCTACCGGTTAGAGTATTGAAAATTAAACCTGTTTTTTTTTTGAATCAATGAATACTTCAAAAAAAAGTTGAAACGCATTAAAACTCGCTCGGACTCGTGACGCAGTAAAATTAAGCCAAGACGCGTAAAGTGTATTTTAGAAGAAAAAAAAATTGTTCAAGTATTTTTATTAACGGACAGACGGACTTATTCGATATTTTTAGTCATCCTGTCTATCCATCTGAAAAGGCCATAAATTGTAAAAACATTATAATTAATATGCTCATCATTCAATCAGCTAAGTCCCAATGATTGCGGAACCCTAGAAAGTTCTTTCGCCCACTACTTATTGACTGTGGCAGTTTGGCGCCTCGCCACGCGAGTCTTACCAAGCTATTTTTATCACAAACTACATGTGTATGTGTATAAATATAGATAACAGAACAATTATCTATGCTATGTGCAAACTTTTTTCATTGCAACCAAACTAGTACAAACCAGTTATCTTCAGAAAATATTGGTAAATGTACCTATTGATTGTTCGCACTTCAGTTGGGGTATTTGTTCAGCATTTACCTTCTTTGAAAATACTTTATTAAATTGTAATAAAGTTGATTTTGCATTAGCAAAATAAGTCGAATTTCTACACAAATATGACAGTAAGAAAACATTCGTATAATTTTTGGTACTCATTTTAACTGAAAGTGTTTTTCTGAATTGTGCAATATTTACATAACGTCACTCTGATTATAATCAGTTAGCAATTTGAAGTGATTTATTTATCTTACAAACAGTGAGATTACTTAATTACTCATTACAAATATTACAATTGATAATGTCAATGTGAAATAATGAAACGGATATTATCTTATTATTTGTCGAAGATTTTGTGGGAACGAAAAACGTGACTATTCTAAATATAAAATTGTACATTCCATTCATGAATGCGTATTTTTGAATGCCGTAATATTCTATGAAAATTATTGCATAGTCTGCACCAACGGTTCTAAAAGATAATATTTGATGGTTGGCAAGAAAAGGTAAAATCGAGAAATAATCCATATTTATGTGGCCTATGGCATGGTCATGAAATAGTAGTATCTTAATAATATTATTAAAAGCGAAATTTTGAGAGGACGGGTGTGTGTGTGTGTGTTTTTTGCAAAATACTTGACGGATTTTGATGAAATTTAGTTTACCATTTTACAACCTCGATTAACACAGGATAGTTTTTATCCCGATTTTTTCTTCCCGTGATATGACTGTCGAGTAGTAGCGGGCGAAGCCGCTGACAGCAGCTAGGAGTCTTAACGAGAATTCATTTTTCATGTAGTTCTGATCGTAGATGTGATCTTAGCAGGTATAAAAAGTCACGTTTTCCACAAATATATCGGTGTGAACATATGTAACAGCCATGTAAGGCAGACAACCGTTAATAATAACCAGCTATTACTCTTCATTACCGGCTACTCGAGTGACGCGATATTAAGTTTCTTTACAAGGCCCTCACTAACACTAAGTGACACCTAAATGATACGCTCCATTGAATCTTCACCGTTCGGCTCAGCGTCTAGAGTTGAAATTCCAACAAAGCAATTATGTTTAGGTATCGCTCATTGTTAGTGAAAACTGGCGATAGTCATTTAAATAGCGATACTAAAATGGAGAGTTTGCATAATATATCTATTGTTCTATTAGTTTGCCAAAAATGGTATCATTCAGGTTACAAAGAAAATCAATAAAGTTTGGCAAGTGTTGTTCAGTTTCAGAATTATTGGATTTTGAACTTTCAGTACTTTCATTTAGGTGTTATTTTCCTCGTCTAGTGTTAGTGAGCAGGGGCAAAATAGTATTCCTTTATTCCCCAGTGGCCAATTGGGTCCTTTTATATACAGGGTGTTTCTTTTAAAATGGCAAAAAGGGAGAGATCCTTATACATTAAGAATACGGGAAAACTTTCTTAGGAAACTTTAGCTCGTTTTTGATGTTTGACAATTTTGGCGTTTTTACTTTTTTGGTCAAGTGTGAGTTGTCCCCAAAAATGAATAAAATTGACCAAATTTTTTTTTTGAATTCCTATCGACTCTGGTTCAGGTGAAGGATCATTTCATGTGTATCGGAAGAAAAAAATCGGTCGGCGGAAGGTGGTCCATATTTAGCAAAATATTTTTTCAATACAAAATTGATGAAGGAAAAAATTAACCAATTTTTTTTAGAATGTTTTTTGATTTAGTGTCTTGTAAGGATCATTTCATTGTATGGGAAGAAAAATGTAATGAGCAACAGAAGTGGGTCAAATCGAGTAACTACTACTACGGTTTAATGCTGCAAGACAAACATTAACTGTATTATTGACTAACTTCCATTGTCCATACATTTTCCTTACCATACAATGATGATCCTTACAAGCACTAAATCAAAAACATCTTAAAAAAATGGGAAGTTTTTTCGCATTCATACAATTGGTATGAAAAAAATGTTTGCTAAATATGACCAACTTTCCGCGTTCCCCGAGGTTTTTCGTACGATACAATGAAATATCCTTTACATGAAACAGAGTGATGGGCATTAAAAAAAAATTTGGTCAATTTTACCTCATTTTTTGGGGACAACTCACAATGGACAAAAAGTAAAAACGCCAAAATGTCAACAGCAAAAGAGCCTAAGGTTCCTAAGAAAGTTTCCCGTATCTCTTATGGATAAGGATCTCTCCCTTTTGGCCCATGGACAAAAGAACCCCTGTATAACGTGTCTGCACTTTTCTACATAAAACTTTAACTGTGCAAAATGGGTTTTTACAAAAAAAGAAAATTGCTTTGTTGTCGTTGAATATACCTCAATTAGTCATAACACATAGGTCAAAACCAAAGCTAGGCATTTCTATACAACGAAACGTAATCACTTGCTCTTGGCATAATATAAACAAAAGATGTCTATAAAAACCTTTCTAAGAACCTATTTAGACACACCTGAAATAAGTCACTTACAGTGAGTTTGACACCGATCCCCTTGGGGCAACTTCAGTTCCCAAGGAAGGGTGCCATTAGTCGCCGGAGTCGGCACACACCAACACCTGTTATGCCAAATAAGGTGATGATGTGAGTTTGGAGAAATAACGTGATTTAAATTTGTTTGTTGTTACGTGATGGACTTGTGAAGTAAACGTGATTAAGTTTTGGAGAAATAAGGTGATGATGAATTGAAAGTTGGAGGAAGTTACGTGATGACTTGGAGAAAATACGTGTGATATTTGGAGATAGAAGTAACGTGTCAGACACTTGGAGAAGAAAGTAACTCTGAAACTGGACCAAATACCACGTGTGAGATTTGGGGGGAAGAAGGTAAACGAGACTGGGTGAAATAAACGTCGCGCGTTAGAAGAAGTAACGTATGATATTTGGAGAAGTAGTAACAGTGTGAATATTAAAGACGTAACGTGTGATATTAGGAAGAAGTAAAGCGGAGAGACTTCTCGTTCAGGGGGGACGGTCTATCATGGTTGTCAAAATGGTTGTTTCTTTCCCCATTCTCAAATCTCACATGTCACATTTCAATATCAAGATAATTTTGGTGATCTCCATAATACTACTATATAGAAACAAATCGAAAGTCTTATCTCGTCAAACTACTAACTCGTTTATGCAAGAGCCTACTAGTAACCTATTTTTCACAATATTTTTTTATGTGTTACACAGTTACACAATTGGTAAGGAAATTCTAAACTTAGCAGATACCAATTAAAGATTTGATTTTTTTGTCCTAGTATGCCTACATTAAGAACTACTATCTAAATGAAAGGAACATTGGTGCCTATGTTATTATTTCCTCTATTCTTGGGTGTTGTTAACCAGATGTATGAATGTGGAAGAATCAAAAAAATAAAGGAACACACCGCGTTAACTTCTCTGACAAAAAAGCCTGAGATATTAAATGATTACTGACCAAATGCAAAGACCCACCAAGACCACCACCGTTGGGTTTTGTGGGAGGTCAGTTCGATCATGAGCAAGGCCGGGGAAGGCATAGTTCTCCAGGATGATCTGATGGATGATACCGGAGCCTGGCTTCCAGAAAACCGGACGGCCGACTTAGCGCCCGCGGTCTCCACGAACTTGTATACTCTTTGTTGGATGTCCTAGGAATATTTAGAAGGTTCGCTTGTTTTTTTTTTCTGCTAAACTATAAGTAATGGTGAAGTATTGAGGTAGTTAAAAACAAATGAATTTGTGTTTTTTAGAATAGTTAAAAATATTACACGGCATTGTTTAGATTGGTTGCGTGTAATATTTTAACATCTACCTCACACACACATTGATCCAGAAAAATGGATCAGATTGGTTTGAGATAAGAATATTTAATTTCTGGCGATGGTTTCCTATTGCGTGTTTGAGTACAGTCAAAAGCCCTACCGATTTTTAATAGGAAGTTAGTTTACTATACAGAGTGTTTCTTTTAAATGGGGCCAAAAGCGAGACATCCTTATCTATAAGAGATTACGGAAAACTTTCTTAGGAACCTTAGCTTTTCCTTTTTATGATACTGATCATTTTGGCGTTTTAAATTTTTTGCGTCAAGTTTGAGCTGCCACAGCATATGAGTGGAATGACCAACATTTTTTTTAATGCTGTTGCCCTATTTCGTGTAATGATCATTTCCTTGTATCGGAAGAAACAAAAATCAGGAAGTCGGAGTTGGTCAAAATTTAGCAAAATATTTTTCATACAAAATGTATGAACGAAAAAAAAGAAAAAAAAAAAAAAAAAAAAAAAAAAAAATACCAATTTTTTATGATGCCCTTTTTATTTAGTTGTCTTTGTAAAGATCATTTTCATGTATGGGAAGGGAAAAATGCCCGACAACAGGAAGTGGTTAAATCTTATGAAATACTGACACTGTTAACCTTTTAAGTATGGACGTGGAGTCTCACAGCTACTCGTGTTTTCGTTTTTCTTAGTTTCCCCTAATTCCCCCCATTCCCCGCGATTGGGCGGCTCAGTGCTTTGTTTTAGTGTTAAACACTACCCACGACGAAGAGTTTGTGTCTTCCGATGAATATCATGTAAGTGTCTTCCGATTCCCCCCTGATGAATATCATGGAAGAAATGACCATTCAAAAATTGCCCGAAGCGGTCAGGCTACACGTCCATTGTTGCCCTAGATATATTGTTATAAGGGCGATTATGTTTTTTTCGATTTTTGTGCAAAGTGTCAGGAAAACAGTAAAAAACGATAGTTCTAAATCATAACGACGTTACGAGTGTCTGTTCGGGCTTCCCCGAAAAACGTTGTGTAGGAGATTCATCTTTCGAACAAAAAGTCGTGAGTTGTTGGTAGCTTCGAATCAGTCTGAATGAAGAGAATACTGAAGATTTTTGTATTGGCGTCTGAACTGATACAAAAATCATGAAAGTGGCAATATGACGATCCGACCCCCGCGAAAAAACATAGGAGACTATCCATGTTTGTGTTGGGATGCACCAAACCTATGTGCTAAAACCTTTGTGCATCGGACTGCCAATAAAGAAGAAGGATCACGACCCATACAAATTACCCCAGTCCTGATTACAAAGTGAAGTAACGTATGTTAAAAAAAAGATAAAAATGGATAAAAAAATACGGCAAATTCCTAACTTTAGTTTTTACACCTTCATGTGGAAAACTGGTTTTAAAAGTAGTTCGGCGCTGTTATGAAAAATTCGTTCATACGTATTAGAACCGATTTTTAAAAATTCTTTTTTCTGTAAGGATACCCCCCAAGGGAGCACACTGCCCTGATAAAGTCAGGTATCTGGTTTCCGTGTGGTCCTGGCCCGAAATGAAACGCGAAATGAAATGAAATTCTCAAAAATAAAGTTTTATTTTTTGTCCAATAAAGGTACTTTTTAATAATTACATTTATTTCGTTCAATAACAGATCATATGACGAGCCTGCCGGGGATTCGCGGGGACAGTCTTCACTGGTAACCGCGGCCCTGCTACATAAAGAGGGATATTGAAGGGTCACAGGGATTTAGGCAGTTACAAGCTGACAGACGACATAGGATGATTATACCGCGCAAAAAAAAAAAAAAAAACAACTGACGATTACTTACATCTTTATTATCGCGATTATGAAAAAGTGAGAATAATAAAAAGAGAAAAATTAAAAATAACTCATTTTTAGCATTCCGTAGCCAAATGGCAAAAAACGTAACCCGAATTCGTCTGTTGTCATAGGGCACACCACTTTGTGTGTAAAAGCTATGCCGTTGAAACTTGCGAAAGTAGAGGTAAATGTGTGTCCCTCCACCCTAAAATAAGAGAAGATAAAACAAAAAAAAAATTAATAGTATTCAAAGTATATTGGATTTTTTACTTTGAATACCACTGATATTATTTTAATATAATAACACTCTATATTTATGTATATAAGAGGGCGGATTTGGTGGTGATAGGATTAAAAAATGAGTGGACTGGGAATTTAAGGATTACTACAAAAAAAAAACATTTTTTTTTCTATTTTGTTATAATCACAATACACACGTTACGATGAATTTGGACAGGACATTTGTTGCAACAATAGCGAGCGAACCCAAAGTTAGTTTCCGTCATTTTCTCAGCATTCATTTATTATTTCTAATACCTTACAACTGGTGCAAAAAAAAAACCTGCCCTTTCTTTCTTCGGGCTGGTTCCAACCAGCCCCAAATTAAAACATAAACTCATAACATGGGAACATACCCCATTGTCTTACGCCATGTATACAAGAAACAAACTGTGTTCAACCACGGTATTATCCTTTCATTTGGCTATTAACAGCTTCGCCTTCCGCGGTCGCGTCGCTATCGTTATCGTCTCTCTCATTTGTGATTAAGTAGAGTGAAACGACCTCATGTCGACCACTGTATCTCGTACCTTTTCTGATCAAAAAGGCAATAAATCAAAAGAACAACAAGAGAGTTGAAAAAACAAATAATGGAAGTACAAAAATGAGCTTATTTTGAGATTTTACTTTCATTTCTTCAGGATTCTGGAGATGACGTTTATGGAGCCGCCGAGACCTGAATTATAGGACAAGGGACTAGCTTGGCGCTTTTCAAACCAAAAAAGAAGTATTAAAATCGCGTTCCATAAATATCGTAAGAACGCATTTTTCATTACAGCCCACTGAACGAATTTCGAAGCAATTTTTTCATATGAGTTGTAAAAAATTGAACTTAGAAAATATGCCATCTTTTTAATACGTGGGGCAATTTTATCCGTCTTCTTTAAGTTATTAGACTGTTTCAACTTTTTTAGTATTGTTAACTGAAAGTAGGTGTTGTTTGGTTTTGGTTTTCTTATATATATATTTTGGCGAAAAAAAAATACGGGTGGTGTATAGTAATTAGTTTAGCTGTTCTTAACACCCCTAAAAATATAAACTAGCAGGTTTTAAACTGAAAAGTGCCATAATTTTAGAATTTTTTTAATATTTATAATTCTTGACATAAAAGTTGATTATATAAGAAAGGTATCTTTATTGCCTAAAATAGCATAACTTTAATATTCAATAGGTTTTAAAGCGACTTACATCAAAATTTCCCCCAAAAAAAGGGGATGTGCATTTGATTTTATAGGAGCCGTGAGACTCCACGTCCACGGTAGTGTTAAGAAAAAATGACGTCCAACTTAAAGTTAATACGACTTTATGACTTGTTGAAGAAGAAAACATTACTCGTACTTTTGACCAACTTTATGTTCGAATTTCTGCCCATACAATAATATAATCGTTACATGAAGTAAGTCAAACAGCATAATAAACACAAAGTATTTTTTTCGTTCATACATTTTGTATGAAAAAAATATTTGCTAATTTGACCAACTTCGCCGTCACGATTTTTTTCTTCCGATACAATGAAATGATCCTTACATGAAACAGGAGTTCGGAAAGGCCATTAAAAAAAATTTGGTCAATTCACTCATTCTGCGGACCAGCTCACACTTGACCAAAAAAATTAAATCACCAAAATTTTCAGTATAAAAAAGAGCTAAGGGTTCTAAGAAAGTTTCCCGTATCTCTTATGGAATGCAGATTTTCTCCCTTTTGGCCCCATTAAAAGCAACACCCTGTAAAGCCATAGCTATGAAGTCATATCTAGAAGAGTTTTAATTTTAATAAAAAACGATAATAGTGTCGTTTCATTACGAATAAATTGTATCCTATTTTGTTTCTTAATTTTAGCGTAAATGGCAACTACTTATCAAGGTGAAAACCAGCCAGATTAGCTATAAAGTGTAAATCATGAAATTATCTATAAACCGGTTTTTATGTACATGCAAATAAATGGACGGTGTTAAAAGTTGGGATTGTGAATTAGACTTTTCGATACACAGTTCTCAATGGTAAACTCTAGCCTGAAGTCAACAAACTTGCTAATAAATGAGAACTGATATAGTAAAATCACAAGTAGGTAGTGACTAATTTTCACATCTTTCCAAAAGGTAAGGTATTAATAAAAATGGTATGTTTTACATGTTGGATGTACATTACTTCTATCATGGATTGAGTAGCAGCGTAGAGGTACAAAGACATTACATTTTAACAGAATTAAATCTGTTTTGATACCTAAACTAACAACTCTGTGCATACTGTATTGTACATGTTGTGGGAGTTCTTGTTTTTTTTTTTTTTGGAGTATTATGGTCCTTTTCTTTTTCATTCCGATTCCAATCAAATGTTTCTTCAAATAAGTGGAAACAAGTCCAAACTTTTGGAAATATGTGCTGTCTATCAGAGAAAGGTGATTTGTTATTGGATCGTCCTTTCGAGATTATATCGCTTACAAACTAACCAGACATAATGAAGGCCTTTGCCCAGCAATTGGAAAGGAAGGCAAAGAAAAAAACTTCAGAATACCAGCTCGTAGATTGCTATCGCATTGGATGGTCGGAGGGCGGCAAACACGCGGACGGCCTTGATGAGATGAAACTGTAACATGGCCATCTGGGCCGGTGGCTCCTTTGCATGGCACCCCCGTCGGGACGTAGAGCAGGTAGCTTGTTAACGCTCGACATCCTGTTTAGAGATTGGGATTGAAAGGTCTTTAACGGTTTGCTTAAAAAATGGATTATTTAAAATTATCAGGATTCAAACTTTCTGCCACACCCACTCTAGTTTTTAAATTTGAAATTGATTTAAACCAGCCAGTCAAGCAAAATAGTTTTTGTACAAAAAAATTCTGTTCTCGGCCAATTTTTATTATTTCATGATTATAAGAATACAAAAAGGTACTGTTCTACATTAACAGTTTATTAATACTTATATTAAGTTAATAAAATATAATGTTATTAAACTTCTATTAAGTTTAATAACTATAATGTTTACAGGCCAGCAAAACAACGACATAAAAAAATATGTTATTGGACTGTCATTGATAGAATTAATAATAATCCCTTCAACTATATGACGTGTTGTTTACAACCATTTTATGCTGGAGGAACACATTATTAATCATATTGGTTTTTACTTTCATGAAATTTTGAATTCAAGACATACCGGAAAATTTCTTGAATAGGTATTATTCGCATTCATGTAGATGTAGGTAGACACTACATGTGGAAAGGATGATTATCCTTGAAGAAGCGTTCACATGCTCACTGCTTATCTGTTGTCTAATGAGTTGGCTTAATTTTCCTTAGTTTCAATTATGTAACAGTTCATGTACCCTGTCCCTAGAGTACAATCACTTTCTCAGACAAATCATGTCCCTCCTAACCTCTTCTTCACAACTTCCAAGTTCTTCGGCAGCCTGCTCGTATGGGGCAGTGTCTTCGGGTCGCGAAACCTCGCATCGCCACTACACACACCTCGTGAAACACTCAGAACACAACTGTAGCTCTAACAATCCGCTTTTCGTTATGAAATGATTACATAACAACATCTTATTAATCACTGTTATCACTGAAAAAAAACACTTGAAATATCACTTTTTAGCGGTGCTACGTACATTTGCGCGCAGCGGTGAGCGGGGACACGCTAACATCTTTGCTGGATTCTCCAATAACGACAACGCGTGTCCTTGTAACCTTGAAAGAAATAAAAACTACGTTTCAATTCCTGAAAATGTTACACACTACCTCATCAACCTGGTCTCGTTACTAATTTTCCATAACTGATATCCTGATAAATGTATTTAATCGTAACCCCGGTTACTCATACGGCTTATTTACGTGACCTGATTGACCCATCCATTCAATAGATGGTTTATCAGGATTTAATAATACTCTTATTGGTCGTAAATAAACGGTGAATGAATTGTATACAGATACAAGTTTATAAGATTGTCAAAGATATTCGTTAAAAATACCTCTAAAACTGGAATTAATTAAAAAAACTTGCCTGTCCATGCAAAACTCTAATACAGTGATTGAGCCATGGGTTCCCGGACTTCACAGAATCATTGAGGTTTTTTAAACCACTTAACGTTTACCTGTTCGGAGGCAACATGGATTTTCTAAAAAGTAAAAAATTAAATGCTTTTTATTAAACTGATCGCAAAACACCACTAAAAATTAACACGCTCCACCCTGCGGTCGCAGGATGGCCGGGCGTTACTCTCCACCACTGCGTCCGCAGGATGGGCCGGCGTTTTGCTCACTGTGATCTTGAAGTTGACGTTTTAAATCTAAAGTTACACCTATCCAAAAATTTGGTTTATTTGTGGAGTTTGACGCCCAGCGCAAAAGATCAAAGAAACGATTTTTTGTCTAGAAGATTTACAACTATGAATCATTTGACTCGGTTGCGCATTGGTCCTGAAAATCGACTGCTGTGCAGGTGTCGCGGGTTCAATCCATGCACTTAACAATTGTGAATGATCTGCAAGTAGTTGCCAGGTCTGGTGTTTGCTGTATGTGAGTTCCATGTTTGTAAATGGAACAAAGACGCAGGAAAATTGGGGGCAGGCGTTGATCAAAACAAATAAAGACATTTATTATGGTGTCAGGAACGGGAGGAGAATGAGTGACGATTAAATTGTTATAAAAGGTTTTTTATTAAACGGCACATAAAAGAAAAAGTAACAAGGTAATTAGAATCTTGTTACTTTATTCTTTGATAATACCTGTAAATAGCTGCAAAGTTCAAGCAAACACAAGTATTCAAAAATCCTAAAAGGGAAATTTTAATTTAAGGCTTGCATCCCTTTACGTTCCGTTTTACAATCCCACTATGTTAGTACGAAAGTCAGCTTAATCTTCGAATTTTAGATTATAAATGGGATGTAATTTATACCCAGCCTTCAGTAGTTTGATAAATTAATATTCTTACCGTGATAACGGGAAATGTTCGCTTATTCGTTCCAACAGTTCAGTTGACGTTTTGAACGTTTTGACGTCCACTGATGTCAAACAAAAATTCAAATGTCAAAATCATGTAGTTGTGTGGAGACAGATAAACCTATGTTTCTATGTATATAACGAAACAAATATATGGTTATTCATGCATGCGTTGTTTTATGTATGCACAACAACAGTTCAAATCATCAATTAAGGAAACAGTTTGTTTAAATGCGACTGTCTACCACAAGTACATAAAAGCATACTAACCACTGTGCTTATTAATATCCTCTACTTTGAGTTCTAGATCATAAGCACTTCATTTTCACTTCCCCAGGAACGGATCTAAAACATATCTAAAACTTAGCTAAATTACTGTAAGTTTTCGTTAATTTTATCACTTTGTTCAGGAAATAGAAGGCATTGATGAAGACGGGGCCCGGCGTTCCGTTTATATACGAGGAGGGAAGGCACAACGAGCGTTGTCTCAGCAGTGGGAGGAGAGGTAAAGCCAACATGACACAGGAAATCGAGACGCTTTGCAACTTTCATTATCAGGTAATTACATTCTGAATGTACATTTAAAAATTTGTTTATTAGCTCTGTGGTGACCCAATATTCTAAATTAGTTTCACTGCTATGAAACAACTACCCACAAAACACCTATTTCTTACGTTTACTTTTCTGTTAACACACAGAATAATTCCCCCTGACTTTATAATAAATAGGAAGTGACAATGCTTATTTACACCAAAATGGGCGACAGTTGTGAGGACTTTTGGTACCTACTTATGGGATCCACTGAGTGTGTGGGGATTGAGAGAACGACCACAAAAAAGCTAGACTTCGATAAACTTTGATAGGCTTTTGCAGGGGTTTATTGACTCCATCCGTGAGTGTCATTTACAAGTTCGGTCCATGCTGACCAGAGTTGCATGCGGCAATTCTAATTTGGATCCAATGTCAAAGATACCACAGGAGTAAAGTACGTAATCATTATGTATCCTAGGGTCAGAACTGGTTGAGAGACGGTTTGAGATGACTGAGTAGCTTTAAAAGGCGTATAATATGCAGAAGTTATCCAAAACTAGTTTCAGGAACTGGGTCATCAGGTTCCACAATATTATGGATTTTTATTTTGAGCCTCCTCTTCTAAACTATCTGATCAGTTTAAGTTTCAAGAGCTGGTATCTAGCATATGTGGGTTTTCATCCTACCTACCATTTAACGGAGCAGTAGGGGTGAAACTGCTCGACCCAGCTTCCACTATAATTTGGTGTGTGTGTATTAATTTAACCTACCTCTCCGATTTCTCCAAGGTCTATGTGCCAAAGCTGAGGAGTTAATCAGGGCGAGAGAAGGGGTAAGAGAGGGGTAGAGCTGAACATTGCAGCCACCATGAGAAGATGGGAGCTATGTCTGCCCTTACTGGACTCTTACTCAGTGAAGTCACAAGTGGAGGCAGAGGTATTGAAAAGTTCTATTGGCGTCTTTCTTTTCCATCTGGTAAATGAAGAATATTAATATTGTAGCACAGAAGTAGAAGAAAATTTAAAAAAGGAAGGACCAGTGATCAAGTTGAACAAGTCAAGGAGGCAGCAGTATAGAGTTATTTAAGAGACCGACTTCAGCCATTGCATCCTTAAAAATATGATCTTCATCATTTAAACTTTTGTGGTTGCTGGGAAAAATGTATTTTTTTAAACCTTTTGGACTATGGTTTCTTTTACCAAAAATGCCTGTTCAGAAAATCTCAAGATTCTATTAACTTTCACAGGTACTACCCAAGCTTTAAAAACATTAGAAACAGCTAGACATGTCCTGCTACCTCGCGTCGGTCCTACAAATGGTGCGGGCAGAGATATCTCGACGACAATCCCGCGCTTCGGCAGGCGATCAAGAACGCGGCCATGGCCGATCTGAGGGACTTCTCGAGAAGTACGAGAGATGAGTCCACAGGTTGTTGGAGGGGATTTTTAACAGGGAAAAGGGATTGGCAAAAGCTGCAACCACCGCAAATCAATCAAATACTCTAATTTCAGACAAGTCCATGTCTGTGTAGGAACAATGCAGTTAACCTCGTCCATAACCACAAGTAACCATTACACATTTATTCGATCATCATAGGCATCGGCATAGGAACGTCGCTCTTTTTGGTAAGTGGAGGTGGGCGGCGTGGCGACTTAGCGACACGATTGAAAATAGGAGTACTCTATGTAAAAGTCCGGTCAGAAAAGCAGGAGGAATTTTTTCGTACATTGATCTATTTTATCTGTCCGCGCTCTGTCACTCCCGCGGCGTTAATTATAATGAAAATGTTTTGCACGAAACGAAAAATTTAGATGTGACAATGCTCGTAGGCCGTGCCTACTGTCGTAAGATTCTTGAGAGTGTGACAGACGCAGGGCCCATACCCCGAAGGGCTACTGCGCCTGTGTGCAAAAAAGGTATTTGGGCGCCCTTAAAGCATTTTGAAAATCGTTTTTTTTTTATGGTAGGGTAGGATACGTAGTGTATTTTTACCCTTCCGGCAGCGCCCTGGGCTGTAAAGCGTGACGCCTCGGAACTTAAACCACAAGAAAATCCATCAACTTCCCACCCAAACCAAGTATCATACATCTTACAGAAGGCCAACTTTTTAAAATTTTGTAGAACCAACAAGATTAAACTAACATACATTCTTAGTGTATGTTAGTTTAGCAGTGGTATGGAAAAATGAACTAACGGGAGGTCAAGAAACCGAATGGCAATTATTTAATTTAAGCGGAGCGAAGCGAGCGCGAAATTTTTTAGGTTTTTGGAATAGAACAGGTAATTCTTCTTCTTAGAAGACGAGCGCAGTCAGCTCTAAAAGGAAAACGTTTGGCAGACTTCAAGTTTTTAATCTGAAGTGAGATCAAATATTTAAAGTACGTACTTGTATGTAATCCGAATAGTTCTCAACGCCGATTTCGTAATTATTTAAATCTATTTTTAATTATTTTTTTGGCCCCTTTGGTTTGGCCCCTTAGGGATGCGCCCCGTGGCAAGTGCACACTTTTTGCACATATGGATGCGGGGGCCCTGGACAGAAACGCATTTAGGATCCAACTTATTGCTAACGGGTTGAGATTTTAATAAGCGGATTTTCCATAGCCAAAACTCAATTTATATCTTGCTATTAGCTGTCTGGGATATGAACACAGACCATAAAATAATTAACCTGATGTGTTCCAAAACTTTAGGAACAAGTCTAGTTATGGTCGTTGTCTGAACTTTGTTTGTCATAGGTGGGTGCTATGATGGCCTTGAGACAGACACAAGAAGATGGTAAAGGAGCTTAGAAGCCAGCATTGGCCAAAACAAAAGGTTTGTAATTTTGTAACTGAAAAGTCTTGATTAAATAGTTTGAGTGAAAATGGACAATGTTAGTCTTTTTCTTCTTGCTTGTATTGTTTTGTCAGATATGGGCAGTGCTTGGCATAACCCACGAACGACACAGCTGGACCACAATGTCCACATGAGGCTGGGGACTTCAGTCCCTTACACAGATTCTACATATCCACATGTGCTGTCGCTAATATGACTTCATTCAGTATTACAGGTGAATTATTATGATAATTTTCTTTCAAAAATGCAAGGCCTTCGTTAAATGGTCTTATCTAAACCATATTTAATCTTTTAAAAAAATGTGTTTAGTTATTAAGTTATTAACTAAAACTAAAGGCCTTGCCCCGATCTGGAAAGTGTTGGCTGAGGCCACTGCAGCAGTTTTTCACTTTGAGACGTTCGTGATCGCGATGATAGGTATGCCCCCAACAGCGGTCACACACGGAGCGTTGCGGCACCGCACCGCAAGGATTTCGTCTCACAATGTGTAACCATCTGAACCAGTCTGGCCAAATTTTTTTTGCGGGTGCTTTGTGCCCGGTTGCTTAAAACACCCAAGTGGCTAGAAACGAATTTTAAATTGAACATTCTAATTTTATGCTTCTTTTGTCACATGGACCTTACCTTTTCCTTAGTTGAACTTTTATCATCATCAAGGAAATTTATAAGATAATTTAATTTCATTTCCTTTTCTTTCCAGATCACAGCGCAACAGTCAAAGCTCGACTTGTGCTTATCCCCGCCTCAACAACCTACAACACTCAATTCAAGGAGTAACGAACTCCTCAATGCAGTACTCTGTTTCTTCATACTTGCAAACATCTGCTAAGCGCGGGCGCAGGTTAGAGATTCTCTTTTTATTGACTTTTGTTACGACGTACTTTTGTTAAGTGATTTGCGTGTTTGTGGATGTGAGTTTAAATATTGGTAAATTCCCTCCCACTATAAATAAGTCCTGTCTAGTGTGGGAAAAGTTTAATTTAACAAATATTGAAGAACACTAAAAATATTCTGTCCTAAATAAGGCGCTCCCTCATCGTGACTTCGCGTGTAATGTAACATTATAGATTTCGAATTTGAGCATTACATTACAATACTACCACCTCCCGACTGACGAACATTCGCGTACATTTCGTATAGCTTTGATACAATTTGCGCATTGTGATGCTCGATTGTTCTCCCTCAACTGATGAAATCACCCATGAAATGCTTCTGAATCTGTTACATCTGTTTACATTACCATTACAGCTGACTGCTCGCGTGAGGGAACGCCTTTAAAATAATAAATATTGTTTTTGTTTGAGTGCTACGATAAGAGGTATATCCAGTGAAAATAATTTGTGTTAATTTAAATTTTTCAAATATTTCCAATTTTACCGCTTTTTATTATTTTTCTATCAACAAGACCTTCTACCACTTCCACCCATTTAAAACTTGTTACTATTACACCATCTTAGTTACTATTGTCTCTTTTCGTGTGTTTTTACCACAATAAATATTCATTTATTCTTTCTTTAGGTCTGGTACTCAAGTACTGGTTATGGACATGGGGGCATGTCAGTAACGAAGGTAGCGTCCACGCTGAGAAAAACTAACATCGTCCTTGATAAACCAGGACCCAACACTCCTGTTGAGTATCAAGCATCCGACTCGTCCTGTTATCAACACTTGAAGTGAGTACTTTTTTATTTTGTTACACTTTCAGACTAGGGTTAGTTCACACGTGACGTACGATACTGACCATGTATGCAATTCTTTCGTGTAGCTAAATAAAGTTCGATTTTGATTCGTATTAAAAGGGACGCTCGGCGCCTGGCTCCGTCCGCATTCACGGTGACATGTGTATCTTTCGTGTAGTAAATAAAGTTGGGTTTTTGTATCGCTTGCGATTGAGACGCGCTAGGTCGCGTTCGGTATGATTGATCTTGACGGCTGTCAAAACATACTTCCATTAAACCGCTGTTCCGTACTATCTTGGTTCGTAATCGTCTCATTCTTCGCTTGTACTTTTGTCCCGCCGCTTTACTAGTGATGCGCACTGAGATAACGCGCGTGTTTTCCGTATGGCGTCGCCTCGTGGCGTGGCTCAAAGGGCCTGAAGCGGCCATTATAGAGGAAGAAGGAAAACATTATTCTTTCTTTTGGAAGCTAGTAGAAAATGATTTATTATAACTTTGCAGATGTTACGGGCTCCCACAGAGCCGATACCGAGCTCCTACAAGATATGGCGGAACATTACACTGAGGGTTGATGCAGAGATGGGTCGGCGTGTTCAGAGATAAAATACTTGATAAGCCTCCTGCTTACCGATAGGGTAAATGAGTTATCCACTTCAATATCGCTTATTGTCTAAGGCAATAAATAAAATCAGTATGATACGCAATCCTTTTAATAAAACAGCGATGACTTTACGGGTTTTCGCTATCTGTTTGTGTGCGGGGGCCACTACCATTGCTGTTGTGAGCGCGAGGCTGCGAGTCGGCAAGATCAAATGGATAATTTGGTTTTCGGGGAAACTGCCCCGCGCATAGCATCATCCATCGCGGCGCGTGGCCTTGAACGAGGACCAAAAATAATAAAATAAAAAGCAGGTTTTACTTTTATATTCAAGGGCAGAATACAGTGTACTTAATGTATTGGCTTTGTCTGCGCAGGTCGAGATCAAGACATATGGACGGTGTAATGGACACTTTCCCCTATGATGGAGACGAACTGGAAACACAACAGCCGTTCACTAGGAAGTGAGTGAACTTTCTTTAAAAGTTCTTAACAATAAACATGTTGATGTGTATTTTTCAGGTTCCCATTCTCCAACCATAGTCCCAGCAGTGGACGTCCAGTAAAGAGTTCATATCGCGTGGCTCAAGTACTCCGCGGGCCCTCGGCCTGGGAGGAGGACGGAGGGGCCGCGGCCCTGCGCGACACTCCTCCTCCCTGCTGCTCAGTATCTCCTGTCACGCTGTCTGTCTGCGTTGTTTAGACGACCGCTGCCGCTGATGCAGCTGGTACAGTGACTGTCCAACCTTATTACATGACTTTACGTTTCATATTTGAGATTGAGCTCCTTGTGTTAATGAGTTGACACACGGTAAACGAGACAATGACTTGAACGGACTGGGACCACCTCAGACAACCTGCATGGTTCTCATATAACTTTAACCAATACAACATTGTCCTGGACTTTAAAAGAGACTGTGACCTCTAAGTTTGTTTCGGATGTTTCTTCTCAGAGTACTCAGGTATGAACACCGGCCCTAATTGAGCGTAAAAAGAGGTGGTTCTTTTTGAAACGTGAAAAACTGTGTGACCGTGTGACTTTGCTTAAACTCAATTTGCTAAATTAAAATCGTTTCTCATTAGAGTGGTTTCTGTAATTAATTCTGTGTGAAATAATTCCGAAATTTTCAAATGACGGCCACGTTGTTTCAGATCATATGTGGACACGCAGTTTTAAAGGCGCGACGCGTATGTCTGTATGAGTTATATTAGCAACATCACAGGATCTGAGCCGTCACCACTCAGTAACTATAACAGGATACAGTTTACTAGCTTAGAGTCAAATTTTTATTTTAAATTTTTTCAGGTAGCCGGCGCTGAATATGGCTCATTGATTTTTGGATATTTGAAGCTGAAACCTAGGCGATTCTGGGGAATCGGATATTTGCTTCAGCAGAGTGGCTGTCTCTGTCACACACACTATTCATTGGAAGTTTTGTGAATACTTGAGTTTGTGAATACTTCGTCTTGTTGTTATGTTGTGCGAACGACCACAAGCGCAAGGATGAAGCTGAAACTAGCCAATGAATTGTTAAAGAAGGTTTAATATTTTATGCGGTGATATGTAATATTTTCACAGGCCTTCATATCAACACCTTACTATATCACCGTTACTGCTATAAACTTAGAGTGTAATCGCGTTGTGTCAGACGGCAAGGCAGGTAATGTTCGCACGCGGCGCGAGACGACGCTGAGAACAGAGTCCACCCCCCCCCCTTTTGGGGTGACAACCTGGAGAAAGAAAAGTAAGATAGTTCATCGACCTTGAGAACTATGACTGGCTTTTGGTTAGGGAGAATAATATATTTTTAGTCTTACTAGCTGAACACCGACAAACTTCGTACCGCCTCAAGAATCATAAACAAAAAAAAAAAATCCTCTTCCGATGTGAAATTCGAATTCGACGATTTTTTAATTTTATAATCTGATTTCGTTTCATAGTCAGAAGGCCTTTCTAATGACAAGGCCTAATATGTATGAAAGGGTTTTGGGGGCTCCCACATTTATCGACGCGGATCGGGCTAACGCCAGTTAAAAGCCGTTAATGTCAACGTAATAAGGGCGTTCCCTAATACGTTCGCATCGGCTCGGCATCGGACGACGCGGGGCGCGACGGCCGGCCGACGGCGAAACGAGCCAGTTCGCCAGATTCAGATTGAACGTGATAAGTATAAGTACCGGTCGTAAATGTGAGCACCCCTTAACAAGTAGTTTACGAAGGGATAGAAAAAAGCTTCATATACCTTTCTGTTCAAACCAAATTTTCAAATCGAGAAAACGTCTAATTTGTCTGTTACAGTGAGCCCACCGGACAGGCTTCAGCGTTCGTCATGACATGACTGAGCTACCTGTCAGGTAGTGCTGACGTCACTCGAACAACTGCCCCCGCACCGCACCCCGCCACGCCGCAGCCCGCGCAACGTCACTACTTTTGAAGCTACCGGCCCCCGCCTCTTATCACACGTTCCCCCAAACTGCAGGCTTTCTCTGTGCTGGGTGCGTTGCAATATAGACAGACACGTACATAACACCAGACCAGGAAAACTACTTGTAGGTTATAAAAATATTTGTTCCGTGCGGGACCGAACCCGCGACACGCTAAGTAGCAATCCAATCGCTCGCCACTGTTGTAACCTAATATTTGACTTATTTTTAAGATTCATGCGTGCGCTCCCTGTCAACAATATCTTTGTATACGGTAAAAAACTTCGGTAATAATAAAGCGACTACTTCCTCTGCGACTGAAATTACCGTTTCAAATCGACCAAAAATTATGATATCATAAAAAGTATTGTATTATTACAAATCTTGCGTCACGTTCATCCGACTGGCACACGCAATCTACTGAACACTTGTCTAAAAACTGAAAACTTCCAAAACGGCATTTGTCTTTAAATCACGTCCTTTACAACAGTTGCAGGCGTCCTTTAACAGTTACCACTTTTCAAACAAGTGTTCAACAATATTTAACTTCTGTGGAGTTACAAGATGCCGCCGTATCTTACTTAACATCCTTCACCAGAGTGGCAGCCGTCCGCGCAGCCACCAACCGCATCGGCGTCGTCTCCGCAACCTGCTGCTGGAACCCGGCCGTGAAGAGATTCTCGGTGGGGCGCGCTGGGGACCCGCTGAGCAGTTTTCGCGGCCGGGGAGCGTGCCCGGCCTCCGGGGAGGAGAGCTGCTCGAACACTTCGCTAGTCTCAGGTAAACTGCTAATTCGTTATGCGATAAAGGCGCTCATCACCACCGCGACATACTTGTAATGTAACATAACAGGGCGCAACTTGATGCTCTATTGTCTTCGATGTTCGAATCTGTAGCGTTACATTACAGGTGGGAAGTGCCCTTCTTAGAGTGTGAACATAACTGAAAGAGTAACGTTACTTTTAAATCACTAAGACTCGATAGTCCCCTTTTTCGCTATCCCCCGAGGTCGAAGACTTATTCGAGGATTTCTACTCACAAAAAAGTGCTTAGTAAATTCTGATTCTTGAAACGAAAGTTAAGTTCGTGTTTACTCAACGCACAAAATTGTTAATTCATTATAAGACATCTGCGATAATGTCGCAGCACTGCTATAACGAACAACCGGCAGGGCACGATACAAGTGCCTCATCATTTTTGTTGGAGCAGCACCAGACGAAACACCCAAACAGACTTTTTTTATTGTATTTCGTCCACCTTAAAAAATGCGAATTAAAATCTTCTGTGATATAAACGACATTATAAACCTCTTATCCCAGACAACTCTCGACCTGATCACAGGTTGGACCTGGCATCATACCTCCACGATGTAGGCAATCGATGAGGCAAGTATTCAGCTAGTGACCCTCGCGACGGCCGCCACGCTACGAGAAAAGTAAAGGATCTGAGCAAAGTCCTTCTGTCTTCTCCGTCTCGGAAGAAATTGGCGAGACAGAAGGAAGTTTGCTCGATAGGAAGAAGAGCGAGAAGAAGACGGAAGTTGCTCGATACCGTCCTTGAAGCAGCTCAAACAGTTTTTACAGATCAGGATGGGTCGTGAGGAAATGAATAATTACGTTTTGAAATATGAAATCTGTATTTCTCTTGTACATTTTATTTGCTGAGTCTGGTGCACTAAGAGTGGATATTTTTTGGGGCCAGTACATATCTTTGTGTACTCATTTTTTCAGTTCAGGTATTCAAGTACATACCCAATTATTATCATATACATCCTCTCAGACCATAGAGCTAGGTTTTTTGAAAGTCACACGGCCAGTCATTTGTTACTCTTCGTATGCAACGAATTTTTTTTTTAAATTATATTAAGATATTCAATATTATTTTATTTCTAGGTTTGAACACCTCATATTTAGTTGTAAGATTGTATTTAATCAGTTATATGGTTTAGGACTTTATTTGCCAGTCTCGCGTGGCTCGAAAATCTTTTTACAATTCTCGAAAAACGGTTTTACGAGTATTTACGAGCCATTGTAAATCACGGTTTTGAGTGTTTCTCATATTCTTTTATTTTAGTTATTTAATTTATTGGAAATATTTTATAAAATGCATTATTTTAAATATCGACTAATTAGTATTGTCAATATGCCTTATCAGCGTAGTAGATAGAAGCATTTATATAGAAAATTAATTAAATTGCCTCGTTTTCTACTACCCCAATTAGCGTCACCTAAACGCATACCTAAAGAAAAACCATGTTGTTGTGATTTTCGCGGGCTAGCAGACGGCTAGTCGTTTGTACTCACCGTTCGATCAAAGGCTTAGGCCCAAGGCCGATGACGGTCGTCTTGCTCCACGTGGCGTCTCAAAGAGTTGTTAGCAATATGACGGGCGACCTCCTAAGAGGCCAAACGTCTCCCGGCGGTCACGAGAGTCGGAGAGAGTTTTTACCGCGGCCTTGGACAACAGTTTTCAGAAAACATGCTGAGAGTTAACATTCTACTATGCAATATAAGGATCCATTAAGAAGCTCATGAGTGTTAGTGACAATGATCAATCCCGTCTTACTAAAAAAAAGTTTAAAATCTGTTGAACACTTACTATTTTGTCTTTGGACAATTCAAAAGTTGCGGTTATAGCCTAGAGTTGAATAAACGTTTGGTTTGCTGTTTCTTGTCTAAAAAAACTGTCAACTGCAGAACGGCATTCGACGTTGTTATAAGGTTCCGTTTTGTAGTTACACTTTTTTTCGACTTCTTGTACAACAGATGCTTTAACTTTTGTCGTTGTGACAATGCAAAAGACATTGTTTATTAATTTTAATATGAAATACATTATTTACCGGCAGTTTAACCTACGTAAATAAACGAGGTCTAGTTCATAAAATTCTAGGCTGGACAAACGCGGTTGGTTACGAGGTCATTGCTATAAAAATATAATAAATATGAACTCGGTCAAAACTGAGATAATGTGACGTTAGAACGGTATGAAATGGGTTTTTTAATGGACTAGAATATCTTGATTGTACACTAAAATTGTTATACATAACTATTTTAAAATAAACAATGTGTTATGGCCCATAACGATTAGTAAATACGCTAATTCTCGCGATACTAATATTTGGCCGGCCTTCCTACAAAACAGTAAAACTGAAAAAAGGGTAACTGAAAAATTAAACGGGTTCATATAAACGTTAAATGCAGTCTGCAGTTGCCTCCTTTTTTACACAGTGTCCAACGATGTTTAAATTTTTTGTACGAAGAACGGTTTATTGTTCGTATAAACGTCCAATAATCGCGATAATTAAACGGCATTCTCGTTTAGTATGTGTCCCTTACATTACTGAACACCAGCAATGCATTTTCACAAACGAATTGACTCGACCGTAAATGACTGGTCAAAAAAGTTGGGTGGAAAGTGCAGGAAAACGTTGTCTTTTGAGATAGAAAAGGGTGGTATGATATAGAATACTGTAAAGTAACGTAAAAATGGCCCACTTGACACGAAAGGTTGGTCCAAACTAATCTATGGTTCCGTCTGTGTTTAGCGTCAAAAAGGCGTGATTTCGACACAGTAAGGTACAGTAGCAACTTGTGGTAGCTTATCATTATCAAGAATGAAAAGATAACTCAAGAAACTCTGCCAGAAGTCTATAAAAATTAAACCAAACTCGAACATTGCAAAAATTTCCAGTTCTTCCATCCAGAGACAACATAGTCGCTGATACGACAGCGGCGATAATAAAACCAAATGAGCAGCTTACTAAATAAAAAGTAAAGTGGAGTTTTATAAACCATCCCGGCTGGAAATGTTAGTAGTTAGCATAAATCTATAGCCTGGTTTGAATCCTTCTCGCTTCTTTCCAGCCCGGTCTATAATATATTGTGGGAGGGTAAGTAATAGGAGAAGTCTGGTCAAAGATTTCAGTCTGCCTCAAATACCTGTCTGAGAATGTCAGCAAGCTCTCGATCATTAATATATAATACATTAATGACTCGAAAGCTTGCTGAGTTTTTAGACAGTAGTTGAGGTTGGGTGCAAACTAAAAATCAGTTACTCCATAAGATATTTGTCAAAAGTAGTAGACTGGACAAAAATTATTATTTCGAGCCATCGTTCTCAACTAAGCGTAGCTTATTTGGGTATCCTCGCTACGACGAGGTACTCAACCACACTTCGAACATCTCACTTATAACTTGTGGTGAACTTGTGTGGGACCATCTGTTTGTTTTATCTTGTTCTCTAATCAACAGGCCCGCCATCATGGCTTCAAAGATTTCAAAAAATTTGCTTGGGGGCTTCTTACTCAAACCTTACGAACACAACCGAATACTCTCTTGTGCTTCTCGATGATTAATACCCCAATTTTTTCCAATACCCGGCCGCAAGTTAGTTACTTAATGTACAGGGTTCCTAATACGCAGTGTCTTTGCACAAACGGTATCTGTCGATCTAGATCGCGTCGATCGTATCGTGCGCTTATCGGCGTCCGCGCTAGTGGCAAAGGTCGGCTTTTGGCCTTCAGGTCGGGTCACATACGGTACCCGTACTACATGCCGAAGTTATTAGCAATAACCCTACTTTTTATTCTTAGAATTATTTAAGTTTCATTGGAACCTGTGTTAATCTGTATTTGCCCGTCGTATTTGTTTAGACGATTTTCAAGACCAACTGTATGTAGTTGGTTCCGACATATTTACTGAAGCTTCTGATACAATGGGGAAGCTTTCCAAATTACCCATTCATCACGAAACAAGTTCATTGGCGTTTTATGGCCACTCTAACATACCATAATGTCAATCTTCCTACTTATGTCACACCTGTTGCATGTGCGTCACACACCTCAATTCATGAACATTCTCCTACCGCGTAGTCCTCAGTTTATTCTTTTTTGATTATCCAATTTCGTTGGGAATCCAGATAGTTAAATTTACTCTTCGGGATCTGTTTAGGAGTTTCCTGCTTCCCCTATTTTGGTCGTTTGGCCACAGTTAATTGCAGTGTTTTGAGACTACTGTGGCGGGGATCGTTGTTCCAACAAAAAGTTCAAAAAGTTGCAATGGGTTTTGTAAAAAATGTTTGTATTTGAGATTATTGCAAACGCCTTTTTTACCAGGTATGTAAGGTAACTAGTTACAACTAGTTTCAAATTTCCACTTGTAAGTTGTTCATAAAAACTAAGTTCTACAAAAGAACCTAATCGTGTGTCAAGGTCATACTAGTGACTTCAATAGTCGTAATTGTTCAATGTATCAAAAGTACCTTATGTTACAAAAGCTCACATTTCCGGTGCGGCCCCGCTCTACTCAAAAACACTTCCATTAACGTATTTATTTAACCCACATTTATTTACTTATGTTAAGTCAGCGTTCAAAACATATCGAACTTGACAAATGGACGCTTCACATGGGATGTTATCAGATTAGACTTGACGATGGTGTGACTTATGAGTCGCCCACTGAAAACGTGTAAAATTAGTGGCTTTCTTAATGGTTTTCAGTGAGCTTCAGACTACCTTATCTTTTTTTTGCTGGTTTCATGTAGACATTGAATGGCATGCGAACACAGGTTCAAACCTTTCGAAACATTTTCGAAGATGTTTGTCGGAATTCTCCATAGAGTCCGCGACACCATGACCTTTTGACGCGGCCGCTAGAGTCTTCTGTCAATAAAAACCAAATTGCATTCAAAAAAAAATAAATGTAGTACTCGCATTTACCTCAGGCCCGAGTGGTGGGCGCGGACTTCTACTCCCTACGTCCCGTTCATATATCCGTTGCACTTCTGCAGTGTTAGTCAGACTCTTCTGTCTCCTTCACCTCTCTTTCCAGAGCTGAAAGATCCGATCTTTGTGCGGTCGGCTTCATCAGCTTATTCTTCGTCCGGACTTGGACGGATGTCGCTGACTGTATTTATATCAAACGCCCATAAAGCTTTTGCAATTTTTGAAATTGTTCAATTGGTTAAATCAGTTTCCCTAGTAATTCGTTGAACTGTTGTTACCTAACCAAAGAGCACATACATCCCAAATCTATCAATAGATAAAGAAACTATTAATATCAGAGCGCACCTTGCCGGTCGGACCCGTCCGGTCTAGCTATATAGTACTGCACTGAAATTAAAACCTGATCGCACTAAATCATTCAGACTGACAGAGTTCTCGTAAAAGTAATAGCTACGAGATTTAGACTCATTAGCGCTTTATGTGCTATTGATGAGTGTTTAGAGAAATAGGTCGGCATTGTGGGCTTCATTGCAGTACCTCGGCATGCATAAACCTAAACTCCTCATTGATCCTAGCGCACGGTTTTTCTATGCCAAGGCCCATTTTGAGACTAAAGCCGCCATTATATATTTTCGTAGAGATATTTTCAACTAATTTAAACAAAACAGCACTTATCAGACCAATTACAGTCAAAAGACGGAAAATAAAAAACATGATGACTCCACTCAAAAATCTGTCATAAATACTATTATTTATTTATTAGCACAAAAAAGGTTGCACCGCTGACCAGCCAAAAGATGCAAAGCGCTTTTGATGGTAACCTGTAATGAAAAGCCTTTTAAATTATAAAAAGCAAAATTATTAAAAAAAAACCTTAATGGTCAATCTAGATTATTTTTTGCATTATAGCCGATCTATCATCAACGCTGTCAAACTAAAAAAGGTTTTTATTTTTAAGTCAATGTTCGTAATTTCATCACAATATTCTCATACTGCATAAGAACGCAAGTCCCTAATAGTTTACTACATAGTAATTCTGACCAATTATTTATCGAGTGCAAAAAACCAAATACTATTCAATTATTGATTCTTGACCCTCCTTGTCTTAGGTTAGAACCAAAAAGCCTTTTCTCATGCCCCCGATTACACCTCCCCGGACAGAATAGGATAACTCGAAAACACATAATACGTTTGTGCATCTGTCCCCCCCCCCCCCAGTTGGGTTAACAGCATGTAATTGCTATTTCAAAAATGAAAGCTGTTCTGTTAAATTAGTATTAGGATGATTGACAGATTTTATTCTGATTAGGGCCTCTGTACTGTTACCTTGGCCTGACAGGATTTGCCTAAAGAGGATTGATGTTGATTTTTGGAGGTGGTTACGTTATCGCTCCATAATCTTCTGAATGTCCATTTACGTGACGCTTCGTTAGATGTGTCTTTCAAGATCTTGGGCAGCTCATTGGCAAGGACTGTGGACGAGCTGGGAACGACTGGTAGTCGGTATCTTTGAGCTTATTTTTTTTAGGAAATCATGCACGATAGCGGACCATTGTCGCTCATTATTTCGAAAACAAAAACAGTTTCTGAAAGGTACGGGTCTACAATACGGTGAAGATATTTTTGGAGGTTAATCAATTCGTTTTTACAAACGTCCCAATATATCGCCACAGTCATAAAAATGATGCCTGATTCAATTACACACTTTGATCAGGCGACAAATATGAAATAAGTAAGTATACTACTGTAGGTATCGGAGAGGGGCGAATCTTAGAAAATAGGCACGTCCGACTGTTATACGATCACCTCAGTATATTATTTCGTCTTACTTTCTAGTTGGCTCACACTTAACAACATCTACGACGCATAGACAAGCTAACAAATGGGACACACAGCATGGGAGGGTCCTCCAGCCTTCACCAATCGACCTCTCCAAGCCACCAGACTCTAATCAATCTTAGCTTATAACCTCTCAATAAATTCCACTATACTCATAATAATTAGCTCGCATTACCACAAACGAAGGATTCACTTCTGCTTTTCTTCTATGATCCTCTAACTGTATGATATAATATCTCTGCTTATTTTTCGTTAAGTCCTCGCCAACCTCACCTAGAAATACCGTTCACATTTCAATTTTATTATTATCCCTAGATTACAAGACGACCCAACGAACTTACTCGACTCAGTGTTACCAACCTACCTTCATTTTATAGGGAAATCGCACAATCGTTTCGCGACACTCCCCCACACAACGACGAGGTCTCTTACCCATCGTTGAATTAGTTTGACGAGTCAAATCTGCAATGTTTTTTAAGCTGAATCGCGGCAGCTCTTGGAAACCGGTTATCTGGTTTTTACGTCGTCAGTTCGTACACGTCAGTTTCCACGCTTCATTTTCATAATTTGCTGGATCTGGAATCCGGGATTACTTCTATCTCTTTTTTGTTTCCTCAACTATGTTACTCTAGTCCTTATCATTTCGCTCCGGTCACTGCCATTCTCCTGTTTCATGGGGACTATCTCCATCCACATTATGAAACAGAGGGAATCAACCGTTCATTGGTTCGTCCTGTTGAATCTTCAGCTCTTTGGTTGGCTTGATGCCGTTCTACATTTCGGCTCATTCCTTGGAATTCATCTAATGTGAACTTGTGAGTCACTCTGAATTTATTCGCAATATTATGTCTGTTCTTAATGGATTATTAGCTGGGCCAATGACCCGAATAAACTCGACTGTCCACTACTATCACTTTAGCCAACTATACACTCTCCGCCTACCTCTTATAGTGAGGTAATTTTTCCGACTATCACAGTTAGTCTGTTAGGTTTTTTGCATCCCTTTAATTTGATACCATATCTCCAATACAGGGTGACTTGTTCGACTTGACTCTTGGTTGCTTTTGAATATTGTCGGTACCTCTTTCTCTGAGGATTGGTAAATACCTGACTGGGCGAACATTCTTTGAATTCAATCATTATCAGCTGACCTCCAGACTCCAGACTTCGATAAGGTCTTTCTTAGTTGTTGTTTTCCTTCTGGCAATGGTCTTATCACTTGATACGTTCCTGGTCCAACACTTACCCATTGACAGGAACTCTTGCAGGCTTAAGCAATTCTCCATGTCTGTACTAACCACATGTCAGTGGTTATCGTGTTAAACCAACCGCTTCTACTTCTTTATCACAGGGTCTGCAATCGACGTCATCAATAAGTGTTTATCCACAGTGCGTTTCAAGCAGGCCAGCCTCTCATATACCCACCATTGCCATGGGGGCTAAACTGGGGTATAAAATTTGCCATTCTGATCTTATTTTCGATGCCAGACATGCTGGTTCAAAACTCAGATGTGAGTTTTAAACTTGTAAGCGTTATCAGACAGAAATTCGGGATGGTAGCCTCTGATAGCAACAAATCTTCTTACTGCCAAATTTAAACACTTTCTGCTGTCCAGATCTTTTTTACACTTCAAGATGCATAGCACGAACTACTTTAGCATGTGATCAAACAATCCATCTTTTTTCTCCAGATTTCACTAGCATTAGGTCCAAAAGTACATCAATGCCTAAATAGTGTTCGGGGCTTCTAGGGTTAACTCGCCTCTGGGTGGCAGTGCTGTAGTGGGGAGGTTAAGCGGTAATTTGTATGGAGCACCTCCATATTAACGCACTGCGGGCCACCTTCTTATTACTTTTTGCACTTGAGTTCTTCCCTGAGGATCCAGTATCTTTGGCGGACAATACTCAGGGTTATGTGAAAAACGCCTACGTGGGTCAGTTCTTTTCTATGGGACATCCTAATGATATTTGTGGTGAATTCGCACGTCTTTTGGCGCCATATGGGAGCTTCATATCATAAGACCAATCGGTCTGTTGACTACTGCCCTTGCATCTCAAAAGTCCAATCAACTCCTCAAATAGACCAAGGTTTGTGACAGATGGGTTCTTTCCTTTAACTCTTCTGGATAGTATCTCGACTGTCGCTTTTTTATCGTTTGCACTTCAGAAAGTTCATCCCTAACTTGTTCTTTTCACCTTCTTTCTCTTGATTACTCCTGTTGTCGTCATGATCGCTCTGTATGCTGGTCTTCGTGTAATCTGGAGGAAGCCTCCAGCCCCTCCGCAAATCAACGAGAAAGTAGCCATTGTGGTACTCTCAAAATCTATCTTCTTGGCCATACTTTCTCTCTTGTTTATAATAAAATTAGGGTCCTTGTAGCCATTAGTTCTTTTTGTGCTCTCATGATCCGGTCGGTAGCTACATCAGCCCGGGTTTTTGTTCGTTTCGATTCATAGTTTACATCTCACATTACCATTACGTCGACTCTCATGAACTCGATTCATTACAAAGTGGCGGTAATCATTTAGTCCTTGAACCAAATTATTAGAACAATTCAAAACTATCTGTCCATTAAATACAGTTTTCTACGCGTTACTGTTATAGTGTTTTTTAAATACTTTACATATTCTACTTCCTATGACCATAACCAAGGTATTAGTAATCTCAGTTGAGGGAATTGTAAGGTTTTTTGTTTTGTCTTTCACATTTGCTCATTTACAGTCTCATTCTTCTGTTTCTTATTTTTCTTTAAGGAGGATTCTTAGCCTTTGACATTAAACCTTTGTATGAGTTTTTATTGTTTGTCCATCATCATCGCGTAAGTACGCAAACCGCTGCTAACCCATTCATTGAATGCGTCCGTTATAAGCAAGTACTTCTTACTCACTAATTTCCTTGTCTTATTAGCTTTGAATCCTGCATAGCGCCGGTATATTACATCTGTCACTTACGAAGAGAGCCACACACACCCATCCATCTCCCAGGGAGAGGTAGTGGTGTTTCCCAATTGTATTGTTTTCTCCACCGTTCTGAGGAAAAAGTTCGCTGGCATCAACAATGTGGACACGAAGCCACATGGGTTCGTATTATTGAAGCTAGTGTACTCAAAACTTGTCTCTGGGACTGTTTCTTTTGGTCATAATCAATGAAGCTGTCATTAACCTTCAAATGTAGGTATCGTTTTCTATTCCACTTAGGATGCCGTACTTTCGTCTCTTCTGTGGTGTTGGCTCTATACTGCTCTGGTATTTCTTCCACTGAATTTCTTTTATATTTGCTGTCCCGTCTCTTATGTTCATAGAAAGTTGTTGAAATATTTCTCTAGCACTCCTCACATAATGATAAAGGCATCTTCAGCTCAGAGTCTGCTCCCGTGACTAGGTTGTCAACATACACATTTGTTTGCAAACACGTCGACTATGGCCTTCATTTGTCTTCAAATATATGAAGTCGGATAGTCGCTGTCCAGAAAAGATGGACGTTGAAATGATGCAAATGGAACGCTCAAGAATCGAAGATCAGATAGTATCATCTATAATGGCCTATCAACATCCTTTAGCCCAAGGAATCGAGTGACATCGCTGTCGCACGACTGTAGCCCACGTGCAGAAATGCTTTTTTCCACATCGGCGAGAAGACCGATTCTATAGTGCTAAAGTGTGATAAGCAACGCCGTCGAGCCGGTACATGCAAGGTCCCGTAAAGCACTACTCATTGAGACGTATTGATCCTGTGATTTAGCCGGATGCATCAATAAACGAGTCGGCGCAACGTTTGTAGCGTGTTGTTTGACAATATGATGGGTAAATAATGTACCGGTGGATTGCTTGGAGGTTAAATCTGATTCGGGTTTCTATAGAGTCGTAATACGTGATTGAATTTTGCTCTTGTATAAAATATCATTATATCTTCTGTAGGGAAGGTTTATCTATATTCTTTGTATAACATTTCACTCTGGCCCATATGCTTGTCCAAGTTAGTAGGTAAGTGGAGCAGGGGTTGCGCCCAAGCCAGCTGAATAGTAATCGCCAGACTATACTCACGTTCTATTGAAGGTTGGCGGCTGTCTGCTTCTCGCTAGGCCGTCAAATGTCCTGTTATGCCATTTTTCTATGATCCATAAAAATTTATGTCTGCAGTCCGCGTGGTAAATCTTGGTTCTGCATAGGTAATCCAAGTTGGTAATGCCATGAATGAGAAGTGACAACAGAGAGAACTTCTTCCTTTTCACTGGTTGCATTCTAGTAAGCACCCTGACATCATCCACCCAAACTCAATAGCAACTAAATAGGCGTCCCTTATCTAACTTTGATTTTATCACGCTGAGAATGAGAAATAGTGTTGTTACCTATCGCAGATCAATAGAATTGACCAGGCTGAACCATCATCGGCTAAAAATCAACGAGGTTTGGTGTCGGCCTTGGTAACCAGGTATTCTATCAGTGATGTGTGGTAACAATATTAACATATATACTCCTTTTGCATACATCTATAGTCAGCATGGGATCTCTGCTGATGGGGCTCAGCAATTTGGGTAGGTTGCGGCTCAGCATTTGGGTAGGTTTCTTGATCCAAAAGTAAAAATCATTAATAAATCTGATGAAACTGGATGTAAGGATATAATTGTTTGCTAAATTTACTGTAATATACTTTTTGGCTTGCAGTCAGGGAGTAGTCGGCATGGCATGACTGTTATTGTGCAGGATTTGTCCGTTGCCGTCTGATTAAAAAGGTTAAACATTATTTTTATAATGTCCAAAACAGTGCGAAAGAATCATGTTGATTTCTGAATTACCCGATTGTGACTGCCTCTTTTTGTAACACAGAGCCCGATTATGTGGCCTGAAAAACAGTGGAAGCTATTTTTTGGGTCTTTACATGGCTTGTATTGTGATTTGCCTCGAAACAGTTAAAGCAACGTCCCTGTAATTTAAGCTTCCTTGCATGAATTCCACGTATATTATTGCATTCGTCGTTAAAATGATCCCCTCACAAAAATATACAGGACCTTTTCTGATTTAGATTTGGTCCAGAGTTTTCTTCAGTGTACTTGCGCTTCCTGCATTTTTTTTGGTTTTTTCTACTTTCACTGGAAGTCCTTCTTGTTACTGCACATGTAGTGCTGCTGGAGGGAAACTAGGGTAAATATTTTGTGCGGATAAGTTTGATCGTAGAGCCCTGCTTAGTGACAGTTCCATCCGCCGTTATGATTCAGGAAATTTTTGAATATTACAGCACGCAGGTATTGCTCTAACATCTTCCCCCAATGGAGCTGAATCAGTAGATGCTGCTCGATCGATCTAGATTGAGGAGCCTTTCCGCTCTATCCGAACATTTTTTAGAGCATAGATTTTTGGTAGTGAGCATCTACTACTCCTATCTTGGATCCAAAACGGGGAAGTTAAAATTTGACAGCAATGCATAGTTTCATTAGTATGTAGTTCCTTGGTATAGCTTCAGCGCCTTACCTCTAAAGAACTACGAAGATAAGGGACATCTGTCAAATTCACTTGATATTTCTAACAGCCAATCTCGATTGGCATTTGTCCCAGGAAACTGTTTCCATTTGATTAAAAACAACCATTGAACATTGATAGTATCAAGTTTGGGGAGCCTTGTCGTCTACAGGTTGACTGAAGGTGTGTAGGATTTGATAAGTGGTTTGTCAAGTTCCAATTCTATAAGTGTGTCTTCAGCTATCCTTCTTTATCATTCCATCATTAATTAATTTCTTTGATAACTCTTCAGTAGTGCATTGCAAAAAGACGGTTGGAATCCCTATCGTACGATTCCAAGGATTGTTTTGAGCTGCAGTGTAATTTAACGAATGCAACTCAGAGACACGTGTACCCTCTGTGCATAGTTTGACTCCTCATTGGAGCTTATTGTTATATTGTTTTAGGCCATTTCCCGAATTTGAGCTGGTCAGTGGGCCACAAATGTTATACTCCAGTCGGTTATAAGATAGTAATGTTATCCGGGTGGATTAGGTCTAATTATACAGGTGGCCGGAATTTGACGTCCAACGAAGGTTTTTGAAGATTCGCAACTCCGGATTGTGAAGTGTTATTTCGATAATCAATATGGTGTAGTATTGTCAATTTCACACGTTATTTTTAGTTTATACACTTTAAAAAACAACAACCAAATTCACTTTTAAAAAATCGTTAAGTAAAGAAATAAAACAAAAATGTAGGGTTCAAAGGCTCAAATGGCACCACAGACAGAATAAACAGCGCGTTCTCTATGCCCTAGTTTATTTGACAATACTTTATTGAACCAATCATAATCGTACGAAGCATAACTAACAGTACGAATAAACGAACGTAACAGCGCGTTACTGAGTAGGCCAATCACAGATGAGGGTTAAATGAACAGACTTATTCCAAAATCAGAATTACGGAGTTGCCACACTTAGAAAGAAAATGCGTTCGGATACCTTGCATACACAACGATGGCATTGTTTAATCAATCGAACAGTTTTGGAAATTTCTCATATTACGTATAGTACATAACCGAGAATACCAGATTTATAATCAAACACATCCTTTTAAGAAAGGATTTTTATTTAATTTTATATTTCTTAAATAAGGGGTTTGTTAGGTAAAGTTTTTTAAGAAAACAAATATTTTTTATTTTAGACTAGACGCATTTCACGGGGGGCAGCGTGAAGGAGTTGCGTTAGGTATGTGGGTGGTCCTTTATGAGAGATAAAGGGGCCCCAAACCCGAGTCCTTAGTAATCTGGCCATAATATCATAGCACAGAAAATTTTGCCTGAATCTTACTTAATTAGGTGATCATTGGGCCCCGTACAGGGAATCGTACACCGAGCCCTCAACTGGTGGTTCTTAGCGGACTCTTATAAGAGTATTGGCGGCCCATAAACAGGGTTCTTATCGGCCCCAAAACAGTGTTCTTAGCGGCCCATAACAGTGGTTCTTAGGGGCCATAACAGGCGTTTCTGATCGGCCCAAAACCAGTGTTCTTAGCGGCCCATAACAGGGTTCTTAGGGGCTCATAACAGGCGTTCTTATCGGCCCAAACGTGTTCCTTAGCGGCCATAACAGGGTCTTAGAGGCCCTAAACAGGGTTTTCGCGACCCATAATCAGGGCTCGTAGTGGCCCTGAACAGGGTTTTAGCAGGCCCATAACAGGGTTCTTAGCGGCCCATTACACAGGGTTTTAGCGACGCCTGCATAAAAACGGGTTCTTGCAGACGACCAATAACATGGAGTTTAGCGGCCCCATAACAGGATCTCCGCGGCCGCATACCAGGGTCTTAGCAGGCCCAATAAGAGGAGTTCTTGTAGGTGCTATGGCATTACTCTAGTCGGATTCCCAGCGATTGCTCCACCATTTTATCGCCACGATAAAATGATGCCTAGATCAAATTACACCCACTGGGTGATCAGGCGACAACTATGAATAAGTAAGATACTGTAGTATCGAGAGGTTCGCATCTTATACTAATAGGCAGTCCGGATGTTATCAGTATCAACTCTTTAATTAATTTCGTCTTACTCTAGTTGGCATACACACTTAACAACATCTACGAGGCCTCTAACGCTAACAAATGGGAACACCTTTAGTCCCTGTGGATGGTCTCCAGCCTTCCCTATAGACTCTTGTCCCAAGCCACCAGACTCTTAGCTCTAATTATTATTCTAATACATTCCACTCTAATCATAATAATTAGATTAGCTTACCAACACGACGGCTTCTTCTGCTTTTCTTCTCTGATCTTTAATGTATTCTTCCTACTTTGCCTCTATTTTTCGTCTATTTCTCGCAACACCTCACTCGCCCATACCGTTCACATTTCCATTTTCTTATTTCTCCCTCTATTACCAGAATAGCCCACCGAACTTACTCGACTCAGTGGTTACCAACCTACTCTCTAATTTGTTATAGGGAAACGCAACGGTTTCGCGACACCATAAATCTCAATTGAGTAGTATTTATTTATAACCTTAAATATTTGATAAAACGTCTCTATAATTATTAAAAAAAGTTTTAAAGTTATAATTTAACGATTTTGCTATAGACGTTTGATTGACGTTCAGAAGTCTTTAGCTAGCATTATATCAAGCAACCTTTATGCAATAAAACGATTTATGTGAGTTTAAAATTTCCAAATAACCCGACCTGCAGACCCCCCCCCCGAACCAAGCACCCCACCCTCTGACCCCGTCACAGTAAAACCCCATGACCCGACACTTTTACAATTCTACTAGAAAATATCAAGGATGGAATCTGGTCTAATATTTTATCTAAATTGCATAGGTTTCGATGGTTATTTTCATTCAGCTTGCGATTCATTCATCATTGTTAATGTCTCGTTTATGGTGAGTCATAGCTGGTGTCTATCTATTTAATCTCTTTGGGAGTTTTCTGAATAGGGAAGGTCCTTCGGAGGAAAGAAGTCCTTTTTTAATATGTTAAAATCATCAAATGAGCCCACCCCAGGGGGGCAGCGCGAGGAGTGACAGTTAGATTTCTACGACTAAAATCCACGGTATCTTTCAATAATCCTTTACGTCACGGGGTCACGTTAGCTCACGTTCATAGTCCCGCGACCCCAGTAGGCTTTAGGTCATGCGGGGTAAAGGTTCGATTAAAAAATTGTTAACAGCAGAACAACTTTCTTGGTTTTATATTATGGGAACAATATCGGTCGTCAGGATGAATGTCAATATGAATGGGATGATATGAACGAAAAAGGAGTAAATGATTCGGTGTGAGTTTGAATAGGGCAAGAATGGAAGAAAAAAAAGTTTTGTGCGCCGACCCCAGGTGAATGGGATAAGGGCAGGAAGATGATGATGATGATCGGTCGTCAGGATATTGAGTACCTACCTATACCTATTAGGTTCTCATTCTGAAGTTTAGTATCGTACTAATTATGATATCTACGGAATGTAGGGACTCATTAATTAGTAGGTTATGCATGTACCTACATAACTAGAGGTCTGAGAACTAGAGGAAAATTATTGAGCGTAGTCGTGAAGATTTGATATTTCATGGTTTAAAACCTGTGGCATAATAAATGTAAGTATTAATAAATAGCTGTTTATTATTATAATTGAATACGGAGCTGATAATTAACATTTAAGCAACACTCAGCTGTATTATCTAATTGCTGACTCATTTTCTTTAAGAATAACTTTGACATTTGCGCAGCAGGCTTTTTCAACGCTACGTCCTACAAACCGTAATCACACTCTGTAATTACCCGAGGCCTGTGCCGGAGGCATTCAAACTATTCGGCCATTGAAAAGTTATTGTTTGGGGTTAGGTACCTACATGAATTTGTTCGTCAGAGGCTTCAAACTAAGGTCGAGTGGGAAGGAAAATTTTTTGTTATATCTAATTTTTTTTTTTGCCACCCCACTAGATTTTTCCTGTATCAGAAACGCACTTACAAATATTTAATACTATGTTAAACTCAATATTTACAATATAGAACAGCAGTGACAATTAATTGGGTCACCCATGGTGGGTCACTAAATACAATATGTTCCTTTCTCGAACGCTCAGTCACTGTATCACACCTCTATCCAAGCTGCAACAGCCGCCATTTTGGAAAAGAGGCTAAATTTTATTAAAAAACTTTGTCTTCAGTTCGTATACTCAAAAGAAAGGTTTTCAACAAAAAAAACCTGACATTTTACTGGCTTTATGCCAAAAGGTGATAATTCAATTGTATGATATTACAAAAATTGTGCACCGTGAAGCTGCGATTCACTCCGGATCCTTGTAACGTCATGTGCTCTGAGTTTTTTAATTTCTGTTACATATTGTTCAGGCTTCCGCCCCACATCCGTTTCTGACCGTGGGAATACAGCTGTTCATGTTCTATAGTACTTGTACCTACATTGTCGGTAAGGTGAGTGGTAGGACGTAGCGGTTGATCACCCTGTGTGATTGCACATGTGTTTACCTCTTCTGCATTCATCTGGTCGTTAAAATGTTGCAGGACTAGAATAGCTTGCACTCCTCCGCTATTATAACAAGTTTGGCACGCATTTCTTAGATTTTTTTTTGATTTTTTTTCCGAGAGGGCTTCTGCTGGCTGTTCAGGTTAGGTAGATTTTTTAAGTAAATAATTTTATTGTCTTTGATAAGTAATGAAAAAGCTAGAAAACAATAGACATTTTCTGTGAAAAAAACAAGGGACTGGGCCAGCACTACAAATTTCGAGGAGGCACCCTACGATTGATAAAACTACGGAAATAACTTTTGCCATCAAATTAAACGTAAAAAATCCAGTTTAATTAACGACACAAAAAAAGACATCGTGGGCTTTCTGGCGACTCTTAAATGGAAGGATCATGATAGGGAAGGATCATGATTTACAACCTTAACCTACGTCAATCGGGAACCTCGTAAAAAACTCGATTAAGTCATTAATTTAATTTAAAATGAATACTGGGCGACATTTCGCTTATACAACAATCTGGTTCATATGTAGGCGTCATCCATTAAATTTAAGTCTGTAATCAAGGTCGACACTCGATTTAGAATAATCCGGAATCGAACTCGATTGGCGATCGATTACTCAGAGATTATATCTGATTGCAAGGTGGGTTTTAACTCCGTTGTTTGTAACGAATGGTCTAATAAGTAGGTAAGTTGATTGTAAAACAAGAGTAACATAGAGTGGGCAGCCTTTGATTGTGGCGACTGACTGACTAGACGGCCAAACGAATCATTGGTAGTCGGTAGAGTGTGAAGACTATCAAAATTGACAAGGCGTTTCTCGTTATAAGCAATGCTATTTTCTAAAGAAGTGTAACTGTAGTTTGCCCTTTAGTGAATCAAAGCATAAAATTGAAAATCTATTAGGCATAGGCTGTGGTTTCGTCGCTGCGCGCGAGACTAGATATATGTCCTTAGAAGAAGAGAAGCCTAGCTTGGAGGATGCAGGTGGAGTGATACAAAATTGCTCATCGTGGTGAGGTTTAGAAATACAAAATTCATTTTTAAAAGTTGAAAATATATTTACTTTTTTTATTATGGCAAGCGTAGCTAAATATATTTACTTATTTTAAATTAAAATAAAATGGAGTGTCAACGTGAGAATCAGATTTAACGTCGGCTGCAAATATGGCCGAATAGTAAGCACGTCTCTAGTAATAATAATAGTAAGTAATAATCTACTTACATACATGGAAGGTATTATAAACAACGCGGGTTTTTGAAGGATAAGATTCAAGACGAGATTCGCGACGAAAAAGTCGCTATGTCATTTGATAAGAACTCAGGCGTTGGATGTAGTCCTTGAATGGAGACCGAAAAACCGGCAATGTTTTTAAATCTAGGTATACAGACTTGTAATGGAAAGAGCTATGCTCGGAGTTACTTTGCGGTGATAAAATCCGGAACACGGATATTCGGCGCGAAAGAACCAGAGTCACCAAAACATAGCTCGTAAAATTGCAAGGTGAAGTGGTTAAGGGCAGGAGGATAACATTCGCTGTAGGAGGAAATGACAACATGGGAAGAAAGGTTCTCAGTGGCGACCACGGACGGAAGACGCAGCGTTGGTAGGCCCCCACAGGAGGACCGACGACAACGTTGATGAGTCGCGGGCAACCGATGGATGCAAGTGGGAATTTGTCGTTCGGCGTTGGCGGTATAAGGGTGGAGGCCTATGTTCAGCAGTGGACATCTTCCGGTGATGATGATGATGATACAGACTGCCTGTATTGACATTTGGAAATGCAAGTTCAGGGACGTCGCTTTGAGGAGTCGCTTGTATAGACGCTTTTCTATAGGATTAAAGAGTCATGGAAAACACTGCTTTATTCTTGATAGATAGCTTAGGTATGTAAGTAGTACTAATTGTTCCAAGCATAGCTATGAGCCGATATTACTCGTATTCCTAGTAAGCGAGGACAAAGCAAAATTAGTTTGTGAAGGTGTTTTTCTGCAATGTTTGTCTACTCCTACGGAGAAAAGGCGTAAGTGATGAACAGTCTTTACGATTTGAAAAGGGTATCGTATTTCGTAGGTTATAGACTAAAGACATTAAACTATATTAGTTCTTTTATTAAATCTCTTTGTTATCCGCCAGTGTCACCGACGCCCTGTTGGGCGTCAAAAATTATTTACACAATTTTTAACTCTGAAAAAATTGAACTGGATCATGAATGTTAAGAATGCAGGTCAAAGAAGCGCAATGTGGACGAAAAAGGGCAAAGGCATGTGAAAATGCTGCGAGTCACGGTGATGAGAATATATAAAGATAGAAACAAGTTGATTGATTTTTACTTTTTACGGTAATTATGTTTTATTTTTAGGCATCATATGCCTTAAATAAAATATTTTTTCCAGGTCATTGTCAGTTTTCCGTACACTTAAGAGTATTGGACTTTATCGTAATCTAATAATTGTGAACGTACAACATATTATGATCTCTCTTGCTGCCGGGCCTATTTCAGGGTTCAGGTCAGCTTCCAGTTGAGACTAGATGCCACCTGAATAGATTTACATGGCTGCGACTGCCTCCTTTAAGTCCTCCACACTCCAGTAAACTGGTAATACGATAACCGTTACGTTATCAATCAGTCAGTGTTATTAGATCTGTTCTCTATAAATCAAAACTCGTAATTGATTAAAGTGTTAACAAGATTCCAAAACATTTAGATACAGCTCATTAAACCAATAAATGCTAAATCAATCAACTTCACCCTTTTATGTGTACTGTTATGGCGTACTGTCAATATAAAAATTGCTCATTTAAACTGGATTACGAACCCGATTTTTAATGACATGAGTGCACTCTAATACTGGATTAAACTAAATCTTTGATGTGTGGTACAAGTAAAAAGCTTTAAGCTCTGTTTTGTTTGGACCATGAATGTTAAGTGGTGCGATGTCTTCGCGGGCTTGAGAACATGATAGCTGCCATGCGACTTCCACCTCTCTTGAAGGAAGTTTAGGATTTTTATTTGATTGGGACAAGCTCATTATTGCCTCCATTTAACTATACAAGACTTTGAACTAACTCTCGTGCCAGATTCGTCATTCGTAATATTTTCTACGTCTGGGAGCAACCGGTGGATTAATTTTAACTGGTAACAGTCTACCTATCTCTTTATACATCTCCTGGAGTTCTTGCTGATATTTCCACTTAGTAACGTTGAAAAATCTGCTTTTGGACCGATATGCAGTCCGAAAAATTCCCAATGTCACAAGTCAAAAATGATGCTATCGAATCTTCACGGAGAACACTCAAATAGGTCTGACTTTGACGATTCCATATCTCAATCTCTTTTTTGAAACTAATATCCACAGTATCTTTCAATTGTCCTTAAAACCTCCGGGGGTGGTAATTCATTAGTTTCGCGACACCAAATTCTAAATTATTATTAAAATTCTATCTGTCATGAATTCGCTTTCTCCTCAACCTTGGACCACACCCACCACAAACCGGCTTTACTTAAACACCACACCTTTGCATTTGCACCACACGTTCCACTTAAAGTGACAAGATCGCTCATAGGAACGCTATCTATTCCAGAAATTCATAACACATTGGTTTGCGACACCCGCCGTGCGTGTTACCCTAAAATGTTTTTGTATGCCTTCGTATTGCCTTCGCAAATATCTTGTGTGATAAATGATTGAATTAAAAGGTATTGATGGATGTTGTGTCAACTTTTATCGAGCATTTATCGCGTTTAAGTTCTCTAGTTAGAGCACATTTTATTTCGAACACAATGCGTAGGAAGTTTTACAAATGAGATCATCGGTTTTAACGTTTACACTTGATTACAGAAAAACAGTAAACTACTAGATAACTGAATAAATAAACAACAGTGTTCTTAATTTCAGCCCTAAATTACCAACTGCTTGCCCCCATTTTCTTCTGCAACACTTTCCGTTTCTAGAAGAATTCCACATCTAACAGTCGGTATTCAATGCTCCCAATTAAAGTATTCACATCATCATTAGCTATTAGCCTATAATGTTTCAATGCTGGGGACCTAGGCCTCCTCTTGTGAGAGTGTTGGAGTGTTGCCATAATCCACCTCTACCATCATAATCTACCTTTTTTCTATCGTGACAAAATCGCCAAAAAAAATCATCAAATGAATGAAATGAAAATCCACGGTGTTCCTTCGATAGCCCTTTACGTTTCAGGGTTACCTGATTAAGACAGTCCCACGACTTTGCAACCTTACAACCAGATTTAGGGACTGCCTTGGTTCAAGCAAACACTATCTGCTTGTGCTCTCTCTCAGTTACATACACAATATGATAATTGCAGCTTAAATGCTCAATATAAATATGAGTAGCGTTGACCAGTCAGTCTAATTTTAGCAAAAAATTTGATGGACGTAACTAATGTCAGTGACTTGTACAATTTATTGCTGTCCTACTATCCATCACATTTTGAGCATCCTGTTTATTGTACCGACACCAGACTTCTGTCATACGTCAGAATTGTGCTTACGTTCCAAAACGATGGGGGAAAAAAATGATTCGAGATGTTTAATAAAAAAATAGTTTTAACAGTCTGACGAAGGTTAACACGAAAAATGTCCAAAGCTTGATAAGTGCGAATTCGCATTCCGTGTACTACATGAATAGTTTAACTAAAAGGTTGATTTTCTTCTTTTCGGCCAATTCGCGGATTCATTTCGTTTTCGTACCCCTTGCTCAAAAAACGTGACATTCTATGCCACAAAAAGCGAACATAACAATAGTCCTTTTTAAAAACAGGGAAAGAAATGTTGTACTGAATTTCTTCTCTCCTAGGAGAGAATGTGAAGGTATTTAAATTTGCGAAAATACTTAGATTACCGTAGACTCGATCGAAACCTAACCAGAATAATAAATAAAATTAAAAAAAAAGATTCGAGTCGAAAACATAATCCGAAATTCGGATTGTCGAGGATTTTTGTTAAATTTGTAATGATTTCTGCCAGACAGATCGCAGCCGCCATTATTGACATCATCATTGTTTGAGTTTTTTTTATTCTTTATTTCGGCCTATGGAATTACCGTGACACACATTTAGTACCTTGAGTGAGTATTGGCGGGACAACGTTTCACCCGAGCGAAGCCGAGCCGGATCTTTCATCTAGTTAAATAAAATTACGAAAACCGACGAGCCGACGTATGAGCTGATGCCTTTGTTTTTTTTATTTGCGCGTTTTTGTATTCTTCAAATACATAAACGTTGAAGTTTTTATTTTTACTTATTTGTATGCTAGACGTTAATGTTAAATATTAAGTTTAAAATGCGTATCTCATATTATTACTGTGTTATTTTTTCGCAAATGGTACGAAAAGTAGAGTATTTTCCTCGTGATAAGCTGTCTAGTCTTGGGTGAACTTAATCCTCGCTACATCAGGACTCGTCTTACATCCTCGCTTGCGCTACGTGATTAAGTTTTTAAAACACCCTCGCTACGCTCGGGAGGTAACCTCGAGTCCTTCGTTACGCTTCGCGATTTTATTCGCCAACACCCGCGACAGAAGACGCGCTTTATCCCCTTGGTTATAATCTACTATTACATGTTCTCAAATCAACGCCTTGCCTCTAGAATTTTTCCATAAGGTGTAATTTGTCTTAAAAACCTCTTTTTGATTACTTCGGTGACAACAGTGATAATATGGATCTGCCATAACGTACGTCTTATGTAAGGAATGACTTAGGTACTGATTTGTAGATTTTAGGTATCTTTCAATCAAAAATATTAAAATACTAGTAGTCAAAGAAGAATTGCATTGTCATTCTAGTGCAATATGCTCTAGAATTATCAAAAACAGGATTCAAATATTACTACACTTTAAATGAGTCAGGTTAACCCTGATTCCTTTCCACACGGGTTCATTTAACACACATCGGGAAAAGCTCCATACGACGCAATAACCACTAATCATTACTTCACTAACATGTTCCGAACATTAAAGGTGTTCGGAATAGTATCGAGTTATGCGGTTCCAGGTTCAAACCGTAACTTGTGACTAGGTGATAATTAGCATTATTTCGAAACCCCAGTCGGCTTTCGAACAATGAACGTTACTCCAATAGGGATTCTTTCGCAATACGGTGTTATGGAAAAAAAATTGAACGCTGAATTAGAAGCGACTCGTCGCGTAAGACAAAAGCGGTACCAAGTAAGTATGAAGAAAAAACCCCACTCGCACGGCCCGAAGCCCAACAAAAAATGGGCATCGTTAATCGTCGCGATTCAAAAAATAACGATATCCTTTGACAAAGCATCATTATAATGATCTTAATTCTCAAAACAAATAAGTATAAGAAATTAAAGGGATACCGTTTTGACATAATTAGATGTGGATGTTTTAAAAAAAAAAAACCGGCACGATCAACGTTTATTTATACCTATTTAATCATAGAAAACTTCTTTTAATGTAACAATGTTTTCTCAAAAAATGATTTGTTAAGTTACAGTCTTTCAGCTAGGCCGGCGGCAGAGGCAGGGAATATTATTGTTAGAAAAGATGCCAAATGACAGCAGTTTCTTTGTTTTACATATATGTCACCTTGTAGTGTTTTTCGTTAATTGGGGCGTAGAATGGGTGACGGAAAAGCTTACGGCAGAGTAAGGTTTTTTTTTGTTTTTGAACGACGTCAACCGCCATTGCAAACGACTATGGCAGTGACGCATTGACAATGAGGAGGACGCGAAGACGCAATCACTGGCTAGGTACTACTTCTCGCCTGTTTTTAGTATCTGCACTAATAACATACCAGTGCCGCGTAATAGCTTTTATGCGCCACTGCGAGCTTCTTTAAACTATGCTCTGCTTTGGACACAATTGTGGTCTTGTCTGGATATTTCCTGCCCCTTCAGTATCTGCGACCTGTGTCTGTCACAGTTGGCATACCCTATATTCTGCACTGAAAGCTTTGACTGCTCTAAAGGCATTAGAGGTGATTTTTACGGTTAAATCTACTACATTACAAAGTATATTAAAATCGTAAGATTCACCCCACACTGCTCTGACGTTTTCCAAAATTCCAACAAATATAGCGTGTCATTTTATCTCATCAATTTTGCACAAAAGTAACTTGAGATTCCAATCACCAATGACCATACACCGATTGCATGTGGCTACAATTCAGTGCACGGACTTACATAAGTTATGGGTAAGCAGAAGTATTATGTCAATAATTTTATGCTACCAACATAGCTTATCGACTATAAACGTATTATTTCGTGGAAAGCCAATATTCTTGCACGGTTTTCGACCTAGGGACCGTTGTCTGTTAATAGTTAAATAAATATGTTTAAATTCCCATACATTTTTTTTCATGTGTAGATTTAACTAATAGTTTTAGCTACTGTTATGCTATTCTCATAACAAGCCACAACGCTGGGCAGCCATATTATGGTCTTTGCGACTGATTTCTGATGTTCGGATTTTGAAGCGCGAAACGATGAGCGATAGGTCCCTGTGAGTAGCTTTAGGCTGATCAAAAAACTCGCCATAGAAGGCTTCTATTACTACAACCACAGGCAGGCCTAGTTAAATGCTTGGAAAATACGAGGTAAGTCGGAAAACCACAAAGTTGTCGAATACAAAGTAGCCACGAATGAGTAATTTTAAAAGATACGCAAAACCATTGACATATGAAATGGAGACAAGTCTCAGCAATAAGACGCATTATCTCATTGATGAAAAGAAGGCAAATAGAGGCAAATAAAAATGTAGAAAAGAAAACACACAGTCAAGCACATTTTTCAGTGTTTAGTCTTGACTCTAGAACAAAGATGACAGAGACAAAGTCTACGAAGATTAAGACATTCTAAATTAAACGATATCTGGTCTCTACATTCTCAAGATTTATGTAGGTACCCTTGGGTAATTACAATGATTATTTTCCTCAAGCAGGGCTATATTAGCCAACATACTATTTTTATGAGAAAGAAGATACAGATGACATTACAAAATTGGATTGGTTTGAAACAAATCAGTTTTATTTTTCGAAATTCTGCCATTATACAGCGTGTTGTACCAAGAAGTGCCAGTTGGTACTAGTTGTCATAACTATGCACGTAGAAAATATTTAGCTGCCCCAAAGAAAGAAGAAATTCAAAGTAAATTAACTAATGATTAAGGGATCAGTTTCGCGATTAGGGGAATTTTTTTATAAGAATTAGATTATTAAAGTACACTTCCTGGACACATTACTATTGGCCCACTTGTATTTTCAGTTTCGTTTGGTCTAGCTAAAATTTTATATTAGTTGAGCAAAAAAGTTTTTATACAGTTTGAACCTGGCACATCATTCATTCATTAAATAGCTTTTTTGAATTTCGAACACAGAATTTAACGAAACAAAAGACAATTTGGAGACGTTTGTTGATATCCAAAAACAATCGAAATACCAAGAAAACTTGGTTTTATTGGTTTACTTGGAATTTTTAATTCTTGAAAAGTGATTGGTATCTTGGTTTTGCAACAAAACATATTATTCTTACATTAAGGTGAGGTCTATCAATAATCTATGGATACTTCACCTGAAGTAGACGCCAGCTGTGTGGCATTTATCATGGCCGGAAACAGCCAAAGAACGTGATGGCCTCAACCTTAATTTAAGTCGATTGCGGTACAAATGTTTATCGGAGGTACATAGAGATGGCGGCTTTGTTCGTCGCCAAGAGGCCACGATCTGGGTCACACTGAAAGGCAGGATCGTTCATCGTGACAGACCAGCTGAGAAAATCGTCACCTGACTCCATTGAGATACAAAACCAACTTCGCGCGACTTCCACGGTATCTGTGAGCGCTCGAATGTTCGGAGAATGGTTATAAAAGAACACGATATGGTTACACACAAGCCAGCTGAATGGGCCCAAACTAACCGCGAGCCCACGAACAGCGCGCTTCATTCGCACGCAGTCATTAAATGGGACACAGGGGCAAGATTGGAGCCGTGTTGTGTACTCTTTCTGATGAGTTAAAATTGTTTACATGGCAATGATGGAAAGGAAGAAGGTCTACCGAAGTAAGGGAGAAGGTTTCACACAATCGCTTTGAAGAGAAGAGGACTGCTTATGGCGGTGGTGGCTCATGGACTGCGGGGGCGGATTAATCTGCGAGCGGCAAAACTCAACTTGAGGTTGTTACAGGACCACGGCTGCCAACATTAAAATGCTGTGAATGACAAGTACATTCGTGAGTGCGTTAGAACCTCATGTGATACAAACGCGGACACTATGTGGGCCCAAATTTCCTTTTATGCATGGATAAGCAAGAGCCCTTGCGAGCCGGCATCGTCAGGGAATATCTTCGGAGTGAACATTACAGTTATGGACTTCCAGCAGAAGCCCAGACATGAACCCATTGAGCCCTGTGGCGATGAGCTAAAAAGACTTGTTAGGGCTCGTCAGCCAGTTGCCCAGACGATCAGAGTTGAAAACTGCCATAGAAAGAGGAATGGGAGAGGATCCCTCAACCTCATAGAGCGGGTTGATTAAACTCTATGCTATCGTAATGAGAGCTGTGGGGGAGATGACCCATGGAGGGCAACACGGGGTTATTAAATTAACCATTATTTGATAAAACATTTGTTTTTTTAATAAAAATCAATTGCCTTTAAACAAGGCGCATATTCCGACTGTTAGCGTAGTCCATGTCGATGGTATTCGGAATTCAAAATTTAAAAAATACGATCGAAAAAAAGATGGTTAAAATGTATCAGGTTTAAAACTGCATCAACCGTTTGTTCCAATCCAGCAATCAATTTCGGTAGGGCCATCGACCTAAACTTAGGTGGGCCAATAGATGTGTCCAGGGAGTGTATATAAACCTAGGTCCAAAGTTTTTCAGTGTGATGGTCTGATTACTCCTTTTAAACATGACCAACACCATTCTGAACGTGCTGTAGATCTAGAAATCAAAGGTATTAATAATTGTCTAATACCTGTCGTTTAGACATAGATTGATCTCGGCAACAGTCTCCGAGAAATGATTCATAATGGTGTAATGGAGGACTGTTACTAATTTTACACTACTTATAATTATTACTACATAATTATTACATAGATATTGGCATACAGGTTTGTCATGTCAACTACACAGTTTGGAATGGTATTTAAACGTTTTTAACCTAATTTAAAACAAGGAGGAGGTTCTAAATTCTACCGAATCTTATTTGAGGCTTAGCTTGTCAACTATTTTCCAACCACTGTAACTCATGAAAGCCAGAAAAGCGTCGAGGAAGCATAAGCCCCAGAGAAAAGATCGAATGTTTGGGAACTCGATTTTTATACTAAACTTGTACCAAAAATGTGGTGCATGATAGTTATACCGAAAAAATAATGGTATCTAGCTATTCAAATAAGTTGGTAGACAGATCATTCTTGGTACAGTAGGTAGTAGGTATCATTTAAGGATACCTCAAATCATGTTAATTAATTTTGACATTAAAGTTTTATATTATTGTCTTCCTGTTCGCAATTAATAGACCTACTCAACTATTATAACATCCTTTTAAGTAGAGTACAGTTTACTTGTACGGAAACTCATTTCAATAAAAATCTCGGTTGCTATTTTCAGTTTGGTCTTGGTCTGTAACCAATAAACGACCGAATTCCTATTCCTCCACTGTTCTTTTTTGATTCATTTCGTTGCAGGATCCAAGACAGTTAAATTCATTCTCCGGGACACGTCGAGCTTGATTGTCTCGGCGCTTTTCTAGTGGTTGCCACTGTTGATTCTGTCTTTCATGAGATACAATGATTTGGGAATAGTGCGGTGAGTATAACCAAAAAAAAATCTACCGAATTTACCTATCCGAGTCTGAAGAATTACTAATCAGAATCAGCCATCAAACAAAGGAAGGATATTTGGATTAATATAGAATAATAAATTCGTAGGAGTTAAAGATATTTATGATTCATATCAATGACAACACTGTAATTACTAAATCTTTAAAGGCGTAAACCATAACTCTTTGAATCATGGCCCAGTACCAACTATGGCTGCTCTGTGTCCATAGAATACCAAAGTTGTGACTGGTACCGCCTGGGGGTGTCAGTCACCAATTAATTCCATACTTGACTTCCCTATTATTAAAAAAAAAACTCTGTTTTATAACTTGTCTGCCACGTTTCGCGCTTTTAAAAAGTTAATGGAATTACGATGACACATGCTAAGATAGTAATTATTTTTTAAACGCATAACGCATTGCGATGGCCCGATTCCAAGAGATGGCGCCACGCTACCATAAAGCGGTAGCGAGGAATAGAGAATTTCGGTTGCAAGTGTGGATTGCAATGCCTAGTTGGTTGGTAAGGCGTCTGAGTAGGTACCTATCAAGAATACCGTTTCGAATCCCACTTGCAATCAATTTTTCTTTACCCTCAAAATCATCTTTAAAATGCTAAGAGATGGTTTTGGTTCTATTTCTATTAGTAAACGTAACTCATTTTTAGGGGTCATTATTTATTTACTACACTACAGCAGGACGACAGCCGTAGTAGGCCTCCACTAGGTGAGACCACGACATCGTGAGAGTCGCGGGCCAAACGATGGATGCAAGTGGCAATGTCATCAGAGTGGCTGGTCTAAGGGGAGGCCTTTGTTCACGGGGGACACGTCTTCCGGATGATGATGATGATGATGACACTACGCAATGGTTGCCTGTTGGACTTATTACTCTTATCAAGTAGAAATACGTACACATGGATATATTCCAAACCTGACATGCGAGAAAAGCCATGGGGGCCAAGCCAGTCGCTTTAAAATAAAATTAAGCAACCTCGTAGGTCGTTGAAGGGAATTATTTATTACTTTTAAACTTGGTTCTTTTATTGAATTCGTACATGCTTATTTATGTGGCAGATATGAGAGAGATTTACAATTATGGAGCTGCAAATTTTGGGAAAAACAATAAAAGATGATAAAATTATAGGAGAGGACAGCCTATATGGACCCTTTGGGACATCAATGATTTGTGGCATTGCAAGCGGATCTATTGTACATAGATGCGATTTCATAGACAGCATATGTTAGGTTTATTTTCTTGCGGCAAAACCAGCATATGTTAGGTTTATTTTCTTGCGGCAAAACAATTGTAGATCTGTTTTTTTGCCTACGGCTACGGTCAGATTGCTGAAGTCAGAAAGGAAAAAGTGTCTAACTTAAGTGTATGTAGATTATAGTTGTATATTTTTATGTTGCGTATCAGGGTGTGATATAACATAGATTGTCAGATATAGACATAATTTTAGGTGAGTCGCAAGCGTTTAAAGGAGTCCTTTGATGGTTGTTTTTAGCACTATTTATTATACTCTAGCTGCATTTCTATTATCTAAAATTAATTGTATCATAAACATCAGATGAAGCATTTAGAACGCATATAAATTACTCACTTAAAATTATAATATGACATAAATTGTTTCAGACAGTATAATAAGACTTTAAAAAGTAAATACAGCATGAATAAATGAAATTACCTTCATAATAATATCAATATGTTAACCCTGGAGTACATTAAATCTGAGTAAAAGTCGTTAAGAGCCAACTGAAAGCAGAAAGATCAGAAGTTCCGTAGGTAAACTAATATAATAAAAAACGTGTATAACACCAAATTCGCAAAACCTGGTCGGTGAGCCACACGTGGGTAACAAAAGCTACTGTAAATACGCAAAAAAAAAACGAATTTTCATACAGGTGGGCGACAATTTCTTCATTTGCATTGAAAACAATTTGATTTTTTTTGCGAATTTCCGAAGTCTTAGAAAAACAATAATGCTCGTAACATGGGCGGAGTTACCCCACGAGATGTACTTTTGTGTTAAACGTTGTATAAATTGTTATCTCACACTAAAATGATGATTGTATTTTTTAATTATAAAAGTTATTTTCACGCCAATTGGAACAAAAAGACTGAATGATAGAACAAAAAAAAACTGAAATAGGTACATGTTATACACTATGACCCACATCGTTGCCACTTGATCAATTAGTAAACTGGACATCATTTAATAGGAATCAATATAAAATTTATATAGAATACCTAACTATATGGCCAAGATTATGAACGGATCTCTGAAACATTTAGAACAATTATCAAAGTCAAACACGCGGAGTATTGATATACATGCGCGTCAGGCCAAAAAATTTGGGGTGCAACCTCACGTTTCGCAAGTAGTCCATCCAGATTCCGCGCGAAAAAACGACCCTTCTCTAAAGGCAATTGTGGCCTGGCAGTGTAAGGTACTGTCTGCCTGCTGGCCGTAACCATTCCACGTGAGGGTGGTCACGTCCGTAATGGGAGGGGGAGAGGGGGGACATGGGACTACCGGTGGGAACTAGTGACCAACTTACTGTCATTAAAAATGTCAATGTCAGATGTAACCTGCTTTGGGGATTGTGAAATTATTGGGGTGCTATTTGTTGTGAAAGAACAGTGTAATGAAGATAACCTATGTCGTAATCTAACTTACGTAGGTATTTATATATGCGAAAGTTTGTGTTTGATGTGTGTTTGTGACTTTTCAATAGTTTATAACCTCGATTATCGCAAAGGATATCTTATCCGATTTTAATTCCCGTAGGATAATTACGCATAGCAACAGCTAGTTATTAATAAAATATATTTGAATTTGAAATGTAGTAACAGATAAATATACATAGGCAAGAGTTATGGGACTAACAAATGCTTAATATTCCGATATTAGGACAAGATAAAGAATGAGCGATTGTCCTGACTCTAATTAATCAAGATAAAAAATTATGCGTGGCATGATGAATTGGACAGCTGAAATATGAAATCAATTAAGAACTATGGCTGATGAAACAGTAAATTGAAAACCTAAAGCAATAGCAATATTTGCAATTATATGCTAAAATATTGTAAAGACTCGGGGCAATTGTAGATATTAGCATAAAAATATGTGAAATAAATCAGTATATTGCTTCTTAAAATTAAATAATAAACGATGACTATATTATTTAATTATTTTCACAATGGTAGTCAAAACGAATAATTTCATATTTTTTCATGGTTGTTTTTTAAAAAATTAAACTCTATAAATTTCTGTCTATAGCTCAAATTATAATCATTAAGTGAATTTTCATTCTGATCTTTAGGGCTTAATTAGATTAAGTCTGAATAACACAGACGATAACGTTATTACGTTCACGTGTGATAATTATGAGTTACACGAGGCAAACCTCTGGCAACAGCTAGTATCACATAGAAAATCACTTCCAGACAACTACCATACTGGATACTATTTTATTGAATCGATAAAACACTGGACTTTGCCTTAAGCGGACCCTACCAATCTATACTAATATTAAAAAGTGAAAAAGGAACTAAGGGGACGAATTGAAAAATCTTTTTTTATTGTATAGTCTATTCCTCGCGGAAAGGCTTTTTTTTTTTTTTTTATCGGGGTAAAATCATCAATGAGACCTCCAACCCCGGGCCAGGGCGAGGTACAGGCAGACTTGTAACTGGACGCTAAAAATCCACGGTGTCCTTCAGAGCCCTTTATGTTCCGGGGTCAGGTTAGGTAATAGAAAAAGCCCGCGAGCCCCGGCAGGCTTTGGCCCCCTTGAGAGGGGTGCCCCGTCATTTTTGCTGACAGCTCTTTGAGGCGCGCGTGGAAACAACGACGCGCCGCGACCCGGGCATGGTCATTGTCGGACGGCGAGTTGCCCTTTACCGCTGTCCGCATGCCCGGCCTACGGTGGCCGGAGATAGTCTTGCAGAAGTAGGCGCCGTGGGCCGTTACACCACTGGGTTGGGAGGAGGGAGGACGCGGTCTTCTCTCTCGCGGCCCGCCGCCTCCTTCACGAGAATTACGCCTCGCAGAAGGCGGCGACCGCTTCCCACTCCGTCTCGCTCAGCAGCCATGGCCGCTCGCGGAAAGGCTATAGGCATATTATAAACATCACGCTACGAAGCAATAGGAAGCGGAGGCAGTGGGTTTAAAACTGCCTGCAACTAGTTGTATTATATTGAACAATATTTCTACGTCTAGTATTAGTAGTGGAAGTGATCAATGATTGAAAGTGAAATTATGGAACTTTTGGGGCCCACCTTATATAAGGCCAGTTAAAAAGTTATAAAATTCCTCTATATAATTCGCCAGGTCGCGTCGTCGCGGCTATATGTTATTTGGGTCAAGGGGCGCCCTTGCCGTCTGGCTGAACTTGTCAGCAATTATGTCTGACTCAACTATCATGGTCAATGTCACTTCAGCTTTCCGATAATGTGACATTACGACGACCTCTGATCAATTTGGCAGATAAATGGAAGTCTAGGTCCCTGCTAATTAAGGGTACCTGCTTACATAGCTAGCTTTTTAGTTAAGCCTTTATCTGAAGTGTTTAAAAAAAGTGTAAGGTGATCGTGGGCGTAGAGAGTATTTGGGTGGCGTGAACATCCGATGTAATACGTCGCACAAGATCAATAAAAGTCCTTCTTGATGCCGTACAGTCGCAGAGAAACACGTATACCGCGACTCTGGTACACAAAGGAGCTACTGGAAGGACACCGTGGATTTCAGTAATACAACCCGACAGTCTCTCCCGCCCTGCCAGGGTAGGAGGACTCATTTGATGATTTTAGCTCAGCTAGAAAATGTTAGGTTACACCAGGGCCTGGATGAAAAATATTTGTTATATTTTGGCCTTTTTTTTGTCTTTTAGATTTACGTTGTTTAAAGCACCTAAGAATTGGTACCCTTTTTTTTGGAATAACCTATTTGTCAATGACTACCCACTCGGTTTCTGCATGGCCGTTTTGTAGTCCAGCAAACTCTTTCATTCGCCGCGGTAGGCGGCACAGAGTTCTAAGTATTATAACCTTTCCTCAATCCTCATATTTAGTGAACTGCAGGTGATGTATATCTGAAAGAAACCATTCTATATGTGTCTGTTTTATTATTTAGCCTCTCACTCAAAACTATAGCATTCCATTCTTCAACAGGTGGTTCCTCACAATAACAGGTGTGACGTAAAACGTCTACAAGTCTGAAGTATACGACATTTGATGCGATTGTGTTCATTGAATTACTCGCTTAAGGGCTTGGTCGCCCTACTATTATGTGATTGGTGACCCAGCTGTCCAATAGACAGATATGAAGAGAATAAGAACAAAAAAGATGGATGGACGGTTCAGGAATGATATCAAAGAAAAAGATGTAAAATACTGTGAAGTCGGAGAGGGAGATGGAAGAAGAAAAGTTTGTTGCGAGACTGCAAGTAAAATGGGATAAGGGAAGGGGAGGGGAAGATGAATACACCAGAAAAGTAAACTCTGCTATCTTCCTTTGTTTAACTTGAGTCAGATTGTAGACACAAAATTTATGTATTTATGTGAATTAGATTGAAAAGAAATAACAGTTGCGGTTTTCCGTAACATCTAAATTGGTTAGTATTGTGGTTAATGGTGGTTGTTACTCTATGTGCGTTCTGGGCTTAATTTAGTCAAATGGCAGCTTATTATCCTATATCCATAATTACAGATTAGATTTCAATTATAAAATACTTACTCATAAACAATTAATCCCAAATTTACTACAAGTCTATTCACATCTAGTTCGCACCAATCTTGCTCATAATTCTGACCAATGTGGACCCAAGTTTGAAATTCGACATAATATAAGTCGAAGGCGAAAGGTTATCTTGCATTACGCTTAAAACCGTATCTGTGCATTATCGAGACATGCAAAATGTGTGCAATAGTTGAAAAATTGAGTTCGAATGTGCATGTGCCAGTGGTTTTTTTATTTTGTATTCGTTTTGGTAATCAAATACAGTACGTAAATATTGAGTTTTGAGTATAAGTATATATATGAGTTTTTAAGTATTGTTCTTTGAAGAAACACATTGGTATTGAAAAGCCACAAATTCTCATGCGAGTCACTCTGAAATCTTGCGCACAAAGTGCGGTTTTGTATAACGTCGGAATTAGTCGCTTTTCATCCAATAGGATACATCAGCGGCGAAAAATTTCTGAAAATAATACCATGCATTAAACTCTTCTAACGTAGGTACTTAAGTAGGTAGTTAGGACCTGTTGAAATATGGTCGGGGTAGCCTATAAGGATCCCTTGATGGTTTATGCTGCTCGAAGTCTTATAATTCAATTGATAATCGTCATATTTTTTTACCAATTAGAAAGGTAAGTATTGTGTTTTTTTTTTCTTGTTTTTTTTTTTTTTTTTTTTTTTTTTTTTTTTTTTTTTTTTTTGAGAAAAACAGACTGTGACTTCCAGTTTGTAGTTTATGTGGCCACACTCAGCAACATAGTAGTTGTAACGGGGACGTATTAAATACCGAAATTAAAGACCGAAATTTTAAAAATACCGATGATACGGAATCCGAAAATTAGAAAACGCCGAAATGGTTGTTGGTCGAAAGTTTTAAATATCGAAAGTTCATTTGCCCGAAGTTAAAATCCGAAATTCAAAAACTGGAGTTTTAACTGCCGTAAAATTCCTCACAGAGCAAGTCGAAGGGGAGCCAGCCAGAGCAAGGACGTGGGCGCCGCCGTAAAAATTCTCGGCGGCGCGCGCGACAATTTCAATCGGCGGAGGCGTGGCGGCCGGCGGCGTGCGTTTTCTATTACTTTCAACTAAAAGTCGAAATCTACATAACTATATCTTCTTTTATAACGGGCCGGCTCCGTAATTGGCGTGCGGGTGGAAAAAACAGGAAATGTCGTTTTTTCTTGTTTGTTTCGCATCTTGCAGGTCAACCTCTCGTAGGTGTGTACTGCGCAACGGAACTTTTCTGGGATGCCTTTAAAATTAGCCTCCAGCCCAGGGAAACAAACTTAGTTAAAAAAATCTAAGGAGCCACACTCTACAGGGCACCTCCTTTGGGGGTACGGACCTCAGCTTAGAGCGGCGCTGGGTGGTCCTGATCAGGTCATTAGGTACAAAAAAAAGCTTAAGTCAGACGAAGCGAGTACAATAAGAAAATAAGCAAGTGTGCGAAGCGTGACCTATGAACACCAATAACGCCGCAATTGAAAAGGCATGACAAGAAATCGGGTTGTTTAAAGTGTTCGCCCAACGCTGAAACGCTAGCATATGACGAAGCTTAGTCACCTTTTTATGGCCAAAAGATAACCTCAAGCCGGAGACCTAGCTGAAATAAAAGACATATTATGGCGGTTCGTACGACAGTCTGGTCCACAGCCCCTTCTTCAAAGGATAAACCGGACACACTCTGACAAGCCACTATACCGAATGAACTGCCAGGAAATCAGCCTGAATGAAGTGGTGACGATGGTGGATATCACTCGGCGCTTCGAAAGCAGGATGAAAGCCGTACTTCAGGAGTTTCCAACAGAGTGGTAAGCCCGTGACTTCGGGAGCCACTGTAGACTCAAAGGCGTGAAGAGGGAATATTGTGATCCTCTTTTCAAGGAAGGGCGACAAAACCCTATTGAAAAACTTATGTCTCATGATCATCCTCCTGAGCCGCGTATATAAACTATTTCGAGGGTCATCAACAAAACCGTCCTCGCAAGAAGACTTACGAGTTTAAGCCTCGGAGCCAGTCTGGTTTTCGCGGAGGATTTTTAGCACCTTGTCCACATCCAAACAGTGAGGCAAACTTGCCTCTTTCCTCTTCGGATGAAGAAATAGTCCAGATACAGAAGTCCGAAGAGCATAACCAGCCCCTGTACTTTTTTTTATCGTGGTAAAAATCATCAAATGAGTCCTCCCACCCCGGGCAGGGCGGGAGGGGACTGTCAGACTTCGACTGACAAAAATACACGGTGTCTTCAATAGCACCTTTAGTTCGGGTACGGTAATGAAATAAGTAGTACCGCGACCCCGGCAAGCCCCCTCTGAGAGGGGAGCCCCTTCATTATGCTGAAGCTTTTTGAGGCTTGCCGCGTGGAACACGCGCGCCGTCGACCGGGCATGGGTCCATGGTTTCGACAGACGGAGTTGCCCTTTACTCGCGTCCGAAGGACGGTGGCCGGAGGTCGTCCTGCCGACGGTCGAGCCGTGGGCATCCACCACTGAAGCCCTGTGCTTAGCATATTTTGTTGATTAAGAAAAGACCTTTGACTCCGTTTGAAACTTGGGCTGTTCTACAAACACTGGCAGGCGATGTCAAGTGGACTGTTGGTACATCGAACTGCTGAAATGTCTGTAGGCGCCACGACTATGAACGAACCGACGTCTAACTAACCTGCTGCGCAGCGGGTGACACAGGGGGTGTTTTATATCCTCGAAACTCTTTAACCAATGATTATTGGGTATTAATGCAGTGAATTTGAATGAGTCAATCACGAAAACAAATAACGTCATTTACGGGGGGCCACTCCCCGCGCGTGTATGTCCGAGCGGGGCGGCGGCGTGCGGAACGCACACGGCGGCGCCGCGCCGCGCGGCGCCCATATCTTAGTTAGAACTAGGTTGACCGTTTAGAACTAGGTCCCTATCCTCGGGACTTGTGCTGGCACCCCGACTAGGACGATTTAGGTTAGAAAGAAGGATGCGGGTCTGGAAGACCCGCCATCCTCTTCGTGGTTATTTTTTTTTCAACCACGCAAAATCGGAAGCCCCGCGGAGCGGGCTCGTCTAATTGCTCCTCCAAAAACAGAGTGTTTTGATCAAAAACGTAACGACTATCGGCATTTAAAACTTTCGGGTATTTTGAATTTCGGGTTTTGGGACGTCGGTATTTCAAACAGAGGTAGTATGAACTTTCGGTATTTTAAATTTCCGGTTTTGGACGTCGGATTTTCCAAACTAGGTATTATGACTGTTCCGGGATTTTGATAGTACCCGTTTTAACATATTGTGATGTTCTGACCCATTGGACTAGTTTCTAATGTATGTACGGTGCAACAAAATTAAAAGGGTTTGTTTCGTGCGTGCGCGCTGTGGGTTTTGCGCAAGATTTGCGAAAGGTTTCTGGACTAGGCTATAGTTTTAGTCACTGTTTAACATTTAGACAAGTAAGTTGGTATCTGAGATTTGATAACGACACTTGCACGCAAGATATTGAGAGAACAAGATTAATATTGTTTATTGAAATCCTTAACTAACACGAGTTTGGCGTACAAGCGACTTTTCGGGGTAGACAACTTTTTTTTATCCCACGGATCTAGATGCACTTCTCAGGCTCATCTGAAATTGCATACCGCCCGAGTTTTGCTGACAAATATTATGCGCTGAAAACGCATATAGTAGCGTGAGGCATGGGCCGATCCATTTAGAACATTTATTATTTCTTGCTCCTTTCCTTTTATTTCTTTTTAATTCATTTTTGAACGGCTTCTTTTATAGGTTTATTATTAACAGCCATTAGTCATCGCCAGTTATATCCGTCCTGCTGATTATCTAACAGTTAATTCGGTTATTTGTAGCGAATTCGTGTGCCTCCTAAAAGTAGGTCATCAAGGTACTTATTAACCTGTAGCGTTTGTCGATTGTCGCTAAGATTAATGCCTGAGTAGGACAACGCGCGTTATCCTCATTACTGTGACCAGGGTGGCAACATGCATTTTAATGGAGTAGTTCAGATATTGTAGTGATTGTGAATGATGCTATTTGGAACCAAGGGGAGTTAGTGAGTACTTGTCAATGTGACAGGACGTGGCAAGGTAAAGTCCAAATTTCAACATAATTTATTCGATTAGGTCCCACCGAGGCGAATGTAGAAAACGTCTAATGTTAAAATTTTAGGAAATGGGATAGGATGGGACCGTTACATTTACCTTTAATGAAGGCATATACGGATAAACATCATTCTAAATCTGATTACCTTATCCCATGGGTTGTGGACGGCGAAGTAGGGGGAGCTCGCGTCGTAGACAAGGACCTACGGGTCGAAGGTGCATCGTAATTCTCCAAGGGCAAGGACTACAGCAGACGGACGGAAGGGTCATAGAACTGAACGATTGCTGGGTCGCGGAACTGTTCATCAGGTAACCGTGTAAACAATGACCCTGGAACGTAAGGGGTTTTGAAGATCAGCGTGGATTTAGTCCAGTAACAAAGTCTGGACAGACCTCCTGCCGACGCGACACCCCCGTGGATGAAATATAATGATATGTTAGCGTGAGAAAAAAAGATGTTTAAGCGGGGACGACCATGGCCCTAGAAACGCAAAGGTTCCAAAAAATATGTTGAACTGTATATTCAGTAGAGTCTGACAATCTCTTCCGCTCGACCTAGGGCGGGGATTACAATAAATTATTTGATGCCATAATTAGACCACGTCCAAAAAAATCGGGTCGTAATATTTCAAATCAGGGCTAATACAGTGAAGCCTACCGCCATGCTGCGCCCGGGCGCGGCATGCGTTTCATTAAGGCTCGCACCGCACTGATCGCCCCCGCCTGCAGCCCGCTGCTGCCGCAAAAGCAAAACGCGTCGTGAGCCTACTCGGTCAGACTGAAACGCGTGTGATTGTGCTAGACACGGCGATTGTTTCAGATAAGAGATTCCGAAGGTATGTGTAATCGCAGTTATGAATAGGGTTGGTCATAAATATGCAACGTATTGGTATCACTTTTTGTAAAAGAGCGTCTTTGTTGGCCGAGTCGAGCATTCGCTTCACTAAAGACTTGGCTGTAATGGTCGAATCGATCGATGATAAAATGTGGGAGAGGAATTTTATACTAGGGTTGCCTTTTCTTGGGGCTATTTGAGCGTGAGTGCTTTACAAATATGTTAAACTCACCAGACTTAAAATCCAGACCCGAATCAACTACCAATAAAAATTAGTTTCCATGTTGGAAGCGAAACCGTCATACGGCAGCGCAACATCCGAGTCCGCTAGATAGCGCTTGTGAGAATTTCAAGAAAACATAAGTAAAAGTATTTGTGATCAAGGTGGGCACAAGCATTTGAGGTTGTTCAACGTACCGTGTTAACTAATTTGAACCGCAGCAGCGCGCTTGAGCAATTCTGAGCTTAACAGATAAGCTGCAAGTGTTTAATCAGCCTAAGTT